>CM019063.1:2740241-3068862 GCA_009667805.1 Leptobrachium leishanense | reverse complement strand
CACACCTCTGTGCTGAGATCATTTTTACCGCTTTCAATCATCATGTTTAACTGCGTTTTGTAGCCATATTTTGATATATGACCAAGACATATTATATATCGTTCTTTCCGGCAGACTTGGCAGATTCATAATATGTCATTATTATATGTATACGTTATGTCATGTCTGTATATTATAACAAAAATGCTATAAAATTAGAATTTTCAATAATTTATTATGTTTAAAGTGTTTTTTTTCACATTTTAACATGCGATCGTTTGTGGTTATATTTTGTATGGGGTACGCTTGTTAAAAAAAATTAGAAATGGGGTCTCGTTACATTTTTTTTGGGGAAAATTTCACTTTTTTTAACAAACGCACCGCATACAAAAATCGTTAGTGCAGCATTATTGTTCACATTATAATTGAAATGGGAACAATATTGCTGCATTAACAAAACAAAAACAACAAAAAAACTTGTTTCTTTGTTTTTAGATTTTTTTTAAATATTTTTATTTTTTATTTTATTTTTTTAATTTTTTAAAAAAAATCTTTTCATGCTCATGTTTGGTATCCTTGGAAAGGCCATGCTCTGGCCGATCCAATGATATCAAACATTAACCCCTAGCTGCCACGGATCGGGAGATAGGGGGTTCATTGGAACCCCCTATCTCCACCATTGGTGGCAGCTAGGATTTAACTCCAGGACTGGCATCATCGTGCTATGCACGATGATGCCAGTCCTCAGGGGGAGTTCCTGGAGGCTTGGCCAACATCCAAGATGTCGGCCAGCTCCAGGAGAGGATCACGATCCGGCGCTTTTCAGCGCCGATTCGTAATCCGGCTCCCCAGGGGTTAATCACAGCCATTGTTTCGAAGGGCAGGCTGTGCCCTTCCAAACGGTGCCTGGATTAACCCTCTGCCCCCCGGCGATCGGGAGGGAGAGAGGTCCGAAGGACCTCCCCCCCTCCCTTTCAGGCGCTTCCTCCGCACATCCCGGGAGGGGGCGCCTGAATTAGATGTCATCACGCCGCCGCGATGACATCTAATTGCTCCGCCGGGGTCCTGGAGTGCTTGGCTGACATCCAAGATGTCAGCCCGCACCGGGGGGCGCAGCAATCTGCCGGAATCCGGCGGATTGCTGCCTCCTGTGCATGGACGCGCTCAGCGTGTCCATAGCACAGGAGAACCACTTGGCTGGACGCGCTGAGCGCGTCCATAGCAGCCAAGTGGATAACTGGTGTTTAAAAAAAATTCAAAATAACATCTAAGGCTAGGGTCAGATGAGCACATTTTGTACGGACTGTGCGTCCGTGCAGTACGGACGTACTTACTGGCTGACAACAAGGTAGTGGCCAAACAGTCCGTTTTTTTCACTGATGTATTTCTTGACTGATGTAGCAGGGAAAATAAATTAAAATGAAAAAACATTCTGTCCGTCAAAAATGCTGGACGTATAAATGCAGTCCATCTGACCTCGTTTCATCACTCACATACAAAGCTACACGGACGTTGCGGACGTGGCGCACGCCGCACGTCCGTTCTAGCAGTATTACGTTCTTGCCTAACCTGCGTCCGTTTGCTGCGTCCGCCATGCATCCGCACTTCCGTGCAGACGTACTTCGTGTGTGGGGCTCCATTGGTCAGAATGCTATGCTGCCACGGACGTACAAATGTGCGGCAACACGGACGTGATAACTACGCTCGTCTGACCCCAGCCTTAAGCAATGTTATTTTTCACCTCGGGATTAAACATTCACAGGGTTATTCAGAGAGTGGTGAAAAGCAGGAGAATAACTGGAGAAGTGAAAATTCTAGGTCAAAATAGCCAAACCAGAAAAATTCTCCCATTTAACTCACTTTCTAAATCGGCTATTTGGTCTAGATTGTTCTCTTCTCCTGCCAGTTCTCCTGGCTTTCACCTCTCTCTCAGGGTTGTTCAGAGAAAGGTGAAAACCAGGAGAATGGCAGGAAAAGAGAAGAATCTGGACCAAATAGCCGATTTGGAAAGTGAGATAAGGCTAGGGTCAGACTAACGCATTTTTCACAGCGACCGTCAAAAAGTGCGTCCGAACGCATTGCCTTATTTTTTCACGGAATGCGCGAAAACGGTCATACGATGCGCATTTTTGTGCGTGATTTTTTAACGGATCCAAACCAGGAAACTTTGGGTGTCTGGACGTTATGTTGGCCGGACATGAGCAGGGTCTGACGTCTCCAAATCACGCACACACGCCGCTAGTGGACGCAGCGCACTCTGTACCTCCGTACTAGCGGTTCTGCGTTCTCGAAAAAATGCGTTCATTTTCCACTTGCGTTGCGCAGCCGGATTTTCGTGCGACCGTACTTCGTATATTGGCTGTCATTGCCCGTCATTTGCTGCTAGTGCGGCCGTGATTAAGTGCGCCTAAACGCATGTTAAAAATTCGTGAAAAAAGAGAAAAAGAGAGCAGCGCTTATACAACTACCCACTGTAGTGGGAGGAAAACACCACAAAGAGGGAAATCGTACCCCAAAATGCGTGTAAATAAGGTATATGACAGGAATAATGACCTGATGATATTGCAGTCCAATATGAACCAATAGGAGACAATGCTCATACAAAAAAGAGAGAGAACATACACATGGTGAAGTACGTCCACATATAAAAGTCAGATGAATATGTGGAAAAATAGAACTCACATATGGTGGAGCCTGTGAGACATAGGCTCAATACAATCGCAGTGGGTCCCTTCAGGGATGACCCCGTCCCGTCTTCGTAAGGAGCTGGAGCTTACTCGCATGGGCCACACATGAAATAAGGCAAAAACACACCATAGTACAGCATTGTAAACCACTGGACAAATGAATCAGATAACTGAAACACTTACATGATTCAGAGCCTGTGTAAATGCACTGGCTCTGTAAAAGCGCTCCGGTGTAAATCGGGTAACACCAAACCCCTTTAACTGGATAAAATGGTAGACAAAAGATCCACTAAAAAAAGTTTAATACATAAATAAACAGATGGATATTCCAAAACGCGTTTCGCCGCTGAACGCAGCTTCATCAGTTGGTATCCGAAGAATATGAGCATGTTAAAAATTCGCTAGTCTGACCCTAGCCTAAATGGGAGAATTTTTCTGGTTTGGCTATTTTGACCTAGAATTCTCCATTCTCCAGTCATTCTCCTGCTCTACACCGCTCTTTTCCTTCTGCGTGTCCGAAAATGTCTCCTCTTTTCATACAGACTGCCGCCCCAAGCAGTTGTTTATGGATAGATTAAAGGAAAAGCATTTACCGTCATTTGAAATGTCATTTTTTGTTTTTTACATATTTCTATACATCCTAGAAATCCGCCACTTCACGGGCAGGTTATGGGGACCTCCTAGGCACGATATTTGAAGGAATTTTTTGTTTTTATTTTTAACCCTCTGGTCGATCCAAAGATACCAAACATTAACCAACCGATAGCTGCCGCGGATCGGGAGATAGGGGGTTCCAATGAACCCCCTATCTCCACCATTGGTCGCAGTTAGGGGTTAACTCTAGAACTGACGTCATTGTGACGAGGTCTTGGGACTGTCGGCAGCTGCCGTTCCCCCACGCTGTTGTCTTCCTGCAAAGATGTGACCATGTTGGCGGGCAGCGTCTTAGCGGGCAGCGGTGGGAGAGAGAGAGCTAATAGCTGGGAGGAGGTGTCGCGTGAAGCTGCAAACAGGGACAAATAAACTAGACCTGAGCTGCACTGAGGATCTTTGGGTTGTGTCGGAGAAGACTTCACGCAGTGCTGCCATCAATATTTTTTGATAAATTCTTGGTTATACAATGAATGTGACTGTGGACAAAAATCCATGTTGTTGTGACATCGCCTAAGCTTAACAAAACCATGCCACGTCGGTAATCAAATCTCAAGGCAGTACAACAAGGTTGTGTTAGTGTGTGACATTTTTTGGCCAGGCAGGCAGTGTAGAATGTGCACATTCATGGCCACAAATATGTTGACAAATTTATGACAAAGGGTCCATAGAAATGTCAATAAATTTATGTACATATAATTTTAACAGTGTGGAAACCAAGCAATACATATTAACTTATTAAGTAAGGAAAAGCAATGCACACAAACAAGAAAATATAGAAAAAATAGAAAATTTATTTACAACATGCCACGGATGGCAAACTGCCCAACTGGGGCACAAACAAACATAGGGGAGGAGGAGGCTGGTCTCACTGCCGCTCCAGGATGTCAGCGGCATTGTTAATATGCTCCCTTAACTCCTGGAGCAAGTCCTGGATGGCATCTATGTTGGTGACAGCCAGGCGTAGCTCGCCGATCGCCATCCTATTATTCCTCATCCTGACACTGGAGGACCTGTCCGGTCTGGCTTCTCCTTCTATATATCCAATAAATGGAAGAAGGAAATTACAGTAAGTAAAGCAGGTTTCTATTTTTGACTGAAAGTCTTGAAAAAATATAACAGTAGTATATACCAGAGCTGGCGGCCTCCTGAGGCTCTGACTCCTCCTCCGACTCCTCCTCCTCCACCACCACTGTCAGCATCTCTTCTGGTGCTATATCTAAGAAATTAAAGAAATAAAAAATACAGTAAACAACAAAACTGATTTATTTTTGAACAAAAGTCGATGCAAAATACAACAGTAAAATAAAAACCTGGACTCTCGCGGCCTCCTGCTGCGGCTCCGGCTCCCTCTCTCCATCATCGCCCTCCTCCTCTTCCTCCTCCTGCTCCTCTTGTGCTATACATAAAAAAATTAAATTAAAATACAGTAAACAAAAAATGTTTCAGTTTTTGACCAAAAGTCGTTGCAAAATAAAACAGTATATGTAACCGGAATCAGACGGGTTCACTCGGGACGAGGCCGGACCGGACACGAGCAAGGATTGTCTGAACATGAGTCTCTTCAGGAAAGGCAAACTTTATTGTGATATCACAACAGATGCTCAAACAGGATTCAATCGCAAAGAATGAGCCCCGAGTCCCTCGTGACATCCAATCTTATACCCCAAATACACAATTAGGTACATCCCAATCAGCCCACCTCCCGATGACACTCTCCCTCCCCATGTGGGTTAATACCTCCCTTTGGCTAATACAAAGACATTCCATTAATTAGCCGTAAATTGGCAAACTTTGTATTAATTTCAGTGAATCATGATTAGTTGCTCTTACTGTTCCGGGCTGCGTCCCTTTCCCTAGCGTCTCCAATTATTTGTTACAGATGGCACCTGGTCTGATCTCTATACTCCTTTGTATTTCTGCGGGCCCCAACGACCTTGGAGTATCTACTTCTCTTCTCTCTTCCGTGCCAAGAACAGCAGAGATCTTTCTCAGGGCTTTAATTGCTTTTTCTGCTACTCTAGCACATTCCTAAGTTTCTACGTATATTTCATTCTAGTTTCAGCTACAAACTTGCCTAGTTATTTTCAAGTGAACCAATATTCTGAACAAGATGGTCGCCTGGCTTATAATGGCGGCCATCTTCCAGTCTATTTCCACTTCATTCCCCCCTTGGCTCAAGCCTCAGGCTCTTCTCCTGAGACTTGTAGCCATTACACCTCACTGCTTCTATTCTCAAGTTCCTCATATTTGGGGGGGGGGGCCTGTTTTTGTCGGGAACATACCTTGTGGGATAATCAGTGGTATATTTTGTGTCTGTGTGGGTGTCAGTGCCCTCTTGCATAGCGGCCATAGGCAAAGCCCTATACGATACAGTAGTGCCCCTACAACCAAGATCACCACTACCATCAGAATCATAGATCCAATCTGTGAAATAAATCTCAGAATGGATCCAAACCAATCTCTGATTGCTCCGAACCCACGAAGTGGATTCCAGCCTTCAGCAGCGATCCTCCTTGCTGTGTCCTGCAACTGTGCTACCTTTTCTTGGTGATCTTGAATTACCTGATAGTAGTCAGGGACATCATGTGTAGCATTCTTGATGAATGTGCAACATTCATAGTGCATCGTCATCTCACACAACCCATTCAGAGCTGCACTAATCTGTTCCAGTGCCATGTTGTGTATCATTTGCACCTTTCGTATCTCTCGTACTTCCAGATTCAACAACTGAATATCCCAACTAGTCTTATTCAAAATCTCATCCATCAAACTGGCATAACTGTTCATTCTTGCCATTAACTCTCTTCCCCATCCAGTCCATGCTGGAAGCCATGACCATATTCGATCCGCTTTCTTGAATAGCTCTCTCTTCTGTCTTTCAAACACCAGTGGATGCCTAGGGTGAAGTATTGTATCTGAATTAGTGTCCTCCCCCCTTACCTTCTGGATTGGGATCAATTTAGCCAAATAACATTCCCGTTACTGTAGGTGGTACCCATATGTAACACACTCTTTCACAGCACACCTAGTACTCCCTTTCACTATAAATGGTGACAAATTGATTAGTGTCCCTTTGATATCACTATTCGCAAACTGTCTCAGCCGTCTCATTCATATCACTACATCCTTGCCTTCCATTGGTCGCATTCGCAATCACTCTCCTCTTGCTCGGTTGTGAGCTTTCTACAATCGTATTGTGGACACAGTCCAGTTTTAACACGTCTTTTCTTTTAGTTTTAACTTGTCACTAAGGCAACATAAATATGCAGAGCCACAGTCTTTTTTTTTTCTTAAGCAAGACTTTTATTTACCTCCACCTTTCACAGGCAATCAGTGGGAGAATCAGTGGATCACAGCAAACATTTCTTTCAGCACAGAGGAATAACTTGGTTCTTTTTCCCTGTCTCTCCAGCTCTCTCTCCTGGAAGGACAGACACCCACACTCCTCAGCTACAAAAGAAAACCTTCCCTTAATAAAGCCCAACTAAATGGGACCACACCTGTATGCCATCGTTGGCTTTATTCTCCAAAACCTGGCCTGGCTAGTGAGCCGGGCTGCTGGGATAGTGGCCCGCCCTTCTCTCCACTATCCCGACCCCAGGGACCCATAACACATTTTACTGGACGCTCTCCATTGCACCAGCGAAACACAAAATATATTTTAACCATCTCCCTGGGGTTATTTTTAAACACAGTGCACAAGGTCTGGTCTCACATATCGCCCATTCAGGACCATACCCTGCTTCCTGTCACACACCCTCCCCCTCAGCTCAAGACCATCGGGACGAGCGACCACGGACATCAGCGAATGCACCCGAGACAGCCCGTCGACATTTCCCTGTAGAAGACCGGCCCTGTGCTCCACCGAAAAACTAAATGGCTGTAGGCTAAGGAACCACCTCGTGACCCTCGCATTAGTCTCCTTATTGCGATACATCCATATGAGAGGAGCGTGGTCAGTTATCAGCCTGAATCTCCTACCCAATAGATAATACCTAAGGGTTTCCAATGCCCATTTGATGGCAAGGCATTCCTTCTCCACAACAGAATAGTTCTTTTCCCGCGGCAACAGCTTCCTGCTGAGAAAAAGAACAGGGTGTTCCTCTCCCTGACACTCCTGGGAGAGGACGGCCCCCAAACCAGCCTCAGAGGCATCAGTCTGGACTATGAAGTCCTTCGCAAAATCAGGGGACACCAAAACGGGATATACACACAGGGCCTCCTTCAGACCTATAAAAGCCTTCTCGGCTTCGGGAGACCACTTCACCATCACAGGGGATCTCGCCTTTGTGAGATCAGTGAGGGGAGCGGCTATCGCAGCAAAATTCGGGATGAACCGCCTATAGTATCCAGTTAACCCGAGAAAAGCCCTCACCTGTTTTTTTGTCAAAGGTTGTGGCCAACTCTGTATAGCCTCAACCTTCGTTGTCTGAGGCTTGACCAAACCTTTGCCAATAGTGTAGCCTAAGTACTTGGCTTCCGCTAGCCCAATGGTACTTTTTGTGGGGTTGGCCACTAGGCCCGCAGACCGAATTGCAGTGAGCACCCGCTGAACTTTAGGAAGGTGCGATTCCCAATCTGGACTATATATAACCACATCATCCAAGTATGCCGCCGCATATTGAGCGTGGGGTTGTAAAATCCTATCCATCATCCTCTGGAACGTGGCAGGGGCCCCGTGCAAACCAAATGGCAACACTGTGTATTGGAACAAGCCATCTGGGGTTGAAAAGGCCGTTTTCTCCCTCGCTTGGTCAGTGAGTGGCACCTGCCAATACCCCTTAGTCAGATCAAGGGTTGTGAGATAGCGTGCTTTCCCAAGCCTCTCAATCAGCTCGTCAACCCTAGGCATGGGGTAGGTGTCAAATTTAGAAATGCAATTCAATTTACGGAAGTCATTACAAAATCTAATGGACCCATCCGGTTTAGGGACAAGCACAATGGGACTGTTCCACTCACTGTGCGATTCCTCAATCACCCCAAGTTTTAGCATTTTCTCTACTTCAGTCTTTATAGCTTGCCTACGGGCCTCAGGTACTCTGTACGGCTTCAGACAGACCTTTTTCCCTGGCTCGGTTATTATGTCATGTCTGATTATTTGTGTCCTCCCCGGTATCGCTGAGAACACTTCTCTGTTTTGCCTAAGAAACACCTTAACCTCCGCTTTCTGGTGTACAGAGAGGGTGTCAGAGATGTTTACCTCGGGGTCCGTGATAGGGAGGTCCGTAGGCTTCAGGGCCACTAAGACCTCTCTATCCTTCCATGGCTTTAACAGGTTTATATGGTAGGTTTGCTCAGGTTTCCTCCTTCCCGGCTGGCTTACCTTATAATTTACCTCTCCTATTTTTCCCATCACCTCATAGGGACCCTGCCAGGTAGCCAAAAATTTATTTTCCACCGTGGGGACTAGAACCAATACCCTATCTCCCGGTTGAAACACTCTGACCCGGGCATTCTTATTGTAGCTATACCTTTGGGCCTCCTGGGCTTTCCTCATATAGTCTCTAACGAGGGGCATGACCGCCTCCATGCGGTCCTGCATTTGGGATATGTGCTCCACGACACTATGGTAGGGTGTCGTTTCCTGTTCCCATGTCTCCTTAACGACATCCAGCAGTCCCCTGGGATGCCGGCCATATAACAGCTCAAACGGGGAAAAACCTGTAGAGGCCTGAGGGACCTCTCGGATGGAGAACATTAAGTAGGGCAAAAGAAGGTCCCAATTCCTGCCATCTTTATCAATAGCCTTCCTTAGCATACTCTTAAGCGTTTTGTTAAACCGCTCTACTAAGCCATCGGTTTGCGGGGGTGATATACTGAGGTTTTTAGCTGCTTGATGCCTAGCAATTTACACAACTCTTTCATAACCCTGGACATGAATGGAGTCCCCTGGTCTGTTAGGACCTCTTTTGGTATTCCCACCCTGCTAAACATCAGCATGAGTTCTTTTGCTATGGACTTGGCAGTGCCATTGCGGAGGGGAATCGCTTCAGGGTAGCGTGTTGCATAATCGAGGACAACGAGTATGTACTGGTGCCCCCTCGCAGATTTAACCAGGGGACCCACCAGGTCCATAGCAATCCTTTCGAACGGGACATCGAGTATGGGCAAGGGCACTAACGGGCTCCGGAATCCTGGAGCCGGTGCAGTAAGCTGACATTTAGGGCAAGAAGTACAATATCTATTGATGGCAGCAAACACCCCTGGCCAATAGAACCTCCTGAGGATCCTCTCCTTTGTTTTATCGATTCCTAAATGTCCCCCCAGGATATGGTTATGGGCAAGGTTTAACACCGTATTCCTAAAGTTTTGCGGTACCAATAACTGTTTGACAATGTCCGTCCCTTTCTTTTCCACACGATACAACAGATTGTCAGACATTTCAAAGTGGGGGTACAGCAACAACCTCCCAGGCTGGGTCACATTTCCATCCACAACCTGGATATCATTTCTCACTGCCCCTAGGGTGGGGTCCTCCCATTGGGCCCCTTTAAAGTTTACCGGGCCACCCGCTAAACCCAATAACTCCGCCTGGTCAGAGTTAGCACCTGGCTCATTACTCTGAGGCGGTTGGGTGCCCACTAATACTGGCATAGGACCACAGGTCGTTTCGTTGAACTCATCATCTAGATCAACATCAGAAAAAGGAAAGACATAGCCCTCCTTGATTTGCCTCAGTTCAGGGAGTTCCCATAGTTCCAAGAAGTATGGAAAATCTCTCCCAATCACAACGTCATGGGCCAAGTTTGGTACCACCCCCACACAATACTTCAGGGTACCACACTGGGTTTCGATATCCACTTCAGTAGTGGGGTACTCTCGTTTGTCTCCATGCACACAGACGACCCCAAGTTTTTTCACATGGTTAAACACCACCTTAGATAGAATGGCTTTAGTCACCAGGGTGACCATACTCCCCGAATCCAGCAAGGCGTTACACCGTCTGCCATTAACCTTCACGGTACACCAATGCGGATTATCAACTTTACCAGCAATGTCATACCCAGAGTACAGTGAATGTGCTTCATTATAGTCCATGGGCTCATCGTTCATACAGTCTCTGGCTATGTGGCCCACTCTATGGCATTTAAAGCACCGGATTATAGGATTATATTTAGGTACTCCCTGTACCCCGGGAAACATGTCAGAGGGGTTTTCTGCATGTCCTTGCTCTTCTACACCCCGCACCCGCTGAACAGTCTTACCAGTTCGTGTGGCGTTCTGGGATTTAGGGCTGCGGGACTGAGTCGCTGAAGGCGGTTGCACAGCTTCTCCCGAAGCTATAAATCTTTCTACCAAGGTGATCAACTGGTCTGCGGTTGGGGGTCTCCTTGGTTTACCCAGCGGCGCAGAGAAGCAGGTAATCCACGCTGATAGCGATCCATAACTAGGGTCTCCACTATTTTAGTAGCGGAGTTGATTTCCGGCTGTAGCCACTTCCTGGCAAGATGAATCAAGTCAAACATCTGGGAGCGTGCAGCCTTGTTAGAAGAGTACGCCCAGGATTGGAATCTTTGCGCCCGCACTGCGGTGGTCACCCCGGCGCGCCATGATCTCTGTTTTTAATTTCACATAATCACTGGCCTGGGTTGGCTCCAGATCGTAGTAGGCCTTCTGAGGTTCCCCACTCAAAAAAGGGGCAAGTATGCTCGCCCACTCAGCCGCCGGCCATTCTTCCCTTGCTGCAGTTCGCTCAAAGGCCAACAGGTACGCCTCCACATCATCTGCTGCGGTCATTTTTTGCAGGTAATGGCTGGCCCGGATCACCTTGGTACCCTGGTAGCCATTTGCAGAATCAGACTCCAGTTTGTCTGATATGGCACGAATCTCCTTGCGTAGAGTACTGGTGGTAGTTCGCTGTTCCTCCTGGACCATGCCGATCGCCTCCACTTGGGATGTCATAAGCTGTCGCACTAGGACCTCTGTGCTTTCCTTCTGAGCTCTAGCCATAGCCAAAGCATTCTCCGCCTGGGCCAAAATTAGTCGCTGCAGGGTTTCCTGGGTCTCAGCAGTTCTCCTGTTTGCCTCCTGCTGTGCCGCAGTAGACTGAACCAGGGCTTTTACGACGTCGTCCATGCTGCTCGTGGTTTATATTGCCCTCAGACTTGGTGTGGTTATCCTCACACAGGGCACCATATGTGACACAGTCCAGTTTTAACCACGTCTTCTAGGGCAACATAAATATGCAGAGCCACAGTCTTTTTTTTTTCTTAAGCAAGACTTTTATTTACCTCCACCTTTCACAGGCAATCAGTGGGAGAATCAGTGGATCACAGCAAACATTTCTTTCAGCAACAGAGGAATAACTTGGTTCTTTTTCCCTGTCTCTCCAGCTCTCTCTCCTGGAAGGACAGACACCCACACTCCTCAGCTACAAAAGAAAAACCTTCCCATAAAGCCCAACTAAATGGGACCACACCTGTATGCCATCGTTGGCTTTATTCTCCAAAACCTGGCCTGGCTAGTGAGCCGGGCTGCTGGGATAGTGCCGCCCGCCCTCATCCCGACCCCAGGGACCCATAACACAACTGGACGCTCTCCATTGCACCAGCGAAACACAAAAATATTTAACCATCTCCCTGGGGTTATTTTTAAACACAGTGCACAAGGTCTGGTCTCACATATCGCCCATTCAGGACCATACCCTGCTTCCTGTCACAGTATGTATAGAAAATTTGACTGCTCCTTTGTATTAAATGTGTAAATGTATGATATCCAGTTGAACTTACTTGAATAACATAACCCACCCCCGTTATTTATCTCCTTATCTGGGCCTAATTGAAAACACCACTCTGGTGGGTACACTGGTCCTGTTATGGGGTACCCGGGACTGAATACTTCTGGTTTCTCCCTTGACATATCAACTGCCTGTACTGTAACATTTTCTGATGCAAACATACTCAAATTCATTGGGACAGAGACGAATGGTATATAAATTGTCTCTGGGTGCAATCTACTACACACCCAACATGTCATTTGCCCAAACTTTTTAGCATAGTCATATTTAAATTGCACAAGTAAGTGTCCTCTTGGGCTGGTTCCAGATAGCGCCTCTCGTTTTTGTCTCCATATGGTACGGTTCTCCATCACCGGGTGCGTACCATTCCAGATGTGGGAGATATCCACTTTCTCGGTGGTGCTTGGGCACCTGGGGCATACTCCACGTGATAGTCCATAAATCAAATTTGCAAAATACAAAATCAGTACCACAAATGCCCCAAATATCAAAATCCCTTGGGCAATTCTTTTCACAGTCACATAAACCCAATCTCTCCCCACCGGAATTTCAAAAACAAAAAACATTTCCGGCAATTTCTGCATTGATTTACCTAACAGTACAACCTGATCATTTAGTTTAGTTTTCCCCAATGCCCGAAGGTCCCCCCTTAGTCCATTAATCAGAGGGGTAGGCCGTCCAAACATAAGTTCGTACGGACTTAGCTTCAATTGGGGGGTTGGCCTGCACCTAATGTGCAATAGGACTATCGGCAGCACATCCAACCAGCCTAATGGCATCTCTTGGCACAGTTTGGACATCAAAGTCTTTGCGGTTCATTCTCTCGAATTTTCTGAACTTTGGGGCCTGTAGGCAGTGTGTAGCTTCCAGGTAATACCCAATAGACGGGCAAGTTGCTGTAAACAGTTCTGTATAAATGCAGGGCCATTGTCTGACCCTATTTCAAGAGGCAGTCCGTAGCGCGGTATTATTTCTTTCATCAGACTTTTCACCACGCAGAACAGTACAGATATCACATCCGAATAATCAGTCCGAATTACATACACAAGTTATACAGCACTGTAATTTTTTTTATTTTTTTTAAAACCTTCTAGATTACCATCTGATCTATTGATCATCTCATTTTCTTCTGGCCCAGGGGGAAGTGGGGGCTCAGAAACTCCTGAAGATCATTACATAATACACACACAGAACTTGTAAATTATCTTTATTTTACTGGTATATTAAAACACTAAATATATATATATAGACTTATTTTCACACTCATCATTATCATCACTGTCCTCTTGGTCTACCAATTTATATATGCTCCCATCGGGCATTTCGATCTTTCCTGGTGGGACCTCTCTGTCTCTTCCACCCACTGCCCCCTCATTTTCCTCCGCAATCCCGCTCGCCGGAGCGAAGTAAGCCGGCGGAGCAGTAGCAGCCGCCCGCCTTCGCAACCGTGACACACAAAACTTCTCTAGCTGCCCCATAATATGATGGATAGGGCGGGGGCAGGGAATCAATCTCTTCCGGCTGTTCTACCAACACCGATCTTTTCTTTTTATTATTTTCTCTATTGGGGGGCACCTGCTTCTTGTTACGTCCCGCCATCATTATAAAATGACTTTTATCCTTTACACAATACTTCCATATATCTATATATGGGTACTGCTCAGGATGTCCGCATTTCCCGGTTACTTGGGAATGCACTTTCTGTATTAGCTCCGGGTCCATTGACCCCTGCTCTGGCCAGTCTGGAACTAGCAGTGGCCACACAATTGTACACATTCCTGTTGATTTCTCTCTAGTTAATTTTACACCATAATCATGTGTTGTATATAGTACTTCAAAATTTCGCACCATATACCCTAAGGGCGTCTCACCCTTCTTTACCTTTTTGGGCTTGGATGACCCGTTACCCTTTGTTACTCTTAAGAGCAGTAACCTTTTTACGATACAGATATTACTTTTTAGCAAGAACACTTAGAATTTACTGTCTGGTACTTCAGTCAACAATTCATATGTGTCTGACCCGCTTCCTCCGTCAGTAGCCGGACTGCAGTCGCCTGAGCCAGAAACGTACCTTGGAAGTCCACTTTCAAGTTTGCTTTCTCGCAATGCGAGTAGGCGCTCGTTCACTCACAGCAGTCTCAGCAATCATTCATAACCCATACTGTACCAGATACTTTCAGCACAAAACAATACATAAACAATTCAACTCTTTCTACAAGCCGAGGGCACACTGTCCCTCCTTTTGGCTCCTTATACCCCGCTAATTGAGCTCTAACTCTTGACTGCTTTGTGACTATATGCACCCCGTTCTATAACTACACTCCCGTCTGCAATTCCAATTTGCCTATGAGTAATTCTACCCACTCGGCACCACTATCTCTGCAGCTACCGCTGGCTCCAATGAGCCCTCTTCACTACACGACGTACACACTAGCACTGACACAGGGCTCTAAGCCCGGTCACAGAAATCTCTCCGCCTTTCCTTTGTCCACGTGGTGAAGCTCTATTTACAAACACTGACTATGACTATGCAACTCCACGCGGCTCCCTTCTCCCTCACATACAGACTCTACCCTTTGGTCAACATCCGATCCCCCGGGTCCAGACACGCGCTAGCCACTCTCTGGCCCCGTGCTATATGCGGCGGGTTCGGTATGTCAACGGGACCGTGGCCACGGGTCCCCTTATCCAACTGCGGCCGGACGTTTCCCTTTATACCGGTATTTCCATTAGACATACAAACATAGAAGACACTTTACCTATCGCCGCGCTGTTCGCTGTTTCCTCGGACTCAGGGGTGTCCCAGTGTTCCCGGGCTGGGGGTCCATTTGAGTTGAGATGAGATGAGGTCCACTGAAGAGGAAATCCTGCTTGGCGCCTGCAGATGTCAGCTCACCTTCAACGGACACCCAACCAGCGGGATTACTCGCACCTGCAGTCAACCGCTACAGTGTTCAGCAGTCGTTGCCATGCCGGCAAAGGGCCCGTATCCTGGCAATCGAGCCCCCAAGAAATGTAACCGGAATCAGACGGGTTCACTCGGGACGAGGTCGGACCGGACACGAGCAAGGATTGTCTGAACACGAGTCTCTTCAGGAAAGGCAAACTTTATTGTGATATCACAACAGATGCTCAAACAGGATTCAATCGCAAAGAATGAGCCCCGAGTCCCTCGTGACATCCAATCTTATACCCCAAATACACAATTAGGTACATCCCAATCAGCCCACCTCCCGATGACACTCTCCCCCCCACGTGGGTTAATACCTCCCTTGGCTAATACAAAGACATTCCATTAATTAGCCGTAAATTGGCAAACTTTGTGTTAGTTTCAGTGAATCATGATTAGTTGCTCTTACTGTTCCGGGCTGCGTCCCTTTCCCTAGCATCTCCAATTATTTGTTACAGATGGAACCTGGTCTAATCTCTATACTCCTTTGTATTTCTGCGTGCCCCAACGACCTTGGAGTATCTACTTCTCTTCTCTCCTCCGTGCCAGGAACAGCAGAGATCTTTCTCAGGGCTTTAATTGCTTTTTCTGCTACTCTAGCACATTCCTAAGTTTCTACGTATATTTCATTCTAGTTTCAGCTACAAACTTGCCTAGTTATTTTCAAGTGAACCAATATTCTGAACAAGATGGTCGCCTGGCTTATAATGGCGGCCATCTTCCAGTCTATTTCCACTTCATATATACCAGCGCTGGTGGTCACCCGTGGATCCCCCTCCTCCTCCACTGGGGCACTGGTGCCCGCCGGGGCAGATGCTGCCTTTGCCTTCCTGTCTTCTGCCAAATCCAAAAAATAACACGTAAATAATGCAGACTGGAAAAAATGGTATATCAATACAATATATTGCCGAAAGTATTACGACACCCCTCCACTATCCACTAGCACTACCAGCTTGACCCACCACTACTCCGATCTCATAGTTCTAAAGTCACAAAATATTTATTTATTTCCCCTGCACATAGACATATATTACCGTTCAATTATATATTTTTTTCAGAAGTAAACATTACGTTTATTCAATAAAAACTATTATTTGTGTTGTGTGCGTACAAAACGCATTGTGCTGACTGCTTTTAGTTATTTTATAGATGCCTCAGCCTCAGTTTCACTTTCAGTTTCTGCTAATAAAACTGTGGATATAGCAGAAACAACAGAAATCCGCCATTTTGTTTTGAAATTTGCATCTAAAGCGTTCAATAATGACACTGCTGTAGCAAACTGAATTGCTGCGCTGCACCAATTCAGCAGCTGCTGAGGATGTATTGAACGCGGCTCTGTTTGGATGCACTTTCAGAAGAACTACATGTCCCATCCTACCACTTAGCAGAGACGCAGAGATTTTTGTTGATGCGCAGGTGGGAGCCAATATTGGGCAAGCTGCGGGTCATCTCGTATGCATCATTCAATCACAACAACCTCCCCCCCCAGCACACTACAGTACACACAGTGCCAAAAGAAATCCAGCATTGTAATTTCATCTACATACATCAAATATCAAACAGTCACAATTTTCACGAATACGTAAAATCACAAAAAAGAAGAGCTATGGCAAAAATGCATGTATGACGAGTTGTGAAAACGCAAAGCTATACACAATCACATTGCATGAAAAAAGGACTAGATAAATCAACATATTTCTGTGCACATTAGCACATGCAAGCACATTATTATTATTATACAGGATTTATATAGCGCCAGCAGTTTGCGCAGTGCTTTACAATATAACATGACACTTACGTTTGGCTATGACGCGACGGATGTGCCTCAGCTGCTCATGCTCGCGTGCCTTCAGATCAGACCAGCGTTTTCAGAGCTGGTCCTTCGTCCGGTCTTTCCCAAATAATTCCGCGATGGTGGTGCGTAGCTTATCCAGGATACGGTCCTTGCGCGCGTTATTCTTTCTGCCGTAAGGGCCCTTACGGCAGTCATAATCTTTGTAATCAAAGATGCGGACCAGCTCCAACATCTCCTCAAATGCCATGTTGCTGGCCCACTTCTTCCTGGGTGGTGTCTCTGGGGTGGAAGCAGATGAGGAGGTGTCCGAATGGGACTCGTCTCTACTTCTTTCAGCCATGATAAATAAAATCAATATTTTTTGGGCTGTCAAAAAAGTTGTCAAAACCGGCTCAATAAAGTTACGACATCCGCGCGTGCGCATGCGCGACCCGCGGACGAATCGGATCCGACCCGATTACGAAGGAATTATCGTATCGACAGAATTATCGGATCATTGGAAACAAAAACAAGTGATACGCATTTACAAATACAAAATTTACAGAATCAGCGATATAACCGATAATAGTTAAATATACGATGTCCAGAATTACCGAAATGGAACCGAAATCACGAATGGAACTGAAATCATGAATAGAGCAAAAATAAATTTCGATTTGACACATTTCAAGTCCATTCGAAAATTCCGAAAATATTTCGTTTCGGCTCGGAAAACTTTTCGGATCTGTCGGTTTTCGGGTCCGATCCGATTCGGAAAATCGGCCGGATCCGAAAACACGAATCGGGAAATTTCGTGAACATTCCGAAACCCGAAATTGTCTATCATGGAACCAGATTACTCATTTGCTTCCCCCCCATGCTTTACTTAACCCCTTCACTACCAAGTGATTTTCCAAAAAAACATTTCAGAAACCAGTGTTTTGTTTTTTTTCTAAAATCATTTTTAATTAAATATAAAATTAGAAATATTTGAGTTTATATCCATTGAATTTCTTACTGTAAATAACCTGTTTTTAGCCAGTAGATGGCGCCATCTACTGCCAAATTGAGTTACAGGTTTTAGCGGCTGGTTTATTTTCTTCTGTTTCTCCCTGCATCGGCTGCTGCTCCTGATATTTCAGAGCTTTCAGCAGCTGATTTTACAGTTTCATCTCTTTGGGCATTATGCCAACAGGGTTAAAATTTTGCTTTTGGGCTTCAGAAAGTGCCCCCAAACAAAATTCGTTTGTAGCAAACGAATTTCATTTGCTTTTGGGCTGCAGATCAGCATATCGAGATATCTCAATATCGTGGCACCAGATGGTGCATTTGAAGCCTTAGATATCTCAATATCAGTAGTGAAGGGGTTAAGAATGGATTAGTCCACTCTCCCTTTCCAACTCACATAGTTAGTTTGGCCCAGCCCCATTTATTGGCTAGGCAAGCTTCTCCTCCTTTTCAGTCTAAGGCATGTGAGTAAGCATCCTGTGTATACTAGGTAATCGCATCCTGTTTTACCTTTCACCCATAACAAGACACACAGGGTTATTCAGAGAGATCGTGAAAAGCAGGAGAATGACTGGAGAATGAAAAATTCTAGGTCAAAATAGCCGATTTGGAAAGTGAGATGAATGGGAGAATTTTTCTGGTTTGGCTATTTTGACCTAGAATTTTTCATTCTCCAGTCATTCTCCTGCTTTTCACGCTCTCTGAATAACCCTGACAGCAGAGAAGCTCTCTCTATCCACAAGACACCTTTTATTTGCTATTACTTTCCTAATAAAGTGAAGAAAATATAATGGACTATGCATGCTTTCAAAAGGAGATGAGTTAAGCTATCTGACTTCAAAAATATCCTGCATGTGACATTTTCTTGCGTATGACCCTGGGGTTCCAGAATATTGTCTGTCATGTTATTAATGTTTTACTTCCTTACTTTAAAATGTAAAGCCCAGCAGGAAAAGATAGCACTGTATTAATGATAAAAATAAAAGCTGAGATGACATGTTAACCCTATTCACTACCGTGATCGTGTATACATGATCAGCAATAGCAGACACAGCAAACTGAGATTGTGTTGACATGATCTGGGGCTATGTTGTATCACTGCAAATGATTTGCATTTGGGCTCCAGAGCGCGCCCCTAAAGTTTAAGCCCCATGAGCATGGTACCCAAGTTGCTATCACTTTTTAAAATCACCTGGGAATGTGTCTGGATTAGACATGTGCATTCGTTTTAGTACTAAAATGATTTAGTCCGAATTTTGGGATAATTTAGTTTCCGTGTGACTCAAGAGGTACGAAACTGCTCAGTACAAAAAACGAAAGAAACTAAAATAAAATGCACTACATTTTAGTTTCAGTCCTTTTTGTGATATTACATTGATGAGTGAAGGAGACCAGCAATGAAGGGCGCAACATCGCAAAGCTACAGAAAAGGTCTGTATGCCTAATCCTTTCCGACCCCTACCCGAAAATCTGACAGTGATAGAGCTCCAGAATACTCACTCACAGCACAGACAGCCAGCACAGGAGAGGAAACCTTTACTTAACCCTTGCAAGTCTATGAGGCAGACAGGATGATAAAAGCAGCTGAAGAAGGAAAACATTCAAATAATTCACACTGAAAGCTAATGACAGAGGAGGGCTGGAGAGTAAAAACCCCTTTATAACAAGCAGCGCTGGGAGAAGAGGGGGACTTTATAAAATGTGTGTTATCTCCCCTCCCGCTCTGCATAATAGGGGCTTAGGTCTGATACATTTTATATTATCCAGGAGCACTATCCCCCTTTCCTCATCTATAATACACATTTTATATAAAGTCCCTCTCCTCTCCCAGTGCTGCTTGTTATAAAGTTTTTTTTTACGTCTGATACATTTAGTATCCAGCTCTCACAGTTGCTCTGTCATTATGAGCCTTCAGTGTGATTTATTTGAAATGTTTTCCCTAGGTTTAAAGTGCTTTATTTTATTATAAAAATTTATTTGCACCAGTCATCTCTTCTCTGAGCTTTCAGACCGATTTACGTTAATATTTTCCCTCTCCCCTGCTTTTATATTCCTGTCTGTCTCCCCCACGGAGATACAAAGTTTAAGTAAAAGTTCCCTCACCTGTGCTGGATAAGCATTGCATTCCGAAGTTCTGCACCCTCCACATGCCAATGCAGTAGGATGTTCTATACAGAGAGGGGCATTAATTAAAGCAGGAGGATGTTCTATACATTATACAGAGAGGGGTATTAATGCAGCAGGATGTTATATACAATATATATAGAGAAAGGTATAAATTGAGGAGGATGTTCTATACAGAGAGGGAACTTAATTAATTCAGGAGGAGGTTCTATAGATTATACAAAGGGGGTATTAATGCAGATGGTTGTTGTATACATTATTCAGAGAGGGGTACTAATTAATGCAGGATGATGTTATCTACATTATACAGAGAGGGGTATTAATTAATGCAGGAGGATGTTCTATACATTACACAGAGAGGAGCCTTTTTTTTATCCCTTTAAATCCAGCGGCTGTGAGCACTGAGATCGGCTGCTTGTTATATGATCTCTCAGTACAATGTATCAGGCTCAGCTGTTACAGTAAAACAATGTATCAGGCTCAGCTGTTACTCTGTTTCAGTAAAACAAGGAAGTAATATTGTTCTAACCTCTTATATACAGTTGTGTTCAAAATTATTCAACCCCCAATGCTGTAAAGGGTTTTAGGGAATTTAGTGTACATTTGTAATTGTATTCAGAATGAAATCCTACAAGGACTTTTTAAAGAACCATATGCAACTAAAATGACATCAATTGGTTTTGTAATACAGTAGTAAATGTTTCTTTTGTGAATTCTTCATTGACACAATTATTCAACCCCTTAAAGACTACCACTCTGAAGAACAGAGTTTAATTCAAGTGTTTTCAATCAGGTATTGAAAACACCTGTGGATGTCACGGAGCAGCAATAAAGCATAATAAGCACCAATTAGGCAGCTTTAAAATGACTGAGGTGATTAAAAGAGGTGATTACTCTTCACAGGAAGGGCAATGGCTATAAGAAGATTGCAAAGATGTTAAACATACCAAGAGAGACCATAGGAAGCATCATTCGCAAATTCAAGGCAAAGGGCACTGTTGAAACGCTACCTGGTCGTGGCAGAAAGAAGATGCTGACTTTGACTGCTGTGCGCTACCTGAAGCGTAGAGTGGAGAAAAGTCCCCGTGTGACTGCTGAGGAACTGAGAAAAGATTTGTCAGATGTGGGTACTGAAGTTTCAGCTCAGACAATACGGCGCACACTGCGTAATGAAGGCCTCCATGCCAGAACTCCCAGGCGCACCCCCTTGCTGTCTCCAAAGAATAAGAAGAGTCGACTGCAGTATGCCAAAAGTCATGTGGACAAACAACAGAAGTTTTGGGATAGTGTTCTGTGGACTGATGAAACAAAATTAGAACTGTTTGGGCCCATGGATCAACGCTATGTTTGGAGGAGGAAGAACAAGGCCTATGAAGAAAAGAACACCTTGCCTACTGTGAAGCATGGAGGGGGGTCAATCATGCTTTGGGGCTGTTTGGCTTCTGCAGGTACAGGGAAGCTTCAGCGTGTGCAAGGTACCATGAATTCTCTTCAGTACCAGGAGATATTGGATGACAATGTGATGCAGTCCGTCACAAACCTGAGGCTTGGGAGACGTTGGAACTTTCAACAGGACAATGATCCCAAGCATACCTCCAAGTCCACTAGAGCATGGTTGCAGAGTAAAGGCTGGAACATTTTGGAGTGCCCATCGCAGTCACCTGACTTAAATCCGATTGAGAACCTCTGGTGGGACTTAAAGAAAGCAGTTGCAGTGCGCAAGCCTAAGAATGTGACTGAACTGGAGGCTTTTGCCCATGACGAATGGGCGAAGATACCCGTAGATCGCTGCAAGACACTTGTGTCAAGCTATGCTTCACTTTTATTATTATTATTATTCTTTATTTATAAAGCGCCAGCATATTCCGCAGCGCTGTACAATAGGCACAGTATAGACAGGGTTACAATACATTGAACAACATTTGACAAACAGTACAGGAGGAGATGAGGGCCCTATTCCCATAGGAACTCACAATCTGGGAGGGTTGGGGTTGGAAACAGGAGGAGAGGACTGTAAGGTGAGAGTGATTGATGGTTGCGTCAGTGAGTTGGGTGGTAGGCTTCCCTAAATAGGAATGTTTTAAGGGAGCGTTTGAAGGATGAGAAGTTAGGGGAAAGTCTGACAGTACGAGGGAGAGCGTTCCAGAGAGTGGGGGCTGCACGTGAGAAATCCTGCAGTCTATCATGGGAAGAGGTGATGCGGGGAGAAGCTAGGAGCAGGTCACTGTTTGACCTTAGGGAGCGGGCTGGGGTGTATTTGGTGATTAGTGAGAACAGGTAGTGGGGAGCTGAGTTAGTGAGGGTTTTGTAGGTAAGGATAAGGATTTTGAACTTAATTCTGCAGTGGATGGGGAGCCAGTGAAGGGACTCGCAGAGGGGAGTGGCACAGACAGAGCGGCGGGTGAGGTGAATTAGCCTGGCGGAGGCGTTCAGGATGGATTGTAGGGGGGAGAGGCGGGACGCCAGATAAGAGATTATTGCAATTGTTGAGTCGGGAGATTACCAGGGCGTGTAGGAGTTGTTTTGTGGTGACAGCGGTAAGAAATGGCCGAATTCTGGAAATATTACGCAGTTGGTATCGGCAGGAGGAGGAAAGAGACTTGATGTGGGGGATGAAGGAAAGAGCAGAGTCAAGTGTAACTCCAAGACAGTGAACTTGGTTTGATGGGGAGATGGTGATACCCTCCACCGTGATAGAGAAGTCAGGAGGTGGGGAGGCATTGGAGGGAGGAATAAGTAGGAGTTCAGTCTTTGACATGTTGATCTTTAGGTGGTGGGAGGCCATCCAGGAGGAGATGCCAGATAAACAGTCACTGACTTTTGAAAGGACAGGGGGAGAGAGATCAGGGGTAGAGAGGTAGATCTGAGTGTCATCAGCGTAGAGGTGGTAATTAAAGCCAAAGCTGTTGATGATTTTGCCCAGGGAGGAGGTGTAGATGGAAAAGAGCAGAGGACCAAGGACAGAGCCTTGAGGTACACCAACAGATAGAGGCAATGAAGAGGAGGAGTTACCAGCAAAGGACACACAGAAGGACCTGTTGGATAAATAGGAGTCAACCCAAGCAAGTGCAGTGTCACCGAGACCCAGAGAGTTGAGGGTCTGTAGAAGGAGGGGGTGGTCAACAGTGTCAAAAGCAGCCAAGAGGTCAAGCAGGATGAGAATAGAATAGTGGCCGTGTTTTTTAGCAGTTAGGAGGTCGTTGGTGACTTTGGTGAGGGAAGTTTCAGTTGAGTGTAGGGGACGGAAGCCAGATTGCAGGGGGTCAAGTAGGGAATTGGAGGACAGGAAGAGGGAGAGGCGGTTGAAGACTAGTTTTTCTAAGAGCTTAGAGGTAAAGGGAAGCAGGGATACAGGGCGGTAGTTGGATGGAGAGTTAGGATCGAGGGATGATTTCTTTAGTAAAGGGGTAACTAGCGCGTGTTTGAAGGCGGATGGAAAGGAGCCAGTGGAGAGAGATAGGTTGAAGATGTGTGTGAGAGCAGGGGTGAGGGAGGAGGAGAGGGGAGGAATTAGATGTGAGGGAATGGGGTCGAGCGGGCACGTGGTGAGATGTGAGGAGGACAATAAGGAATTGACTTCCTCCTCAGTGGCTGGGAGGAAGCGGCAGAGGGTGGCAGAGGGGACCTGTGGGAGTGGAGGTGGCAGATAACTATCTTGTGTTGGGATGTTGCTTCTGATAGTTAAAGTTTTACTGAGGAAGTAGTCTGCCAGGTCTTGAGCACTGAAGGCAGCTGAGGGGGGAGGTGCAGGTGGGTGGAGGAGGGTGTTGAAGGTGGACCAGAGTCGTTTAGGGTTGGAGGACAGCGTAGATATAAGAGATGAGAAGAAGGATTGTTTGGCCAAGTGGAGGGCAGAGGTGTATGACCGGAGAATAAACTTGAAGTGAACAAAATCAGCTTCAGAGCAGGATTTCCTCCAGGCACGCTCTGCAGTGCGGGAGCATCTTTGCAGGTAGCGAGTCTGGAGGGTGTGCCAGGGCTAAAGCTGGCGGCGTGGGGCCTTACAGAGTCGAAGAGGAGCAAGAGTGTCTAGAGCAGAGATAGGCGTAGTGTTGTAGTGATTAGTGGCAGCATCAGGGCAGGTGAAGGATGAGGTATGAGGGAGGTGGTGAAGTTGATTGGAGAATTGATGGGGGTCCACAGCATGTAGATTTCTGTGAGTGTGTGTGCGGGGTGGGGGAGCAGGGTGTTTTGGAAGTCCAGATAGGTTGAAAGAGAGAAGGTGGTGGTCAGAGATGGGGAAAGGGCGACAGTTGAACTCAGAAATGGAGCAGAGGTTGGAAAAGACAAGGTCAATAGCGTGACCATCGCGGTGGGTAGGGAGGAGGAAGGATTGTGTGAGTCCAAGGGAAGATGTGAGTGAAAGAAGTTTGGAGGCAGCAGGGGCTGAAGGATCATCAATGGGAATGTTGAAGTCCCTGAGAATTAGGCATGGAAGATTAGAAGACAGGAAGTGAGAAAGCCAGGTAGCAAAGTGGTCAAAGAACTGGGAGGTTGGTCCCGGTGGGCGGTAGATGACTGCCAGCCTGAGGGCCAGAGGAGAGAACAGGCGGATGCAGTGTGTCTCGAAGGAGGAGAAGGAGAGGGATGGGGGCGGAGGGAGATGCTGGTAGGTGCAGGTGGGAGAGAGCAGGATTCCGACCCCGCCACCATTTCTCTCACCCGGTTTCACGTTTAAAAGCTGTTATAACTGTAAAAGGATGTTGTACTAAGTACTAAGATTGAATGTCACTTGGGGGTTGAATAAAACTGATAATGATGTGAGCACAGAAAAGACATTTGTGGTTATTTCATTATAAATGTTATGTTATATTTGTCTGACCTACACGTGCCTCTTTGATTTAATTGTAAGCAAGATGACTGAATGATCAAAATCAATGTCAAACTGGCCAAAACACTCAATTTCAGTGGGGGTTGAATAATTTTGAACACAACTGTATAAACTCTGAGCACTGTGATGAGCAGCAGTCAGTTAGTGTAACAGCTTTGCCTGACACATTGTGCTGAGAGTGAGTGATACTGTAACACGCAGCGATCTCAGCCCTCTGAGGAGCCACTACAATAGTAATTGTATCTGCTGGTTTTCGGATGAATGAAATTAGTTTTCATACTAAAGAACTGAAAACAAATTTCTTTAGCAACTAAATAAATTGCATTTTAGGATTAATCCATTAGTTCAAAACGAAATTTTGTGCTGTGCACATGTCTAGTCTGGATGACTTCTCCCCAGCTGATCCGGCTCGGATACTAGAACAGCAGTAAATCTATTTGTCCAGTAGATGGCGACATCTGCCTGCCAAATATGTTATTACAGTAAGGAATACACTGGGAATATTTCCAAATATTTCTTACTTTAAAATTAAAAATGATTTTCCTGGCAATGTTTTTTTGGGGGGAAATCACTGTCAGGGTAATTCAAAGAGAATCGAAAAGTCACCACACATTCGGTGACTTTTCGTTCTCTTCAATTCGGTTAGTTTTGCCGATCCCATTTCAGCGACCCTGAGGTGTATTCAGCAAGCACCACAGGGTCCCTGAATTGCAGGGAAAGGTCGCCGCAAACCTTCCCGAAAACTAACCACAGAACCCGGCAAATGCACACCGAAAACCCACTAAAACACCTGGATTAACCCGCCGAAAACGCCGGAAAAAGCCGAGCAGGAGCCGATCACACGCAGCGCAGCCGGCGGAAAAAGCCGATACCGCAGACGAATGCAGTGAATAAATTAGCAAAACAGTTTGCTTGAATGTTTGAAAAGTGAAACGCTGTTTTCAAAGAAACTACTGAGCGAAAATGTCTGAAATTTACATATGAGGTCCAGGGAATGATAATAAAAAGGGCTGTTACAGAAAAGAAAAGTAAAGTAAAAAAAAAAAAAAATCGGATTTTTTTTTAAAAAATCCAGAAAAATGCTTAAGATATCCTAAGAAAATCTATAAATAAAGAGACTCTTTACTGCAGAATATTATAATGAACGGTTTATCAAATATTGAATTAAAACAGGAATATTTTTAACATTGAAGCCTATGGGATTCGCCTGATTAAACCACCGAATGGCAGGGCATTTCGGGAACCTTTCACTGCTGGTTTTTGTTCTCTGAATAGACGATGCATTGCTTCTCTATGGGGAATTCACTGCCCTCGAACAGGTACCGTATGGGCAGGCAATTCGCCAAGATTTGGCGAATTGCCTGCTCTCTGGCTAGCCGAATGGCCACGAAAGGTAACCAAACGCTGAATTTCAGCGTTCGGTTTCCTTTCTCCAGCCATTCGGATCTCTTTGGATAACCCTGTTGGTAGTGAACAGGATAAAAGAGCTAAAAAGAACAGAACATAAAAATTCAGTGCGAGTCAACATCTATTTCTGAAGGAGTCCCTGATATAAAGTATAATATACTTGTTACGGCTTTATCCCTGTGTCTCTGTTCCATCCCTGATTATTTTGTATTCTGTCCAATATTAATATGGGTTAGAAACATAGAAACATAGAAACATACAGGGTTATCCAAAGAGATTCGAAAAGTCACCGCACGTTCGGTGACTTTTCGTTCTCTTCAATTCGGTTCCTTTTGCCGATTGCATTTCGGTGACCCTGCGGTGTATTCAGCAAGCACCACAGGGTCCCCGAATTGCAGGGAAAAGCTGCCGACAACCTGACGAAAACTAACCGAATGCACGCTGAAAACAAGCAAAAACATCTGGATTAACCTTCGAAGAGGAGCCGAACAGGAGCCGAACATGAGCCGAATCACACAGAGCCGAAGCAGCTGTGACGTAGAGGAGGCAGTGAATAAATTAGAAAAACCATTTGTATGAATCTGGGAAAATGAAACACTGTTTGCAAAGAAACTACTGAACGAAAATGTCAGAAATTTTCACAGGAGGTCCAGGGAATGATAATAAAGAGGGCTGTTACAAAAAAAATAAGCAAACTGAAAAAAAAAAAAAAAAAAAATCGGACTTTTAATTTTTTTTTAAAAAATTCAGAAAAATGCTTAAAGTATCCTAAAAAATCTATAAATAAAGAGACTTTTTGCTGCAGAATTTTATAATGAACGGTTTATTAGATATTGAATTAAAACGGGAATATTTTTAACATTGAAGCCTATGGGATTCTCCTGAATAAATTTGCCGAATTAAACCACCGAATGGCAGGACATTAGGGGAACCTTTCACTGCTGGTTTGTGTTCTCTGAATAGCCGAAGCAGTGCTTTTTCATGGGGATTTCACTGCCCTCGAACAGGGACCGAACAGGCACCGTATGTTCAGGCAATTCGACAGGATTTGGCGAATTGCCTGCTCTCTGGATAGCCGAATGGCCAGGAAAGGTAACCGAACTCTGATTTTCAGCGTTCGGTTACCTTTCTCAAGCAATTCGAATCTCTTTGGATAACCCTGATAGAAAAAATGTCGGCAGATAAGAACCTTTCGGCCCATCTAGTCTGCCCAATTACATGGATACTTTACCTGGATTTATCTTTTGTTTAGGATAGCCTTATGCCTATCCCATGCTTGCTTAAATTCAATTACTGTTTTGGCCTCTACCACTTCTACTGGAAGACTGTTCCATGTATCCACCACCCGCTCAGTAAAATAATGCTTCCTGATGTTATTTTTAAACCTTTGCCCCTCTAATCTAAGACTATGTCCTCTTGTTTTGCTATTTTGTTTCCTTTTAAATATACTCCCTTCCTCTACCTTGTGGATTCCCTTTACGTATTTAAATGTTTCTATCATATCTCCTCTGACTCGTCTTTTTTCCAAGCTGTACATGTTAAGATCATTAAGCCTTTCCTGGTAACTTTTCTCCTTCAAGCCGTACACCCAGGGCTCGAGTCCAGCAGGAACGCGAGGGAACGGCGTTCCCGCACTTTTCCTGCAGTGGGAACGCAGAGTCACTGGTTGTGATAACGGACCCAGCCGGAGTAGACTGTGAGAAGCGCTGGAGCTGAGCTCCCATGTGATCACAGCCTCTTCCGGCAGACACACTCGCAACTGCGCATCTGCCAGCTGCAGGCACGTGCGCTCTGTGTGTGAGGTCACACAGAGCGACCCTGTAGAGGAGGAGGATCCCACCCCTTTCACTTAAGATGCTGCTAGTGGAGGAACAGCATCTCTCCAAAGTCATCACTACAGGGGAGCAAGGTGTCCGTGAGTGGTCCTGCCCTTTGCATAGTGTTACAGGCAGACATGTTACACAGGAGCAGAAGCAGGCATCCAATGAGAGGTGAGCTGCTGGTCCGGCCTCTCCCGGGGTGGGGGGGGGGCTCATGCTGGCTCTGTACATGTGGAGATTAACAGATCCCCCTGCGTTTCCTCTGGGGAACAAGTGAAGGAGGCTGCATGAGGACACTGGGACCTCCAAAAAACGTACCTGTCAGCTCTCAATGTTTGGGGTGCAGGGCATTCTGAAAAGAGGAGAACCTGCTCTGACACAGAGCCCTGGGAGGTGGGATGTATCCAGTGAGGTCCTGGGTGAGGAATGTTATAGTTGTGTATTCCAGATTAGAGGTAAGGGGGACAGGGCTGACCCACACTGCCAAGACTGGGGGGGAGGGGGTTCCTTTAAAATGCTGGATCTTCTCTAAGCATTGTCCCAGTCATGTGGCAAGTCAGAGGTGACAGAGACATGTCCTCCTCTCCCCAATCCTGTGCAGGGAGGACACCTCAACTTTACCAAAGTGTCACTTATGCAGTTGCAGCCCACCATGGATGGAGAGAAGAGTTTTGGCTTGCTGTAACCATCAATCACTCCAATACACAAGTCAGAAAGTGTCCTTTCTTCTGCCATGCACTGCAACTCCCATCAGGCTCCTGCAAGCAGTCACTGCCCTATCACCACAGGAGGTGCAGTCCCCAACAGGGCGTAAATTATTCCATGCACCTAACCTGGAAACAGCGCTGTGTGCCCATCCTCTGTGTGTGTGCCCATCCTCTATGTGTGTGCTCTCTGAATAACACTTAAAGGGTTATTCAGAGAGCCGAAATGGCCCCGAAATTGAACCGAACAGTAAATTTCCCCGTTACCGTACGGTGCAAATTTCGTGGCTATTCAAAAGCAGGCAATTCGTCAAATATCGGCAAATTGCCAGCAAACTACAGGTGCTGTTCGGCAGCAGTGAAATACGGTGTCCGAGGGCAGTGAAATACGGTGCCTGTTCGGTGGCATTGAAATCCCTCATAGAGAAGCAATGGTTAATCTATTCACATTGAACAGCAGAGAAATGTCAGTGAAATGCCCTGCTGTTCAGTGGTTTCATTCGACAGGTTTATTCAGGCGAATCCCATAGGCTTCAATGTTACAAATATTCCCGTTTTAATTATATATATATATATATATATATATAAATAAAACGAGCATACTTTATTTTTTTCCAGTTGGCGGGGTAATGGAAATCTTGGGTGAGTTCCCTCACTTTTTTTCCCAGGACTTGACCCCTGCGTACACCATTTTAGTAGCCCTTCTCTGAACTCTCTCCAAGATGTCTATATCCTTCTGGAGATACGGTCTCCAGTACTGCACACAGCACTCCAAGTGAGGTCTCACCAGTGCTCTGTACAGTGGCATGAGCACTTCCCTTTTCCTACTGCTAATACCTCTCCCTACACAACCAAGCATTCTGCCAGCATTTCCTGCTGCTCTATTACATTGACTACTTACCCTTAGTTCCTCTGAAATAATGACCCCTAAATCCCTTTCCTCAGATGTTGAGGTTAGGACTGTATCAAATATTCTATATTCAGCCCTTGGGTTTTTACGTCCCAGGTGCATTATCTTGCACTTATCCACATTAAAACTCAATTGCCACAACTCCGACCATTTTTTTAGCTTACCTAAGAAGTCTTCTTAAAAGTCGAACGTGTCTCACTTAGAATGTAAATGTTAAAGTTCAAGTTTCGTGGCTGCTCGGTGTCAGAAAATATCTATTTTTATGTTCGGCCAAAAAAGTAGTAGCAATCATTTAATCAATCAGTTCATATTATCTCACATTGCCTCTTGTTCCTAATTAAAAACTACAGAAAAATCTGTATAATGTACATTTATCATTGTGAACATCTCACCTTTTACAAGTGAGTCTCTATGCCAGAAAAAAATCGAAGAAATGCTTTAATAAAGAGACTTTTTGCTGCACATGAAAACAATAAATGGTTGAATAAAAGATTAATAAAAACAGTTTTTTTTTTACATTGAATCCTATGGGATTCTCCTGTTTAAACCTGTCGAACAAAAGCACTGCTATATAATCTGGGCACTTCGGTAACTTTTCACTGCTGGTCGGTGTCTCTGAATAGATTAACTATTTCTTCTCTATGGGGGATTTCACAGCCACCGAAGGTCGCCGAATTGCACCTTATTTCACTGGCAATTCGCCAATATTTGAATTGCCAGCTTTCTGAATAATCAAACTGCCACAAAATTGCAACGTACGAGGAAATTCCCTGCTCAGTGCAATTCGATGGCAAATAAGGCTCTCTTTGAATAAACCCTTTAATATGATAGAATGATTAACCCCTTCACTGTGGAAGATGTGTGGGGAACGTCATGTGGATTCCCCACTATATGCAGAGGACATTCCCCTCACGTCATCCGCTAACCAGGCTCTCCTGCCCTATACTTGCCTATCTCTCTGGGGTCCAGCAGTGGTCTTCCTTGAAGTCAGACCCCGCTTTTATACCCCCTCTGGGCACACTGACGTCATCGTGACAGTCGCCATGATGTCAGTTTCAGGTGCCCCCTCCCGCAAAGCTGGAAGAGCACCTGAATGGAGGGGTGGTCCTTTGGACCTCTCCCTCCCGATTGGGAGGAGATTAAAGTAAAAGAGAGGCATTGCTTCAAAGGGCAAAGTCTGCCCTTTCCAGCGATGCATCGCTTTAACCCCAGAAGTGGCTGACATCTTGGATGTCAGCTAAGCCTCCAGGGATCCTCCCTGCCCATTGACGTTATTGCATCAGTATGAGAATTAACCCCTAGTTTCCGAGGGGTTCCCCTATGGAAACCCTATGCTGGAGGTAGGGGCGTCCTTTGGATGCCTCTATCTCCTGATCTGTGGCAGCTAGAATGTTAATGTTTGGTATCATTGGAAAGGCCAGAACATGACCTTTGCAATGATTTTGGATGTCAGCCAAGCCTCGGGGGCCTCTCCCCTCCCACTGATGTCATTGCGCATGGTGCGATGACGTCAGCGTGAGAAACAACCCTTAGCTGCCAAAGTGTTTCCCTATGTGGTGGAGATAGGGGGGATCCAATGATATCAAACATGACCATGTTAAAAGTATAAAAAAAAATAATAATAAAAACCATCATTTTTTTTTAAAGTTGTTTTTTTTATTATTATTGCAGCACTATTGTTCACATTTCAATTATAATGTGAACAATGATGCTGCACTAACGGTTTCCCAGTCCTAATTTTATATAACAAGTGTACCCCATAGAATATATAACCGCAAAGGCTCAGATGATAAAATGTGGAAAAAATTATTTTACCCGCTGTAAATGATTGAAATTTTAATGGGAATTCACTTTTTTTTAAAAAAAAAAATAGTTATAGAATTCTGGCAGGACATGACGTATACATATAATAATGATATATTATGAATCTGCCGAGAAAAAGGATACATAATTTGTAGGGGTCGTATAATAAACCGTGATTTCAAATCGCGTTTAAACATGATGAGCAAAAACGGTCAAAACGAGCTCAGCAAACGGGTGAAATAGCCCAGCAGTGAAGCATGAATTAGTAGCAGAAAATACACTATACAACTCTGTATGCAAAGGATTGGAGCTGCCAACATTATGATTTTCTCATCATGAAGCCTGTGAACTATTCTATGCTGGTACAGAAATGTGTGTGGTTTCTTACCTTTGGCATGCAGATACTTGATATTTGTGTGTGTATTTGTCTGTGTGTGAACCTAGAACAGCATGCACTGCCTGAGTCAATGGTCTTTTCAATTACATTGTTTTCACAAAATATTTACATAGAAATAAGAAAAAAAAATGTCTCCAGCTCATCTGGTTTAACCCTTTTATCTCTGTTATTGTTGTCGATGAAGATGGATAAAACGGCACACAGAAATCTAACTTAGTTTCTGGCTGTGACACAAGAAAAAGGGACAATTTGGAAAATATTTCCCCAATAATAACAGTTATATTACCCTTAAAAATAAGTTATTATTACAAGTTAACGTTTTTTTGGCGTTTTTGAAGTCTTCAAGACATAATTTTTACTCACCTCTCCAACACTCCACCCGGGTTCTCCTTCATTCCGACGGAATACAGCACCAGTGAAGGTAGTGCTGGGAAACGCAGTGCAGCTCCAATGTGTGACATGCTGCACATGACCATCGAGACACACGTTGGTTCTGTACAGCATGTCCCTCATAAAGAGCATTGCAGCGTCTCCTAGAATGTATCTTGCTGGTGCTGCTGCAGGATGAGCTTTATGTCTCCTCTGTCACATCACCCCTCTCCCCCCGGCTTCAGATTCCTAGCTGGATTCCAAAAACTGGAAAAATCTCAAATTGGCCTTACGGTGCAGTGGATAGCACGTTCAGCCACCACCTGTTGCGGTATGGAGAAGGAAACTCGGAACAAATACTTCACTGTGTCCTTCTGCCGGCCCTGTGAGAGCACCTAAGGACTGACTCGCATTGGGCTCTACATGAAGTCCTGTGCAGCTTGGTTATAGACATGTACACAGGCAAATAAGTTGGTTCACTTCAGTTAAGAATGAATATCAGAAGCTTCTGATATTTCAGGTCGGAGAGAGCCAGAATATTGGAAGGTTCTGACTTTTTCGTATGATTATGGAATGCTGTACCTCCGGCGCCACCTAGTGGTGGTTTTTTGACAAACCAATGAATAAATAAATAAAAATGACCAGAGCAAAATAAATGCAGTCAATAATAAAACCGTCAATTTCTTTATAATAGATGTGGTATAGCATCTGTCTCCACAATCTTAAGATAAAGTTCATAGTTATAGTGAATCAGCAGCTTTTCTCATCCACTTGGAGGTATATCCTGACCCACCAGAGTAGCGGTCAAGTAGAGGGTAATGTGGTGGGATCAATGCTTCCTTCAACTGGTGTTCCCTTTCTCAAATAAGTCTCCTTTGCTGTATGTCCATGTACTTCAAATAAAGCATAGGTGTACCATAGTGTAACATGTCAAGGTAGAATCATACTATCAAGAAAAAGGGGGTACACTCACATTTTTAGGTGTCTCGATCAGACACTAGGTATTCTTGCAATGGGAAAGGGGAGTACAGTGGAGGCGCTAATATTGGTGGATGTATTTATGTGGTGCAGCCGACAAGGATTGAAACACAAAACCTCGACAGAAATGTGCAAACGTAGTAGGAAAAAGAGAGAGGATCCTAGTGGCGCAATCTCTTTTGAGAGTGGTCTATATGAAGTACGGAACAGATAATGGTTGGGTAAGGTATTCCCGCTAATTCGATCAATGCACGGTCAAAAAGACCACTAGAGTGCTGCTATGAATAGAGCTAAGTGCAGTGGTTTCACTGTGCAAAAAAGTGACAGTTGATGTCCTGCTATATAGATCGCATATAAAGTGCAAAGTGACAATGTCCTAATACAGTCCAAAAAAATTGCATATAAAGTGCAAATGCAAATAAAGTGCAAATGCAAAAAAAGAATAAAGAAAGTGCATATATAAAAATAAAATTAAAAAATTAAAAAATATATGTGCAATTAGTGCAATTAAGGTCTCTCAAAAAAGTTATCTCTATAGAGACTCGTTTTCCAAATTGCTTGTGAAGGTAGAAAAAAAGAGTCCAACCGACCATATATTCTGTGTTGAAGACAGAGGTAGTCTGGTTGAGTCTCCGCAGGGGTAGTTCAAAGGCTCTACGCGAAGTCCTGGTACACTAAGTCCTATGTAGACTCCCGGTTCCCAAAAAATGGGATCACTACTTACCACTACTTACCTCATTTTTAACATTGGCTACAAATTGCGCTATGTAGATTTCTCTTCTCTGTACTTTGAGACGATCGAGCAAGCATTAAGGAAAGGCGAAGGCCACCCCAGGAAAACTCTAAAGAAGGACAGAGGCTACCCTCAATTAGGCCCACGGCATTCCACACCAGAGCCGGTACAAGAGGCTCTATATAGTGTAAGTGTTCCTTTGTCTATGAACACTTAACCCTGTATCCAACAATATTGCACCATTTTCTCTTTTTCTGTTTCCCTTCTATCCCTCTCCCCTCTCTTCCCATTTTTTGGGAACCGGGAGTCTACATAGGACTTAGTGTACCAGGACTTTCCGTAGAGCCTTTGAACTACTCCTGCGGAGACTCAACCAGACTACCTCTGTCTTCAACACAGAATATATGGTCGGTTGGACTCTTTTTTTCTACCTTCACAAGCAATTTGGAAAACGAGACTCTATAGAGATAACTTTTTGAGAGACCTTAATTGCACTAATTGCACATATATTTTTTAATTTTTTAATTTTATTTTTATATATGCACTTTCTTTTCTCTTTTTTTGCATTTGCACTTTATTTGCATTTGCACTTTATATGCAATTTTTTTGGACTGTATTAGGACATTGTCACTTTGCACTTTATATGCGATCTATATAGCAGGACATCAACTGTCACTTTTTTGCACAGTGAAACCACTGCACTTAGCTCTATTCATAGCAGCACTCTAGTGGTCTTTTTGACCGTGCATTGATCGAATTAGCGGGAATACTTTACCCAACCATTATCTGTTCCGTACTTCATATGGACCACTCTCAAAAGAGATTGTGCCACTAGGATCCTCTCTCTTTTTCCTATTACGTTTGCACATTTCTGTCGGTTTTGTGTTTCAATCCTTGTCGGCTGCACCACATAAATACATCCACCAATATTAGCTCCTCCACTGTACTCCCCTTTCCCATTGTTCTAAGATTAAACACTCGACCAGTGTTGAGGCAGCTCACATCCACAATGGAATTTAGATCTAAATTTGGAAAATGCAGTAACGATGAAATATTTGGAGACTTATGCATACAAAATGAAGACCACAAACCAAATAACATCTACACTATAAGAAGACAACTTGAGAAAGACCTTAAAAAAGAGATCAGAACCAAATGGGACATTATTACCCTTGAAAAATACATCAAGGATAATATGGTGCCCAGAGGTCTCCGCTTTTCTAAAAATTTAGCGGAGACAATGATGACACAATATTCCAAGAAAGATGGGAGAAGATGTTAGAAGGTTTCTCCCTACACAGCATGAAGATAATCATAGAAAGAAGGAATGAAATCCTGAAAGAACTTAACACAAGTATTGAGAAGAAACATGAAGAACTCATCTTGCTGTCAGCTGAACAAGAGATGGACAGCTATTTGGGTAAATTCGAGAGGGACCTTGACAAATTGAATGAGGAGGTTAAGGAAAGGAAAATCAAAGAATACCAACGTGACATCCAGGATTACAAAAAGGGAAATGTTTGGAAACAGAACGTTATAGACCCAGTGGAGAACCACTATCCCAACACCAATAGAACACCCATGTGGAATATACCACCGAAACCTTCCCAACATTTCCCAACACCCCTACAAGAACAGCAACCATACAAAATGATTTCAAGAACACCACTACCCCAAAGGCCGATTAGACATTACAATCAGCATCAGGGACCAATGACCTACAATGACCTACAATGACCAATGACCTACAATGACCAATTTACTTACGAACCATCCCAATACACTAGGACAAGATATAATAACAATAATAATAACAGGCCCATGAACATTTACCGTCCACCCAACCGAACATACCAAGGTCCCTCTAGAGGACCTTGGAATAGGAACCAAGGTAGGAGAGAAGACAACTACGTCAACCATCCAACATATACGATTCCAACTGGTAACCGATATGATCCACTGAGAGAACAGGGAGATTTTCACAGAAACCCACAATAACAAGGGGATTTTCACAGGAATCCCCAACAAACAGACAGGGACCTTACTACCCTGAGGAGAGGTTGGTCACCTGGCAAAAGACCCCACCGAGACGAGGATGCAGAGGAAGGCGAACTAGAAGACGGAAAGAGGAGGGAAAAACACAGCAGGATGGAGGGATCTTTAATTTAACGGACACTCCACTTACAGACATAGAGATAAAAGTTTTGAAAAAAGGCATGAAATATGCCCCTACTACACATATGAATCTATTCGGGATGTACATTGACCTGCAGAAGTTTAAGAAAAATCTGTGCCTAAAGAAATACTTTTTAAAAAACCCTATTGATAGACCAAACACCATCCAGTTTTATAACCACGCAAGCTTGAAAGAAAAATCAACTTTCTTTCCCAAGTCCCTTATCTCGCAAGAGATTAATACCTTTGAACAGATGATAATGACCGATTTAGGTAAACTCAAGACATCTAAGAAATCAAATAACCTAACGAAAAAAGAAAGGGAAACACTAAAGGAACTGACACTAAACGACAAAATTGAAATTAAACCGGCAGACAAGGGAGGTGGCACTGTAATCATGTCAGCCGAATACTATAGAAACGAATCTAATAGAATCCTTAATGATGACAACACGTACAGGAAATTGAATAAAAATCCGGGGAAAGACATCCAAGACAAATTTGTGCAGTACCTTGAAGAAGGCCACACATTAGGTATACTCAACGATCAAGAGTTCAAATACCTGAAAATTGAATACCCAAAGATACCTGTATTTTACTTCCTCCCAAAGATACACAAAGACCTTTCCAAAGCACCGGGGAGACCTATTATCTCTGGGATAGGATCTGTGTCAAGTAGGCTATCAGAATACATAGATCACCAACTCCAACCTTTTGTGACCAATACCACGGCACATTTGAAAGACACCACAGAGATCTTAAATATCTTAAACGATATAAGATGGGAAGATGATCTGCTCCTGGTTACGAGCGATGTCCAATCGCTGTATACCATCATACCACATAGAAACGGACTAGAGGCCACTGAACACTTTTTAAAGAAAAACGACACACTACAACCAGAACAGATTGTTTTTATTTTGGAGGGGATACGTTTAATTTTAGAAAACAACTACTTTTATTTTCAGAATGACTTTTACATACAACTTAACGGGACTACGATGGGAAGCCGTTTTGCCCCATCGTATGCCAATCAGTTTATGGCCTTTTGGGAAGAATCTTTCCTACCTAAATACCAGAGTAACCTCGTTTGTTACAAAAGATATATCGACGACATTTTTTTCATTTGGAAGGGAGGGACAAACACCTTACAGGCATTCCTCCAAGAACTGGACCAAAACGGAAGAGGTATCAGACTAACCACTATATGGAGTAACGAACGAATTAACTTCTTAGATCTAAGCATTTTTATTCAAGATGGTACAATTAAGACTGAGACTTTTTTCAAAAAGGTAGACGTTAATAGCTTCATTGAAACCACCAGTTGCCATCTTCCACAGTGGTTGGATGGAGTTCCGAAAAGTCAGTTTGTAAGAGTAAGGAGGAACTGCACAGACCTGACCACATATGAAGCACAATCAGAAAAACTGAAAACAGATTTTCTTGAGAAAGGCTATGATCCAGGCACACTTGAAGAAACTAGAATCAAAGTCAGGAATATGGAACGCACCAATATGTTGAAGAAGAAATCCAAAACTGGACCTCAATACACAACTGATGTGCCCTTCATCTTCTCGTATAATGCCCAAAATCAATACATTAGAAAGACGATAAAGAAGTACTGGCCGATATTAAGGAAAGATCCACTATTAAGAGAAATCCTACCTGAGAAACCGAGGATGATCTGCAGAGGAACCGGCAATCTCAAAATGAAATTGGCACAAAAACACACAAAAAAGACCACTTTAACCCCTTAGTGACCGGGCGGTTTTACACAAATCCGTCCTTTAGTGACCGCTGCTGTTTTTACGTTTCTGCGCTGTTAGTGTTTAGGACAAATTTTCCTCTTACTCGTTTATGCAACCTACACATGTTTTACACTGTTTTTCTCGTCATTAAATGGACTTTATAAAGATACCATTTTTTTCATCATTTCATATAATTTACTATAAAAAACATTGTGAAATATGACAAAAAAATTGAAAAAACACCACTTTTCGAACTTTGACCCCCAAAATTTCTTATGTATCAACAACCGTCAAAAAAAATTTAATTCCTTAGTAGTTTCTAAATTTAGTTCTGAGTTTAGCAATACCCATGTTTACATATTCCTCGCTTTTTCCTTATTTTATGCAACAATAAGTACAAGTAGCACTTTGCCATTTCCAAAGAGTTTATTTTCAAAACTAGTGCTAGTGACATTGTAACACTGATATCTGTCACTAATTCCTGAATAACCCTCCACATATACATATTTTTTTAAAGTACACAAATCAAGGTATTAAACTTGGGGTATTTTGACTCTTTCCATGCAAACCATTTTACCACAAATCTATGCCAAAGTTTGAGAAAAAAAACGTTTTGGTGATTTTGTTTTTTTAACGCAATTTAAGAATACATGTACTGTGAACTTTAAGGTTTACTGCCAAAAAGCACCCCAAAATATGTTCAGCAACATCTTCTGAGTAAATTGATACCACCCATGTATAGGTATGTCGGGTCATTTGGGGGCTAATAGGCCTTATTTGGGGGTGCGCATTTCAGTTTTCCAACTTGGAATTTTCACATTTCGTCATCATGCACCCATGTCCTATTTGGGACATTTTTGAAGCCGCCAAAGTAATTTACCCCCATCAAACCATATATTTTTAGAAAGGGCACACCCTAGGTTTCTTCAAAGAGTTGTATTTTAACACTTTCCATGCACTAGCTCTATGTCAAACTTTCAGGTAGTCACCTTTTGTGTTATTTTTCACACACATTGTACTTTAGGCATGAATTGTCAAATCCAGTTATGGGTTACTGCCAAAAAACACCCCAAAATATGTTCAGCAACATCTCTTGAGTAAATTGATACCACCCATGTATAGGTATGTCGGGTCATTTGGGGGCTAATAGGCCTTAGTTGGGGGGTGCGCATTTCAGTTTTCCAACTTGGAATTTTCACATTTCGTCATCATGCACCCATGTCCTATTTGGGACATTTTTGAAGCCGGCCAAAGTAATTTACCCCCATCAAACCATATATTTTTAGAAAGGGCACACCCTAGGGTGCTTCAAAGAGTTGTATTTTAACACTTTCCATGCACTAGCTCTAAGTCAAACTTTCAGGTAGTCACTTTTTGTGTTATTTTTTCACAACACATTGTACTTTAGGCATGAATTGTCAAATCCAGTTATGGGTTACTGCCAAAAACACCCCAAAATATGTTCATCAACATCTTCTGAGTAAATTGATACCACCCATGTAAAGGTATGTCGGGTCATTTGGGGGCTAATAGGCCTTATTTGGGGGGTGCGCATTTCAGTTTTCCAACTTGGAATTTTCACATTTCGTCATCATGCACCCATGTCCTATTTGGGACATTTTTGAAGCCGGCCAAAGTAATTTACCCCCATCAAACCATATATTTTTAGAAAAGGGCACACCCTAGGGTGCTTCAAAGAGTTGTATTTTAACACTTTCCATGCACTAGCTCTATGTCAAACTTTCAGGTAGTCACCTTTTGTGTTATTTTTTTTCACACATTGTACTTTAGGCATGAATTGTCAAATCCAGTTATGGGTTACTGCCAAAAAACACCCCAAAATATGTTCAGCAACATCTTCTGAGTAAATTGATACCACCCATATATAGATTTGTTCTGTTGTTTTTGGGGTGCTACGCCAATCTTTTGACATGTGCTTGTCAATTTTCTAATTTGACACACAGTATCTTCTTTGCTTATCTTCTTTTTTAGGGGCCTTTTTACATACCCCAATTTTATGAACGTGCATATATTTGGTAAGCTAACACCCCAAAGTATTGTAAATGGAGTGTTTTTATGCCATGGATGCAACCGTTTGCTCCAAACAAATTGGATAATGTTTGGTGGTCATTTTTCATTTTCACACCCACATCAGTTTTGGACTGTGATTTAGGAGACACTGTTGTTTGTTACTGGAAAAAACTCTCCAGGTTGTTTTCTGCAAGGTCTCCTGAGTACACCCATGCCCCCCATGCATAGGTTTGCCAGGATTTTGGGAAGGTTCAAATACAATTTTTATGACTTTGTCATTGGAGTTGAAATTGAGATTATTTCTTCAGCTAGGCCTATCTTTGGTTTTGGGTCTACCGCATACCCCAGTTTGAATTATTGCCAGAAAATTGTTTATATTTGTTATGTTGACACCCCAAGGTATTGCATATGGAGTGCTTTGATGCCATGGATGCAACGGTTTTAGCCAAAACATTTGAGAAGGTGTGTGCGGTAATTTTTCAATTTTCAGATTTTTACGCCCACATTAGATTTGGACTGTGATTTAGGAGACACTGTTGTTTGTTACTGCATGAAAACTCTCCAGGTTGTTTTCTGCAAGGTCTCCTGAGTACACCCATGCCCCCCATGCATAGGTGTGCAAAGATTTTGGAAAAATACAGCAACAATTGTAGAACATAAAAATGTACGAATAAAATGTAAAAGTCTGGTGCAGTAAAAGAAAAAAACTAAACTGAACTAACTGGAGTGTGAGAAAAAATAGAAAGGAAAAAAAAAATCACAGATCACGCACAGTGTGATATAGCTTGAAACAGTCCCCAAGACACAGACCGGGTTGTCCAGGGCATTCTGGGCAGTAAAAGATTGTGTCTCTCCTCTGCCCCCTCTTGAAACACACCCTGCATCTTTTTGGGGTTTCTGTTTGCCCTCAGTAGGGGGGATTTTATAAATAAAATGTGTAGCCCCAACTCTGTCCCCCATCACCGCCCAGGGAGCATGTGCATCCTGGTACAAAAACCCCGAAATGACCTGGAGCTGAAACTGTAAAAAGGACAGCGTCACTCCGGGGTTTGCCTTTTTGCAGAGCAAAAAGGCATTGTGGGTTGCAATTTGCATCAGGTAAATTGCAACCTTTTTGTACCAGGCCCTTGACTTCCGCATAATCTGGTAGGGCTGGAGCAGCTGATCTGCCAGATCAACCCCACCCATGTGCCGGTTATAGGCTTTGATGCACACTGGCTTCCTGATGCGCTCAGCTCTGCCACGTACAGAGACCTCCACAGACCTCTCAGTGTGGATGGTGGATAGAAGGTATACATCCTTCTTGTCTCTGTACTTGACCGCCAACAGCTCCTCTTGGCGCAGAGCTGAGGGCTCCCCCCTTTTTAGCCGGGTGCGGACAAGCTGTGCTGGGAAACCTACGCGGTTCTTGCGAACAGTACCGCATGCTGCTGTATCAAAACAATACAGCAGCTTGAACAAAGGGACACTCGTATAAAAATTATCAAGATACAAGTGGTACCCTTTGTTCATCGGGGAAAAAGTAGGTCCCATACAATATTGCCACTGGTTCCCATGTGTTCTGGGCAACCTGGAGGGTCAAGGCTACTATCCTTTCCCTCGTACACCCGGAAGGCCTGAGTATACCCACTCTCGCTGTCACAGAGCTTATACACCTTCACTCCATACCTGGAGCGTTTGGAAGGAATATACTGCTTGAATCCCAGCCTTCCCTTGTATTTCATTAGGGATTCATCCACGCAGATATTCCTTCCAGGTGTATAAGCCTCTGCAAACCTGGCGGCGAAATGGGTAATCAGGGGGCGGATTTTATACAGCCTGTCAAACTGGGGATGCTCCCTAGGAGGGCACAGGCTGTTGTCACTGAAGTGCATGAAACGCAAAATGTTTTCATACCTTCTACGTGACATTGATTGGGGGTAAATGGGGGTAGAGCAAATGGGGCTACTGCTCCAGTAGGAGCGAATTGAGGGCTTCTTTATGATGCCCATCAGCATAGTAAGTGCCCAGAATTTCAGAAATTCTGGCACATCTAGCGGGGACCATTGCTGCCTTGCCAAGTAGGAGTCTGGCTTCGCAGCACAATGCTGATGGGCATACAGATTTGATTGGGCCACGATGTGGCCCAACAAATCATGCCCCATAAACACCTGCAAAAACTGTGTGGCGGTAAATCCTGCAACATCAATATTGATGCCAGGATTTGCCGTGAAAGGAGGGATATCTGGCCTCTGGCGATGAGGCACTACCCACTCCTCAGCTGGAGCTGTGCGTCTCCTGCTGGCAGGTGGTGACCCAGGATCTGCATCAGAAACATCACTAGATACATCAGCCAGCGTAGATGATGTATCTAGCGACGTCTCTGAGCAGTTAGCGGGGTCGAAATCAGGGTCTGAGTCTGACGCAGATGCCTCAGATTCTGACGCCAGGATGGCATATGCCTCCTCGGCGCTGTACACCCTCTCAGACATTATATATAATAGATTATAAAATGTTATAATTATTATATATATAGCGGATTATTGGTTCTTAGAAGAACCGTTGGGTTTCACAAGAAAATACAAATAAACACCTAAATCTCTCTAAATCACTCTAAACCTGCCTCAATTCTTCTAAATCTCCCTAAATTCTCTCTAAATCTGCCTCAATTTTTCTAATCTCACTAAATCTACCTAAAATCTCTAACCTGTCAAATCTGATCTCTCTCTCTCTCGCTCACCAAAACACAAGTGAGGAGAGGGAGGGAGAATCACAGAGGTCAGAGCCAATATTTACAAAATATTGACCTGACCTGACAAATTAGAAATTTTATTTTGACTTTTTCTAACTTCTGATTGGATGTTGCTAGCCTGCCTCTCTGATGAGGCAGGCTAGGAACATCCCACTCAGCCCCAAGATGACCCTGCCCTTAGAAGGGCAGCGCCATCTTGGCTGTCAGTTTATTTTATTTTATTCATTTTTATTTAACTTTTTTCTTTTTTTTACACTTTTTTTTACTCTGCTGGGTGCCTTGATCCCTCGAGGCACCCAGCAGAGCACCTGATCACTCATGTGATCTATTATGTACTGAGTGCCACGATACCTCGTGGCACTCAGTACTTCCTGCCGCTACCGGAAGTGATCGCTCGGGGGGAGCGATCACTGAGCGGACCGGCGGCAGGTAAGCATATTGCAGGGATGCCTCGATGTCGAGGCATCCCTGCAATATACACAGAGCAGCTGGAAGCGATACCGATCGCTTCCAGCGCTCTCTAGAAGTGCGGGCACCTCTCGGTAAAACCGGATGTTGATCGCTCCCGGGGAGCGATCACAAGGTGCCCCGGCACTTCTGTCCGCCATTGCACGGATGCCTGGACTCCCAGGCAGCGTGCAATGGCCCTGGAGCTGCTGGAAGTGATCCGATCGCTTCCAGCGCTCTCTACAAGTGCCGGGCACCTCTCCGGTAAAACCGGATGTTGATCGCTCCCAGGGAGCGATCACAAAGTGCCCCGGCACTTGTAACCGCCATTGCATGGATGCCTGGACTCCCAGGCATCCTGCAATGGCGTTTGAGCTGCTGGAAGCGATCCGATCGCTTCCAGCGCTCAAAACACCGCAGGACGTACCATGTACGTCAGCGGGTCTAAAAGAGACCTGCTGCCATGACGTACATGGTACGTCCAAGGTCCCTAAGGGGTTAAAACAAAATTATTATGGCATACAAAAAGGGTTTCACCAGTGTGGAAACTGCCTCAATTGTCAGAACACTAGGAGCAAAAAACAGATCATCACGCAGATTGATGGAATTACAGGACCCATAAAGATAAAAGATGCAATCACCTGCTTCACCAAAAACGTGATCTACCTGCTAACATGTCCGTGCGGTCTAAGATATGTAGGGAGAACGACCAGATCCCTTAGTGTACGTGTCCAAGAACACATCAGGAACATCCGGAATGGAAATGAGAATCACAGTGTCCCTCTACACTTCAAAAACAAACACGCCATGAACCCAGAGGGGTTAACCTTCATAGGAATTAGGAAAGTTGAAGCACCCTGGAGAGGTGGCAACTTTGAGAAAATAATTGGAAAAGAGGAAATGAGCTGGATCTTTGATCTAGGTACACTTCAACCGCAAGGACTGAATGCCGACTTTGAATTATGCCACTTCCTCAACTGACCAGTACCGACCTATCAAACTTCGACAATGACTTTACAGTATCCCTACAGATCCTTATCAGCCCATTAACCTTTAACTAAGTGAGCAGATCCTTCCCCCGTTCCACCTCCACACCCAGGAGGTAACTGTACTATACATACGTTACATTTAATAACCCAGACCTTGGCCCCATTCACTTGACCCATCATTCCACGGCATTTAAATTACGCCAGTTGTCAGTATATAACTATATTGACGGTCGTTCCATCATGCCTCTCTATTAATATGAGATCAACCTGTCATTCTGATTTTATGACCATTTTATCTGAATTTTACAAATTTTATTACTATTTTATTTTTTATTTACTGCAAAGTACATTTCCTTTACATTATCTTTTAGTCTGAACGGATATCTGTCACATATGTGCCCTTTTTCACTATGAGATATATATGTCATGTTGTTTACAAACCATATGTCCACTAACACTTTTAAATCGCTATAACATTAGCGCTATTATTACCCCCACTGGGACACATTTTACCGGACACACATGTATGGTTCTTATATGCCCTATTATGTAGCCACACCATTTGCAATATTGTTTATTGGTCCAACTTAATGGTCATTGGTTTATATGTATCCCACTTGTAAACGTTCCAATGCGTTCCAGGACCATTCCCTCAGCAATAGAGTAGGCTGTTTCGCTCTGTGGCCACGGTGCCGCTGAGGCCACAACATAGAACTATGTGGAATGCATGAAAATCGCCCAATGGAACGCACGTCCAAAATGGCCGCGACGCAACGTGATGACGCGGCACGCACCACGTGACCGCAACACTCGCGAACCCGGAAGTAACCCCGGAAATGAATGCCCAGCGTTCACTACATAAACAGGGACACGTGGAGTGCTCCAGATCCCCTAACTTTTAACCCATCCTGCACATGGACTGAGGAAGGCTTTGTTTTTTAGCCGAAACGAGTATCCCATATCTGTGATACCCCCTAACTTTGTTTTAACTACTAAATCCCTTTTTACTATTATCTGCATCCGCCTGAGAGCCATTATTATACAGCATATGCCCCATATGCTCCGTCTCTCCTTTCTCCTACCATCTACATTCAACAAGAAGACCGTCTGCTGATGAAAGAGGTGAAGGTACCCACCGAATATGTAGTACCACATGCCCACAAGTTGAGCCTGGAACCTAAGGCTCCAACATCGGTGAGTTTGTTTTGACCACTACTTACCTCATTTTTAACATTGGCTACAAATTGCGCTATGTAGATTTCTCTTCTCTGTACTTTGAGACGATCGAGCAAGCATTAAGGAAAGGCGAAGGCCACCCCAGGAAAACTCTAAAGAAGGACAGAGGCTACCCTCAATTAGGCCCACGGCATTCCACACCAGAGCTGGTACAAGAGGCTCTATATAGTGTAAGTGTTCCTTTGTCTATGAACACTTAACCCTGTATCCAACAATATTGCACCATTTTCTCTTTTTCTGTTTCCCTTCTATCCCTCTCCCCTCTCTTCCCATTTTTGGGAACCGGTAGTCTACATAGGACTTAGTGTACCAGGACTTTGCGTAGAGCCTTTGAACTACTCCTGCGGAGACTCAACCAGACTACCTCTGTCTTCAACACAGAATATATGGTCGGTTGGACTCTTTTTTTCTACCTTCACAAGCAATTTGGAAAACGAGTCACTATAGAGATAACTTTTTGAGAGACCTTAATTGCACTAATTGCACATATATTTTTTAATTTTTTAATTTTATTTTTATATATGCACTTTCTTTTCTCTTTTTTTGCATTTGCACTTTATTTGCATTTGCACTTTATATGCAATTTTTTTGGACTGTATTAGGACATTGTCACTTTGCACTTTATATGCGATCTATATAGCAGGACATCAACTGTCACTTTTTTGCACAGTGAAACCACTGCACTTAGCTCTATTCATAGCAGCACTCTAGTGGTCTTTTTGACCGTGCATTGATCGAATTAGCGGGAATACCTTACCCAACCATTATCTGTTCCGTACTTCATATAGACCACTCTCAAAAGAGATTGCGCCACTAGGATCCTCTCTCTTTTTCCTACTAGGTATTCTTGCAGCTGGTGACAGTATTGGGAGCATTGGATTTCCTTTCAGCATTTGATCTCCTCCTCCGTTCCACAGTGGACACACCTACTGAGGAAGCGAGAATATTGCAAAACGCGTTTAGATGCTCTTAGTTGCCTTTTACTTCTTTCATTTCATATTTAATAAATAAGCTTTGATTTTAACCCATTCTGGTCCTGTTTTACTGCGGAACTGAGGAGGAGATCAAATGCTGAAGGGAGATCCGGTGCTCCCAATATTGTCGCCGGCTGCAAGGATATCTGGTGTCTGATTTTATCTTGACATGCTACACTACGGTACCCCTATGCTTTATTTGAGGTACACATGGACATACAGCAAAGGAGACTTATTTGAGAAAGGGGACAACATACAGCAAAGGAGACTTATTTGAGAAAGGGGACACCAGTTGAAGGACGCGCTGATCCCACCACATTACCCTCTACTTGTTCTGACTTATTCAGGCATTTCCGATATGCAGAAGTGCAATGAAGTGAAATAGCAAACCCTACAGAACGACACACAAATGGTTCCAGATTGATGCACACAATATTTCTGTAACAGATCTCAGTACCCCAACAGGGTCACATCTGTCAATGCCGCTTCCTTGCTGGACCCCCGTGTTCTCCTCATGACTCTCGTGCCTTTCTCCAGTCCTTAGACGAAGATTAAAGATGTGTACACGTAGAGAGCCTCGCTAGCATTCCCCAGAAATAAGCTGAGGCTGTAGATCTGGAGCTTTTCGTTGGGACAGCTACCACTGTATATAGCTGCTACCCACACCGTGAGTCGTGACAGTATGTAGGGTCAAAATAGAACTCTTTTAATTGGGGCACACATATTTATACAATCAAACATGGGTCATTAACATACACAAAAGCTGACCCCAGAAGGGAATAAACATTCGATCAACATTCCTAGACTGAAAGGACAATGGCAATCGTGATTATAAACAAGATTACAGTAGCTAATGGTGCAGTGTTTGCCTGAAAAGGAGATTTATAAACTATTCAAATATAAACAGATATTAACACATTCCTGAGACAGGGTATGCTGGAAGGCTAATCCTATCAACAGATAACAGATACATGATCATACAATAGACGATAGAAAATAACATTATTCTTGCGTAACACAGATTACACAAACATTCTGGACAGAAGAGAGGGCAAGAAAATAATACATAATATCAGGCCTGCACCCTACAAATATACCTCTAGGTCCATGCATCCCAAGTCCAAAGTGACTTACGTCACAGTTGCAGATGCACCAAAATGATACACAGAATGGCGCATATGCTCTGGAAATGATGCACAGAAGGAAGCATTTACTGCAGAAATGATACACAAAAGAGAGTATATGCTCCAAAAATTACGCACAGAATAAAGTTTTTTCTGCAAAAATGATGCACAAAAGGATGCATAGATGTCAGTAAAGCTGTGGAGAATTCCGAATTATTCTGATGATATTCGGATCTGGCGGATTATAATCAGATCAGTTCGGATCAATTTGTTTTTTTTAATTCGGAGAGCAAGTCTGTTTGGATTCCAGCAGTTCAGAATCCAGATTGATCCGGATTGACGTTTATTCAGACGAATTACAGATTGATCCAGACTGAATCGCGTATGCCTACTCGCTTGTAGTGAAGTCGGTAATATGTAACCGGGAGCTGCTATTGGTGCATTTGTCTTAGCTGGAATCTGCCAGAACTGGGCCATCTGGTTTTCTAAAAAAGACAGCATTTGCAATCAACAGTACTGGTAGAATGTTATATATATATATATATGTCACACTGGTCACAGAGGACCCTGCGCTCAAATAAATATTCCCACAGTCCCCCTTACTGTCATTCAAACAACCCCCTAACCTGTGGCAAAGACTGGTCAGCAGCAAACTCACCCAGGAACAGGATGGCATACAGAATGGGACCAAACGCTGCAACAAGCCCCTCTGCAAACTGTGCCAACATATATGTGACAGCAGCACTGCCTGGCACAATAACACCACATACAACATCAAGGGTTCATACCTCTGCACGTCATCACTTCAGTCTAACAGGCCACTCCATCCAAAACCTCAGAATTAAAATCCTCAAAGAAAATTTTAAAAATCACCGGGAACGTAAGACATTTGAAATAAAAATGATCACATATTTTAGCACCATAAAAGAAGGGCTCAATGTGGACTCTGGCTTTTTAACCCATTATCATAACGTCACATAACATTCAGAATTCTGGCTAGTGTTTTGTTTTTTCTTGTTTGTTTGTTTTTTTGTGTCTTTCAGCCTTCACTAATTTGTGATTTTGTTTTTTTCCCATTTTTCCCCATGTTGTCAAGATCATATCACTGTTGTTTTATGGGTCTAAGATCTCTCAGGTGTTTATTTTCCCAGTTTTGACCATACCATTTGACCCTCACTATTTACGACATCTAACCCCCACCCCTGTTCAATTCTAGGATACTGATTAGTATAGCCTCCAGACTTGAAGAAGAGAGGAACACTCTCGAAAGCTTGTCTTTTAAATGTAACGTTAGTCCAAAAAGGTATCACTACGTACTGCTATACTCGTGATATATATATATATATCTAAAAAAATAGAAACATTATTTATACACTTATTTTTAAATTTATTTATTTTTACTGGTATTCTCTGTTTACATATCTTAAACTCTGAATATTAAATCACGGCGTGGAATCTTCTTTCTAGCATTTCTATCTGTCCGATAAATGTATTTAGTTCCGCTTCACCTAATCACACAAATTCGATTAATAATCATATCTTATGTCGGTTTAATGATTTCACAGAAGTATAAGAATTAATACAGCAATGAAATAAATCACTTGCGGTGCTGTAGAACATATAAAATTAATTGAGTGTGCTTTACTGTGGCGCGATGCTGGGAAATGCGCGGCACGCTAAAAAGGGTCACTCTGCTAAGAACAAACATTGGCAGTCGCTAATTTTTTTAAAAAAAAAAATTGTAAAGGAATTTGGCTTCTTGCCATTGGTTTCATACATTTATCTAAAAATAATCATCTTGCAGTGGACGTATATATGTGCCCGACGAAAAAGACAAATTTGAGGAAGAGAAACGGTTTACAGGAACGCCATTGATTAGTCTGGTAGTCTAGGGGATTATGGAATTAAGATGTCAGTTTCCCGAAATTGCAGATCTATATTTCCTGCCGATTTGCTATTGTTCTAACATTTCCCTTGATATGAATGAGTTTTGAAATTCCACTTATGACCTTAGCAAGTTGATTTTTCTTGCTAATTGTTTTAGTAACTGGATACTGTCAATTTGGAAGCCACGAATTGGTAAAATACCATTTCATAAACTACCTGCTTTTTATGTGTCCACGGGCTGGATTCACTAAGTGGCTATTTCCTCAAAGATCACATTTTGAGATGTTTCATGGCTATTCTGCTGAGAGAAAACCCTGAAACCCTACCCAGTGGATCTACGAGTAAGAGCCATTTTTAGGTAAAGGAACTCATACACTCGGCCTATGTGAGTTCCTATACCTGGCGGCAGGGGTCAAGTCCTGCAGGAACACATGGGAATGCAGTTTTCTCACTTCGTTCCCTTTTGGATGATATACAGGGAAGCTGCAATACCTTTCCATATAGACACAATTTTATAAAAACCATCTATATTTAAGTTTTTTTCCTCGATTTAAGTACATTGGGAAGGCATGGGAATGACAATTTCTCAGTGTTTGCCAGAGGAGTGGCACTCTCATGCATAAAGAAGCGCTGCAGCTGCTGCGGCCCCCTGTATTCTTTAAGACAGGAATGGACAGAAATGTTGGTGAGTTCCCACACTTATTTTTTCAGGACTTGACAGCCTAAATGGGATGTCCCACTGCATGAAAACGATAAAAAATGTCCCTTCTCCACTTCTCTAATTGTTGTGATGTAGAGTGGCCAGCCACTCGCTGGTAGTGCAGCAGGGTGGCATAGCTGCAACCACAATGCTAGGCCATGGCCTAGAGGCTGGACTGATACTGACTTTCAAGGCCAGAATACCCTTCTGCACCATGGTGCCATCCGAGTCCAGGCAGCTTAGCAGAAATATTGAGCATGTTGTTCCCATATCTCCAATTAGTACATCCTGCCGCCCGTAATTTACCTAGCTCCTTCTAGCTCCTTCTAGATCTATCTGTATCTATCATCTATTCTTTAAAGCACTATCCTTAACTATCTCTATCTATATCTATCCAGTGTCTCATCTACCTATCTGCCTACCTATTCATTGGCTGCATGCAAGCGTATGCCATCTTTTCATTGGCTGCTCGCTGGTGCTTTATGACACTTCATTGTGAGTACTCCCACCTTTTTTCCTAGACAAAAAGCACTATAACTATATATAAGCTGGTGCTTACCAGGATTTTGCTGAGACTTTACATATCACCAATGAACAAGCACTTAAAGTGCTGTGGCCACTTACACCTGAACAACTGGACCACCATCCGTCTTCCAAAGATGTGTATTTTGACTTGACAAAATTTAAACGTAAGGAAATCGATTATAATTTACATGGAGTTTTTCTGTCTGATTATTATCGCAACAAACGCATCCCAAGGGGTTTTAGGATACGTAACGCCCCAACTATTGGCAGGAATAACCCTGATTATTGTAAGAAGTGGATGGCGATTGCCAATAGATGCTCGCTTGATTGGATGACCATCACAATTGAGGAAGTAGGACGGGAACTTCAGCTCACGACTCAGTGTATTACTAAATATGAGAGCGACCATGCCTCAGTCATTTCCTCAGCCCCCTTTACTTCACAATTAGTGAAGATCCAGGAAGACCTCGATAAATACAAGGCAGATCTCATTCGTTTTAAAAAACAAAAAGTTGAAAAGGTCAACTCTGATTATACCACACATCAGGTGTATCGATGGTTGAATGGTGATCGCCCTGGATATGCTCCTAATCGATCCAGAAGGAGAATTGTCAAACCCATAATTCCCTCTATAGATGTTACATCAGGCGAATTAGCGTCTGACACTGAACTTCCAGCCTCACATCCTCAAGGGGCTTCTTTTTTAGGTGGCAATCAATCCCACAACACAGAGGTTTTACCTCCTTCAAGGATCCAAACCAGGGGAACAACCTTCACTCATGTAAAAGAGTACGACGGGGTACAAAGAGGAAGGGGCACTCGAGGCAGACCACCACTGCACAGACGTTAGCCCCAGTTTTCAATCTTTCCAAAAAGAAACTTGAGCTAGCACATCTACAAGTTCTCAGCAAAGGTTTGACCTTTGTTCCAACCTTCAATGAGCCAGTCTTTGACTTGGAGGTCCAAAATTACAAACTTCAACGTATTTTGGCGATCCAAGAGAACTTTGGCACAACCTCTGCCGGTGCATACTCTCAGCTCAGATTAAAGAGCACTAATGATGTCAAGACTTGTAACTATTTTGTTAATTCTTTTGGTAAAATTATACAGGAAGAAACTAAATCCATTATGACTACCAATAAACCACATAGATCAAATCTTTCCAAGGATGAACGTATGGCTATTAAGGATCTTTCCTCAGACCCTTCTATCGGTATCCGTCCAGCTGATAAAGGAGGAGGTGTAGTGGTATTGGATTATACTTACTATCAAACGGAAATCTATCAACAACTATCTGATATCAATATCTATCGCAGACTTACTTACGATCCTACAGGAGAGGTTAGTGTTAAGATCAACACTGTGGTTCAAAGGGGACTACAAGCTGGATTTATTTCGGAATCAGTCGCTAAATTCTTGCAGGTACCACATCCTAAAATTCCCAAAATTCATAAAAATTCTCAAATGCCTCCTGGCAGACCTATCGTATCAGCCAAAGGGGGGTTCTTGAACCCCTTGGAAAATACATTGATTCACTTTCCAAATCTACCATTCAACGATTATCAACTTGTATTAAGGATACTCCAGATTTTTTGAATAAACTCCAGACATTACAACTTCCGGAAACTCCTTGGTTGTTAGCTACTATGGATGTCAAAAAATTATATACTATAATTCCGCACCAACATGGGATACAGTGCTTCAAGCAAGTGTTATTGCATTCAGAATTATACCAAGGACCACCGCTGGAGTTTCTGCTGGAACTTTTGACTATCACATTGGAGAACAACTATTTCAGATTCGACAACCGGTTCTATAAACAGATCTCTGGAATGGCGATGGGGGCCCCTATGGCACCATCATATGCCAATGCCTATATGTATTCCTTTGAACAACAGAATCTTTTAAATGTTTTCACATCGCAACTTTTATTTTATTGTAGGTTTGTCGATGATATTTTTTTGATTTGGGATGGCAATGAAGATTCGTTCCTATCTTTGGCGCGATCTATTAACAATTTGGATTCACCTGTCAAGGTCACAACTAACTCCAGTAGTGACTCGATCTCGTTCTTGGATGTGGAGGTGTTTCGAACTAACAACTCTCTTTGCTACAAACTCTATCGCAAGGAAACGGATAGAAATACACTATTGCAAGCAGATAGCCATCATCCGTTTCACTTGAAAAACTCTTTGCCAATTTCTCAATTTCTGCGAGTACTTCGTTACAACAGCAATAGCACTTTTCGTTCAGAGCAGATCCAGGAGATGTATAATAGATTGATTGAAAGGGGATATACTCGAACTCAGTTAGATAGAGCATTGATTACAGCTCAGGATCGTTTTGAGCATCCTAAAGAACCATCGACTCTTTCTACATCTAGAATTTTTCTACCGGTTACATATAGTAACCAAGGCGATTTGGTAGCTCATACTCTTAGGAAACACTGGCCTTTGTTTAAGTTTGACACTACGCTTCCGCCTCAATTCAAACAACCTCCTATGATTAGTTTTAAAAGGACTTAGAATCTTCGTGATCTTTTGGTCAAAACCGATCCATACAATTCATATACGCCAAACTCTAGTATAATTAAAGTATGGTGCTTTAAATGCTTAGGTTGTGTTACCTGCAGCCACATGCAAGCAGGAACATCCTTCGTCCATCCATATTCGGGACGTAGATTTAACATCAAATATCGGATTACTTGTCAAACTCAATTTGTCATATACCTTATCACATGCCCCTGTGGTTTGGGGTATGTTGGAAAAACTGATCTCACATTGCGTGAACGCATACGTGGCCATCGCTCAGCTATAAATACCGCCTACAGACAGACAATCACACCGACAAGCCAGTGACTAAACATTTTTTATCCTGTCAACATCGCTTACCCTCTCTTAGATTTATAGGCATTGATCATGTCCCACCACTTCGCCGTGGTGGGAATAGATCTCAGCTTTTATTGCAACGTGAATCTTTTTGGATCCATAAATTGGATACTCTCACTCCACGTGGACTGAACGAATATAATTCATACACTTGCTTTTTGGCTGATAGATAATCTAAGTAAATGCATTTATATTTATTTGGTAACATGCAATCTCTCTTGCAAAAGTAATTCTTGGTCGCTCGTGTTTTCTTTTTTTCTTGTTTTCAGGTTCTTTTTGAGGATTTTTTTGTTATGTGTTTATTATTCGAATTTTTATTTATTATATTTTTGAGTTATATTTTGGGGTACCCTGAATGGGGGCACTAATTTTCTTTATTCATTTATTATTTATTATGTTTTTTTCTTTTCCCTCCTAAGAACTTTCGTGTTTTTGAATAGTTTGTTTTTTGATTCCTCCATGATTGTTTTTAAATGTCCGTTCTATAGATCCATGCTTGTGTTTATGTCATCACTGTGGTAACCTTTTTTCTTGGGCGTGTGATGGGTCACATGCAGCGATGCTTATGTGATTTGCCTATATAATTATATTGGATGCACATGCAGGCGGGCTGGCATTTCAATCTGATTGGGGAGTTCATTCTCTGTCTTACATTTAAGTGGTATGTTTTCATTATGTATGTAACCTTGAGAATGGCTCACACATGAGCCGAAACGGTCAATTTTATAAGATTTAATAAATTTGTTATTTTATTTACACGTGTGCGGCTCCATTCGTGGATTCTATGCAGCTTTTTGAGCAAGCACCGTGACAGTCTTCGAGTTGTTCAAGTCGACTTACAAGGTAGTTGCAGGGACATTGTGTTCTAACTATATATATATATATATGTATAACTATATCATCACACAGCCCGGCACAATAGCGCCACATACGACATCAAGGGCTCGTACCTCTGCACGTCTGCCAATGTAGTGTACTTGATCCAGTGCACGGCGTGTGATAAGGGCTGCTATATTGGGGAAACTAGCCTCAAACTGAATCTCAGGATGAACCTGCACAGACACTCCATCAAGAACCATCAGGAAAATAAATATTGTACCCGGTGGGACATCACTTCAATCTAACAGACCACTCCATCCAAAACCTCCGAATTAAAATTCTCAAAGGAAATTTTAAAGACTCCCATGAACGTAAGACATTTAAATAAAAATGATCACATATTTTAACACCATAAAGGAAGGACTCAATGTAGACTCTGGCTTTTTAATTCACTACCATGATGTCACATAACATTCAGCATTGTACTTGGTTTAAGTGGGGGGGGGTCTTTTTTCTCCTTTTTTCTTTTCTGGTTTTCTGAAGTTGTGTCATTGACTTCTTCTTCTACAGGCACCACAATCAGATGCAGATCATCTGATGTTTTATGGGCCAATGATCTCTCCTGTGTTTGTTTACCCTTCTTGACCATACTATTCCACTATTCAGTATCACCCATCCTAGCCCCCAAACCTTCTGCCCAGCTCTTTATTGTTCCATTCCATGATTTTGCTCAGTATAGCTTCCAGACCTGAAGAAGAGAGATACACTCTTGACAGTTTGTCTCTTAAATGTAGCATTAGTCCAATAGAAAAGGTATCACTATGTACTACTATACTCTGGTGATTTTATCTAGCTATCTATCGCCTACCTATCTACATCTGCCTATTGTATATCTCTATAGCCACCTACTGTACTGTATATCTGTCTTCTCTTCATATCTCTATTCTCTATATATACAGTATATATTTATTTACCCATTTAAATCTCTATCTATCTAGTATCTACCCATTTATATCTCTATCAATCAATCAAGCTAGCTAATCATTTACATCTCTATCTACCTCTCTCTCTATCCATTTAACCACTTCAATGCGGTGGACATGCTCAGCGCATCCAACCGCATTGGTACTTCGCTGCGGAGGACGCGCTCTTTGCAGGGAAGGTGCCTGAAGGGGAGGGGGGGAAGGTCCTTCGGACCTCTCCCCCTCCCCTTCCCTGCGGGCCAGCGATTAAAGGCAGGCACCATCTGGAAGGGCACAGCCTGCCCTTCCAAGCGGCAGCTGTCTTTAACCCCTAGGGGGCTGGATCGCGATATGGCGCCAACATGCGCCGTATCGCGGTCCCCTCCCGGAGCTGGCCGACATCTTGGATGTCGGCCAAGCTTCCGGGATATCCCCCTAATGACTGGCGTCATCGCGCAGAGTGCGATGGCGCCAGTTTAGAAATTAACCCCTTGCTGCCACCTATAGTGGAGATAGGGGGTTCATTGGAACCCCCTATCTCCCGATCCGTGACAGCTAGGGGTTAATGTTTGCTATCATTGGAACGGTCAGAGCGTGGCCTTTCCAATGATACCAAACATGACCATGTAAAATGTAAAAAAAATAAAAAAAAAATAAAAAAAAAAAAAAAAGTTTTTTTTTTTTTTTTAGATTTATTAGTGCAACAATATTGTTCCCATTTCAATTATAATGTGAACAATGATGCTGCAATAACGATTTTTTCTATGGGGGCGTTTGCTAAAAAACACGTAATTTTCCCCAAAAAAAGTAACGATTCCTCATTTCTAATTTTTTTAACAAGCGCACCCCATAGAAAATATAACTGCAAACGATCGCATTTTAAAATGTGAAAAAAACCACTTTACACATTGTAAATTATTTAAAATTCAAATTTTATTGCATTTTTTGTTATAATATACAGGCATGACATAGCGTATACATATAATAATGACATATTATGAATCTGCACAGTCTGCCGGAAAGAACGATATATAATATGTCTGGGTCATATATTAAAATAAGGCTTCAAAACGCGGTTAAACATGATGAGCGAAACCAGTTAAAATGAGCTCAGCACAGAGGTGGGAAAAGGCTCAGCAGCGAAAGGGTTAATAGACATGTACAAGTTAGAAATTTTCTTTTCATTATGTTTTAATTTGTTGAATGCAATATTTCGTTATGTTCATATTTTCAAATCATTCGGATAATATCGTATCGATTCGTTACTCCGTACTATGTCAATTTGTAAGATCTTTAATTCGTATCATCCAATCGCTCTGTTTCATGATTTGGAATTTGGAATGTTTCATTTCTTATCATTTGTTTATTCTACCTGTATTCATTGTTTTGGACAATTCTGTTTTTCAGACGATTCTGTTTTTTGGACATTTATATTTTTATATATACAGTATATACTTACAGGGGTTGTGGTGGAGGACAAAAGGTGAGATAAAAAGCCCCCACGCTATTATTCGTTATGTTTTTTATTGCAGAAGCCATTTGCACATCACAGCAATTCAAAGAACTGCACTCCAGAGCTCCTGTTCTACATTCCCCATATGCAGCAAGGAACTCTGGGTAGGACATGCAAATGACATCTGTCTCACTTTTATGCATCCAGGGTCTGTTATTACACAGAACCCTTAAATCAATGCCACGCCATACTAGATGGCTTTTTTTTAGCAGAGATAAGGTTATGCAACTGGTCAAAGCCACTACTAGGACAGTGCTGTTTCGGGTTTATTGGACCCTCATCAACTAGGAGCTAGGCATGACCGGTTGCAGTATATACATATATATATATATATATCTGCAAGATAGAGGAAGTTAAAGTTTTCTCTCTCTGCCACAAGCAGACTCACAACAAGACTCACAACTCCAACTACAGTAGCAAAACTATGCCTGAAACAATCTGACTCCAAATCAAAAAAGTGCCGCATTGGCCAGAGAGGTACATTACACAATAACACCACCCATCCGAAAAGTAGGGATGTGCGTTTCGGGTTTTGGAATTTCGGAATTTTCACGAAATTTCCCAATTCGTGTTTTCGGATGCGGCCGATTTTCCGAAAATTTTTAGATCCGAAAATGGCAGATCCGAAAAGTTTTCCGAGTCGAAACGAAATATTTTCGGAATTTTCGAATGTACTTGAAATGTGTCAAATTGAAATTTATTGCTTTGAAACGAGGAGAACAAACGTTCCGAAAAACGAAAATTTTCGAAAATACGAAAAGTCGATACAGAAAACGAGCTAAGTGACACGAAAATATGAAAAATGGTCGAAATTCCGGGAAAAAAAATGTACACGGAAAAATTAGTCGAGCCGAACCGAATCGAAACAGAAATCGGGCGAAACGAGCCGAATCGAAAAGTTTAAAAATCAAAAAAATCGAATCGAACCGAAAAAAAATTCGGTGCACAAGCCTACCGAAAAGTTGAATGGATCAGAATAAATCCGAAAGATCTTTTCTTTTTCCGCACTTGTAATCTGAAAAAATGTAATGATCCAAAACATTATTTTGTTTGTATGTTCATTTATTCAATATCGTCATGTTCGTTCTTTCATCTGTTGGGTTTTTGTTCTTTCGGCTATTCGGAATTTTGTCACTGTTAATATTTCTCCTATTTGGATTTTCGGATTGTTATGAATCACCGAATAAGCAAAAATATCAGACAAAGACCAATTATTGACAAATCGAATTGCATGTGTCTACCATTTACATCTATTCTCTATCTATATCTATTATCTATCCCTATATCTATCAGTTTGTATTTCCGTCTATCACTATAAGGGTTATTCAGAAAGCATTGAAATTTTACTGCACTTCGGTGCGCATTGACGATTCCATTTTGCTGACCCTGCAGGGAATTCACTATTCATCGCAGGGTCCTTGAAGTGCGCGGAACATGGTGCCTCCGATCAGACCATCGAATGATGCCGAAGACCGCTAAACTGACCGATGTACACCGCCGAACTGCAGAAAACAAAAACTGAACTCTGCTATTCTTCTAAAATGTATTTAAACCAATAAAAGTGAATGAAGATGTGTGTGAATAATAAAAAAAGGTCCTACAAAAATTATAAAATGGTCTGTTACAGAATTTAAAAAAACACGTTTAAAAAAATGGGAATCAAAAATTTCATCTAAATTGTTTTTTAAATAAATACATCTAAATGTTCCATAAAATAAATAAAAAAACGGTTTGCTGAAAAAGAAAAGAATAAATGGTTTAATACAGAACAAGATTAAAACCAAAATATATTTTTTACTTTGAATCCTATGGGATTTGCCTTTTTAAACCTGTTGAACTGAACCACGGAAAATCTGGGCATTTCGCCAACATTTTGGTGCAGTTCGGCGTCCTCTGAATAAATTGACCATTACTTCGCGATGGGACAATTTAGCTGCCGCCAAAGATCACAGAATTGTAGTGAACCGCACCATATTTCGCTGTCGATTCGTCAGTACTTGGTGAATTGACAGCTCTCTGAATAGCTGAACTGCCACAAAATTGCACCGCATGGTGAAATTCAAGGTTAGGTGCAATTTGGTGGCAAGCACAGCACATACTGAATAACCCCTTATCTATTTTATAATTATTAGGGCTGGTAACGATTAAAATTTTTGTGTTCGATTAATCAAATTTTTTTTTTAATCGATTAATTTAGATTAATTAAATTACACATACAGATCCAACTACTTTTAGCAGATCTGCTTGCATTGCAACTCTGCATTAGTCAATGGTAAATGTGGTATACACTATATACAATCACCCGACACTGGTTAGTTTCAACAATCCATGACTTTACTTCACAGTTCACACAAATACGTCTTAACCACTTCGCTGCTGAGGACGCGCTCAGCGCGTCCTCAGCAGTCCCGCTGGTGTGCTGAGGACGCGCTGAGCGCGTCCTCACATTGGGGTCAGCGTTCGGCCGGGTTCCGGCCGATCGCTGGCCCCTCTGGTGCGGGCTGACATCCTGGATGTCAGCCGCGCATCCGGACCAGCAGCCGCCAGAATTAGGTGTCATCGCGGGGGCGCGATGACACCTAATTCAGGCGCCCCCCCCCGCATGTGCGGAGGAGGCGCCTGAAAGGGAGGGGGGGGAGGTCCTTCGGACCTCTCTCCCTCCCGATCGGCGGCGCACAGGGGGTTTACCCAGGCATCATTTGGAAGGGCACAGCCTGCCCTTCCAAATGATGCCTGGCATTAACCCCTGGGGAGCTGGATCGCAAATCGGTGCTGAAAAGCGCCGGTTCGCGATCCTTTCCCGGAGCTGGCCGACATCTTGGATGTCGGCCAAGCCTCCGGGAACTCTCCCAGAGGACTGGCGTCATCGTGCGTAAAAAAAAATTAAAAAAAAAAATTAAAAAAAAAAATTAAACACTTTTTTTTATTTTTTTGGGTTTGTTAATGCAGCAATATTGTTCCCATTTCAATTATAATGTGAACAATGATGCTGCACTAACGATTTTTGTATGCGGTGCGTTTGTTAAAAATAGTGTCATTTTCCCCAAAAAAAAATGTAATGAGACCCCATCTCTAATTTTTTTAACAAGCGCACCCCATACAAAATATAACCGCAATTGCTCGCATGTTAAAATGTGGAAAAAAACACTTTACACATTGTAAATTATTGAAAATACATATTTTATTGCGTTTTTTGTTATAATATACAGACATGACATAACGTATACATATAATAATAACATATTATGAATCTACCGAGTCTGACGGAAAGAACGATATATAATATGTCTGGGTCATATACTAAAATAAGCCTTCAAAACACGTTTAAACATGATGCGCAAAACAGGTAAAAATGACCTCAGCATAGGGGCGGGAAAGCCTCAGCAGCGAAAGGGTTAAATTCAAGCTGTAGCACTGACGTAAGTTATTATATTGCCCCAACACACATGGATATTTTGCCCCAGCAGACATGGATATATTGCCCCAGCACACATGGATATGCCCCAGCACACATGGATATGCCCCAGCACACATGGATATGCCCCAGCACACATGGATACACTGCCCCAGCTCACGTGGTGTTTTCTCCCGGGAACGAGGCTGACGTGATTGTGATGAATAAGGGAGGGCTGTTTGGGGTTTAATTGACCAATTATGTTAATGAATGTGATTATAAAATGGTGATGTTCAGAATTGATTTCTATACACTTTTATTTTTTATCCATGTACTTATGACTGCACATATTGCTCCTGATGAAGTCTTTTGACGAAACGCGTCGAGTGTGAGCAGTCTTATCTTTATTTTTATTAATAAAATCCTTTGACTGGAGAAACTTTGGTCTTGGCTGACTGATCCCGAAGTGCACCGGCTGTGGAGGAAATCATACCCCAGGTCCCAGGCACCCATGGAACGGTGATAACGATCTTGTTTTTTGATGTGCGTGAATTGATTCAAATACTATTTGTCCATTTAACATGCACCTATAAAGTGATTTTAATTCTTTGTAGGATTACCCTCTACCTTCTTCTTATTGAATACTGCTTACGGGTTACCGGGAGCCCGCAGAGGGGAGATCCTAAGTGATTCAGTGTGTGTTTTTTTCTTTGCAGATTAAAATAATAAACAGTTTATTAGATATTGAATTAAAACGGGAATATTTTTAACATTGAAGCCGATGGGGTTTGCCTTTATTAAATCTGCCGAATGAAAACACCGTACAGCAGGGCATTTCAGCAACTTTTCACTGCTGTTCGGTGTCTCTGAATAGATTAACCATTGCTTCTCTATGGGGGATTTCACTGCCACCGAACAGGCACCATATTTGCAGGCAGTTTGCCAAAATTTGGTGAACTGCCTGCCTGAATGGCCCCAAAATGTCACCGTATGGGGAAATTCTCTGTTCTGTGACATTTCGGGGCCAAATCGGCTCTATCTGAATAACCCCTTATATCTATCCATCTACACACTGAAATGCATAGAATTATGTTACTTCTGTTAATTATGGGATGTTATTGAGGGCTGTGCCGTGTTCTGTATCAGCAAAATAATGGGTTTTCATGCGCGGTGATATGGGTTTTCATGTTTGTACCGGTAAGGGATGGTTTTCCTTTTATTGTTATTAATTAGCTCTGATGTGTTTTCTCACCTCTGGCTGCAATGTATTACACTTCCTATAAGCCATATGTTGGAAAGCTTCCCCTAACAGCGATGCAAATGTTAAATGAAGACTTTGTCTTCCCAGAATTGTAGTTCAACCAATCCCTGAGCTCCAAGGTCAGCCATCCATGTCATGTGTTAATAATATTTCGGGATACTATGTTGTGTATTTAGTAAGGAACCAAGAGTAAGATGAGAGCAATGCAGAATATATATATGATTATCCTCTTAACCCTTTCACTACTAAAAATGTGAATACATGTTTTTGCATTGAAACAGAATAAGTGAAATTTAGTATATATCTCTATGTGCACATTTTTAATGCAAGATCGATGTTCTCCCTGGGGAGGAACAAAATTCTTATTTAGACACCCCTCTTCTAGATCATCCTGTATTATTAATACCAGCGAAGCTAAAAGAAATAAAGCTTACCCTCAAGGTAACAAAAAGCTCAACAAACTTTACTGCTGCAATACAACAGCCAGGAAGAAGACAGAATACAGGGAGAGCTCTGGGGTCAGTCACTGCTGTACAGGGATACGATTCAGGGTTTTACATTGACTGAAAATCCCTGTACAGTACAGATACAAGGTGTTACTGTAATTTCCATACACAGGCATTATGCAGCACATACAGATAGAAGGTGTTACTGTCATTTCCATACACAGGCATCATGACACATACAGATATTACTTTTATATTCTATTGGTATTTTTTGGAAGCTGCATTGCTAATAATCTCATTATGATCACTACAAACCCCCATAAGCAGGAGATCTGTACATTTTATTATCTATCTGCATCACATTTACTGTATTTGATTTCTGCCTGTATGCTGATAACGCAGAACTAGCTTGACAAATGCAAGTTAAGGGACACCACCTAGTGCCTAGAACCTTTCATTCCAGCAGAATCCTTTAAAATCCCTGTAAAGGATAAACAATTAAATCAAAAGTGTGCAAATTCACATGATTTTAAAATTCTTACTATCTGCCTACAGCATAAAAATGAGGGAAAAAAGCTGATCAACAAGAAGAAGTGGTCAGGGACCCAGGGCACATAGATTGTCATTTTAAATGTTTCAAGGAGAAAATCACTTATTGGAGAGATAGATAGATGTTCTTGAGGTTTTTCTGTCACGTCAGTTATTTTGGCTTAACAGTGCAGTTCCCCAAAGAGCAGCTGCAGAATGTCCTAGTTCCATGTCAGCGGATCATTTTTTGGCATGCACTTGGCATGTACTTTAAAGAGTGTCATACACTGTTACATCCGCTCTTTGCTTTCCTCAAAACTAATAATTCACCAAAGAATTGGCTTGGGCTCTCATTGTCTGGAAATTTGGCATTTTGTCGGAATCAGAACTAAGCAGAGACCACAACACGGTCGACAGGGACAAAAAACCAACCGCGTGACGGACAATTTTTTGGCCATTGCTTTGTTTTTGTTCCTTTAATCCTGGTGCCCAAACAGGGAAGGGGAAGGAAGAGTTGCGCGATTCCTTTTCCAAGTGAGCACCTTACTTTGTCATGGTGTGCAAGGGGTGTGTCCAGTGATGTGGCCGTATCCCCTGTCCAATCCTCAGCTAGAAAACAGATGATTGATGTATAGTGGAGAGCCAGTAAATGGTGATTTTGGCACAAGGCAACTGACCAATAGAAGGGGGAAAAAGGGAGGATAACAAATCCATATATGTAAATGTATTTTTCATTTCTTGTAATAAATATTATCACTAATGGTAAGTCATTTTATTTTTTATTTTTTTTTGAGAAAGGATTTTACCAGGAAGGATACATTGAGATTTCTCTCGTTTTCAAGTATGTCCTGGGTGGCGAGTATGTACCGTTAGGTGTCTTGCCCAAGGACACTTACTGGAGAGGTGCTCGCTGACTCCACAGGCTCTCTCCATGCAGAGCAGTGATGTTACCTCTACTCCACCCCGCCGGAACCAGTTAGTAAAATATCTAACGTCAGATAAGGCTGGGGTCAGACCAGCGCAATTTTAACGTGCGTTCTGGCGCACTTAATCACGGCCGCACTAGCAGCAAATGACGGGCAATGACAGCCAATATACGAAGTACGGTCGCACGAAAGTCCGGCCGCGCAACGCAAGTGGAAAATGAATGCATTTTTTCGAAACGCAGAACCGCTAGTACGGACGTACAGAGTGCGCTGCGCCCGCTAGCGGTGTGTGTGTGTGATTTGGAGACGTCAGACCCTGCTCGTGTCCGGCCAACATAACGTCCAGACGCAAAAAGTTTCCTGGTTTGGATTCGTAAAACATCACGCACGAAAATGCGCATCGTATGACCGTTTTCGCATATTCCGTGAAAAAATACATCAATGCGTTCGGACGCACTTTTTTACGTTCGCGTGTAAAAATGCTTTCGTTTGACCCTAGCCTTAACCGTCCAAACATTCACGAAGCAGCTATAAAACGAAGTAAATATAATTTTAGTCCATCATAATATTAAAATGTAATTTTATTATACATTATATACAGTTGTGTGAAAAAATGTTGGCCCCTTTCCTGATTTTTTTTATTTTTTTGCACGCTTGTCACACTTTAATGTTTCAGATCATCAAACAAATTTAAATATTAGTCAAAGATAACACAAGTAAACACAACATGCAGTTTTTAAATGAAGTTTTTATTAAGGGAAAGCAAATTCCAAACCCACATGGCCCTGTGTGAAAAAGTGCCGCCCCCCCCATTACAACATAACCTAACTGTGGTTTATCACACCTGAGTTCAATTTCTCTAGCCACGCCCAGGCCTGATTACTGCTACACCTGTTCGCAATCAAGAAATCACTTAAATAAGACCTGACTGACAAAGGGAAGTAGATCAAAAGATCCTCAAAAGCTACACATCATGAGGTGTGTGGCTAGCAGTGGATGTGAGAGGCTGCAAGCTGGGAGAGCTCTGCTGATTTTTCAGCATTTTGGCCGTTTTTCAGCAACTTTTCTATCCTACATGATTTTCCCATGGACCTGCCACCCACAGAGCACCTGTGGATCATCCGCACGAGGGCTTCCTGGACATATTCCGCCGCTGTTTTGGCCTGGTGGATCTCGGGCCTGGTGCGGCAGCCATCTTCCAGGGCCTGGGGAGTTTATTAGTTTTCACGTGGAACTGATTTCTGGCTGCCGCTTGCTGATCACTCCCGGGCATGGGAAAGAAAACCCAGAAGCAGCTATTGAGCAGGTCAGAGGGCCCCAGACAGAGGGATATACACAGGGCCGCCATCAGGGCATTACGCCCAATGCTAACGTAAGGGGCCCGGGCCCGGTGGGGGCCCGGGCCGGTCCCGGGCCCCCGACGGCAGCGGCGTCGCCCTTTAACAGTTCCGGTATCGGACTCGATGAGTCCGAATCCGGAGCTGTGTCCCTGCTGCTGCTGCTGCTACAGGAGCCGGAGGAGACACTGTTTCTCCTCCGGCTCCTGGCAGCTTCACTTCCTGGCTGGGCGGGGCCAAGCAGCGTGTGAGGGGCCTCCCAAGCACGTTGCTTTGGCTCCGCCCCTCCACTCAGTGAAGCTGCGCGCCGGAGCTGGAGGGGCCGAGAAGATCAGAAGAGAAGAAGTGCAGAAGATTAAAGAAAAGGTGAAGAAAAGAAGATAGCAGAAAAGAAGACAGCGGAGTGGTGAGCCAGGGCCCAGACCCCAAGGCCCAGACCCCTAGGCCCAGACCCCTAGGCCCAAACCACTAGGCCCAAACCCTAGGGCCCAGACCCCTAGGCCCAGGACCCAGACCCCTAGGCCCAAACCCAGGGCCCAGACCACAAGGCCCAGGACCCAGACCCTAAGGCCCAGACCCCTAGGCCCAAACCCAGGGCCCAGACCCTAAGACCCAGACCCAGGGCCCAGACCCCTAGGCCCAGACCCCAAGGCCCAGGACCCAGGGCCCAGACCCCAAGGCCCAGACCCAGGGCCCAGACCCAGGGCCCAGACCCTATGGCCCAGACCCCAGGGCCCAGACCCTAAGGCCCAGACCCAGGGCAAAGGCCCAGGGCCCAGACCCCTAGGCCCAGACCCAGGGCCCAGACCCAGACCCCTAGGCCCAAACCCAGGGCCCAGACCCCAAGGCCCAGGACCCAGACCCAGGGCCCAGACCCACGGCCCAGGGCCCAGACCCTAGGGCCCAGACCCAGGACCCCAAGGCCCAGACCCCAAGGCCCAGACCCCAAAGCCCAAACCCAGACCCAGGGCCCAGACCCCAAGGCCCAGGGCCCAGACCCCAGGGCCCAGACCCCAAGGCCCAGACCCTAGGGCCCAGACCCCAGACCCAGGGCCCAGACCCAGGGCCCAGACCCCAAGGCCCAGGGCCCAGACCCCAAGGCCCAGGACCCAGACCCTAAGGCCCAGACCCCAAACCCAGGGACCAGACCCCAGGGCCCAGACCCCAAGGCCCAGACCCTAGGGCCCAGACCCTAGGGCCCAGACCCCAGACCCCAGGGCCCAGACCCAGGGCCCAGACCCAAAGGCCCAGACCCCTATGCCCAAACCCAGGGCCCAGACCCTGGGCCCAGACCCAAGGCCAAACCCAGGACCCAGACCCCAAGGCCCAGGACCCCAAGGCCCAGACCCAAGGCCCAGACCCAGGGTCCAGACCCAGGGCCCAGACCCCAAGGTCCAGACCCCAGACCCTAAGGCCCAGACCCCAAACCCAGGGCCCAGACCCCAAACCCAGGGCCCAGACCCCAAGGCCCAGGGCCCAGACCCCAAAGCCCAGACCCTAGGGCCCAAGGCCCAGACCCCAAGGCCCAGACCCAGGGCCCAGACCCAGGGCCCAGACCCAAGGCCCAGACCCCAAGGCCCAGACCCAGGGCCAAGACCCCAAGACCCAAGGCCCAGACCCCAAACCCAGGGCCCAGACCCCAAGGCCCAGGACCCAGACCCCAAGGCCCAGACCCCAGGGCCCAGACCCCAGACCCCAGGGCCCAGACCCCAAGGCCCAGACACCTAGGCCCAAACCCAGGGCCCAGACCCAGGGCCCAGACCCTAGGGCCCAGACCCCAGACCCTAAGGCCCAGACCCAGGGCCTAGACCCTAAGGCCCAGACCCCAGACCCTAAGGCCCAGACCCAGGGCCCAGACCCTGACCCTAAGGCCCAGACCCAGGGCCCAGACCCAGGGCCCAGACCCCAAGGCCCAGGACCCAGACCCTAAGGCCCAGACCCAGGGCCCAGACCCCAGGACACAGACCCCAAGGCCCAGACCCAAAGGCCCAGACCCCAGACCCCTAGGCCCAAAACCAGGGCCAAGACCCAGGACCCAGACCCCAAGGGCCAAGGCCCAGGGACCAGACCCAGAGACCAGGGCCCAGGCTAGACCCCCAGGCCCCAGGGACCAGATCCCAGACCCAGGGACCAGACCCCAGGCCAGACTCAGGGCCCAGACCCCAGGCCAGACCCAGGGCCCAGACCTCAGGGACCAGACCCCAAGGCCCATTCCCAGGGACCAGACCCAGGGCCCAGGCCCAGACCCAGACCCAAAGGCCATCATACACAGCCTGTTTCTGTGAGATTTATTGCTGTGGATTCTGTGATACGTTCAGACACACCGCTCATTACTGTGAGTTTTATTGCTGTGGATACTGTGATACGCTAATACACACTGCACATTACTGGGAGTTTTATTGCTGTGGTGCTATGTTATGTCCTTTTTTTTTTGAAGGGGGAGAAAAGCTGTTAGAGGTTGAGGGAGTGCCGGGGGGCCCTGGGGGGCCCCATTGTGAGGTTTAGTAAGGGGCCCCATCATTTCTGATGGCTGCCCTGGATATACATGATTCCCTGCGTGGAGGTAGCCTTTCTGGAACAGTAGCTCCCTCTCCTGTCATGTCCCAGGGTTGTGGCACTTCAGAGGAGGACGATGCCTCATGGCCTACAGGACAAGGCCCTGTTTTTGATTGATTGGCCCGACCTCGCAACTACGAGATGGAGCAGCGCTGAGCTCCACGGCATGCAAATGGGCCCAGAAGAAGTGGGGAAAGCCCTGGCGGCGGCCTCTCTTAGGGTGACAGCGCCTACCTCTGACCCCTCCTCTGGGGGCTCGAAGGAGGACATTTCCCACTCTGACGCAGGTGACCTGCCCACGCGGCCCCCCGCCCTTTCGCTACTGAGGACTCTAACCAACCGTCCCCAGGCCATCTCTGGAAGTTTGGGGACCCCACCAGCTGCCGCTGGGACACCTTCTGCACACCTTACCCTGGACCCTGTTGCTGCCTCCGATGATGCATGCCCCACCACGATGGGAGACTATTGACGCTTTATCACTGAAATAAAAACCCTTTGATCTACAGAAGTTTCCGGACTCCGCTCTGAAGTGGAGGGGGTCTGCTCCTAGGTCGTGATGATGCAGGCCCAGAACGCGGACCTAGCTGGTGAACAAGCAGTCCTGTCTTCTCAGGTGTGCGCCCTTCGGTCGCAGGTGGATTTGCTTACCCGCACAGTGGAGGCTCTGGAATCCCACCACCGCCGCCGTAATGTCCGTATACAGGGGATCCCGGAGTCGGTCCCCACGGTGGATCTGCTCAACTACACGAACCGTGTAGCGCGCCAAGCCTTGGATTCTCCACCGGAGTCGCCCGAGAACTTTGGGGCAGTGTATCGAATCCGTAAGGCTGCGGCGGCCCCTGCAGATGCCTCACGTGATGTCATTGCGGTGGCGGGTGATGCGGCCGCCAAGTTGCAACTTTTAGCAGCTCCAGGGGCCCGCGCACCTATCCGGTTTAAGGGAGCACAGTTGCACCTGTATCGAGACCTTCCCTCTGTAACCCTGATGGCGAGACGGCGCTTCCGAGAGGTGACTACTTTTCTTCGACGTAAAGGGACCCATTACTGCTGGGGTGTGGCTTGTGGTAACTTGTGGTAACACATGAGAATGTCCCCACCACCATCATCTCGGAGCCAGCAGAGGCATGGCCGATTCTTTTGGGCATGGGACTTATCCCTGACCGCGAGCCCACACCCCCGGACTGAGAACTTTTGCCTACGTGCCTTTTTGCTTTCTTCTTAGCCGGTTCCTGCTCTGATTTTCTGACCCATAGGTCACAATAGAGGATCCCAGCCCCCCTCCCCCTTTTCTCCCCTTTTTTTTTTGACTCCCTCTTTCTGCAAGAGATGCTTTCTGAGGACATAGGCATGTTACTTTTTTTTATTTATTTTTATTTTCTCTAGCCGAGGACGTTTGAGCGGAGCTTTCTTTAATCTTCCCTACGGTGTCTTATCTTAGGTTTTCTTTTGTCTTATTTTATCTACTTTTTGCTTGTTGACTTACGTGAACGTTTTCTATGTGTTCATGTCTATATTGCCTGTTTTGTTTTTTTCCATGACAGTAGTAGTGGCGGCCCTGCATGGCCGCGTTATGTCTGGTCGCACTTTGTATACAGGATCCACAGCAATAAAACTCTCATAGTAAAGGCAGTCAATATGAGCGCATACAGCAATTTTTTTTTTTTTTTTTATATATTTACCATCGGTGAGGGTTTTGGTCTGGGCAGTGTGGACCCTCGACAGACCTCTGGACGGTGGACCCTCGAGAACCGTCTGGCAGGCCCTGCACCCTGCTTCCCACGTCACGTGTTGAAAGCCACTGGTCCACATAGCCTGACAAGCTGCTGCCGTGTGCCGCCAGTCACACACATTCAAAGGCCAGGCAGGCCAGATCTGGTGGTTGCATCGTCTGGATCCGGCGCCTGCTTTGGCCTCACAGTGTGTGGCAGTGGCAGGCAGGCCTGTGGCTGCTCGCGCAGTGCCGCCAATTCCGGAAGGTAGTCGCCCTATGGCACCCCCATATCAGTGGCCACAACCTGATACCCGAGGTGGACCGCCCACCCCCCCCCCCGCAAGTGGAATAACCTCCCAGACATCATCAAATCTTCCCCCAGTCTTAAGTCACTCAAAAGCTCCTTACTAACATACCTCAATACAGAGTGCACCTGTAAACATGTAACATAGTGACTATATTTCCTACATATTTTTTCTGTTAATCTGTATATTTGTGTTGTTTTTTCTTTTAATATCTTGCATTGTATTACTTTGTATTTCTGTAACTACTCAATGTTCTTGAACCCAGGACATGCTTGAAAACGAGAGAAATCTCAATGTATCCTTCCTGGTAAAATCCTTTATAAATAAATAAATAAATAAGTATGCCTCTGCCGAACAGTGAATTTCCCCATTTAGTTTTAGTCATAAAGGACTTTGACTAAAGCCAAATTAAAATGAATCCCACCCTAACATTCTTCTCTAGTTTTTATTAGTTGATGAAATTGTCGATTAGATTTTTGTCATAGTTTTAGTCTTCATAACGTAGTTATAGTCTAGTTTTGATCACTGAAAAAAATGTAGTCAACTAACAGGGTTATTCAAAGAGCTCTGAATGGCTGGAGAAAGGGAACCGAACGCTGATTTTCAGCATTCGGTTACCTTTCTTGGCCATTCGGCTATCTAGAGAGCAGGCAATTCGCCAAATCCTGGCGAATTGCCTGAACATACGGTGCCTGTTCGGTGCCTGTTCGAGGGCAGTGAATCCCCATGAAAAAGCACTGCTTCGGCTATTCAGAGAACACAAACCAGCAGTGAAAGGTTCCCGAAATGCCCTGCCATTCGGTGGTTTAATTCGGCAGGTTTATTCAGGAGAATCCCATAGGCTTCAATGTTAAAAATATTCCCGTTTTAATTCAATATCTAATAAACCGTTCATTATAAAATTCTGCAGTAAAGAGTCTATTTATTTATAGATTTTTTAGGATATTTTAAGCATTTTTCTGATTTTTTTTTTAAAAAGTCCAATTTTTTTTTTCACTTTACTTATTTTTTCTGTAACAGCCCTCTTTATTATCATTCCCTGGACCTCATATGTAAATTTCAGACATTTTCGTTCAGTAGTTTCTTTGCAAACAGCGTTTCACTTTTCAATCATTCAAGCAAACTGTTTTCTTAATTTATTCACTCTATTCGTCTGCGGTGTCTGCTTTTTCCAGAGGCTTTGCTGCGTGTGATCGGCTCCTGCTCGGGTTTTTCCGGCGTCTTCGACGGGTTAATCCAGATGTTTTTACGGGTTTTTGGCGTACAATCGCCGGGTTTTCGGCGGGTTTTCGGCAGCTTTTCCCTGCACTTCGACAGCCCTGTGGTGCTCGCTGAATACACCGCAGGGTCGCCGAAATGGGAAAGCCGATTTGCACCGAATTGAAGAGAACGAAAAGTCACTGAACGTGCGCTGACTTTTCGAATCTCTTTGAATAACCCTGTTATTATTTGCTGAAAACTATTTGTTGACTAAATTTACACTAGTTGGAAGCTGGGCCACCTCTAGAATTTGAAGGACCCTGGGCAAGACAATTTTTTGGGGCACAGCGGTCAACAGCGCACCTCTTTATAGTGCACTTTTTATCACACACACAGTGACCCCCGAACATCGCATTTCCCTCCAGTTAAACAACCCTGACCCCATCTTGTCCCCAGGTGGTCATCCTCTCAACTCCTCGGTATAGATAGACATCTTCTCAACTCCTCGGCATAAATAGACATCCCCTCAACTCCTCGGTATAGATAGACATCCCCTCAACTCCTCGGCATAGATAGACATCCCCTCAACTCCTCGGTATAGATAGACATCCCCTCAACTCCTCGGCATAGATAGACATCCCCTCAACTCCTCGGCATAGATAGACATCCCCTCAACTCCTCGGCATAGACAGACATCCCCTCAACTCCTCGCATAGATAGACATCCCCTCAACTCCTCGGTATAGATAGACATCCCTCAACTCCTCGGTATAGATAGACATCCCCTCAACTCCTCGGCATAGATAGACATCCCCTCAACTCCTCGGCATAGATAGACATCCCCTCAACTCCTCGGCATAGATAGACATCCCCTCAACTCCTCGGCATAGACAGACATCCCCTCAACTCCTCGGCATAGATAGACATCCCCTCAACTCCTCGGCATAGACAGACATCCCCTCTCCCCCATATAGAGAGGTGGCAGTTGCTGACACTTTTGTATCACAGAAATGGTGTCAGCAGTGGTGTGGGGCCCCCCAAAGCGCGGGGCCCAGGACATGCACCCATTTTGCCCCATCTTAAGGGCAGGCCTGGTTGGAGTTGTTATTTAGAGATAATGCTGCTATGGACCTCCGTAATACACTCTGTCTAATACCTGAAAGTGTGTGTGTATGGGGGGGGGGTCCTTGTTTGGGATTGGGGCTAATCATTTTTCCACAAGCATTAGGTCAGAAGTTACAAAAATCCAGACCTTGGGAGCATCGAAGCAAGTATAGGAATTATTTCAATACCCAAATGACACAGTTGGTAAATTTTATCAAACATAAAATAAATATAGTATAAGAATTATTTGCAGAAATTTGCAAATTTAGCTACTTCTAAATTTTGACCTATAACCAAAAAGTGCTACTTAGATATCCATCATATATTTCAAGTGCAAAGCTTAAAAAAAAAAAGAGGAATAAACCACAAGAAAATTAGTAGGTAGAAAGGGGTTAAACCTTCAGGGTTCTATTACAAGAAATTATGGTGATGGATTGCTGCTGTCGCATGCAATGAATGCTGTCAGCCTTCCAATGTTCAGCAAGGGATTACAAAACATCAGCAAGTTTACTATATATTTATATATACACACACCTTTTTATACATAGATATTGGTTATCTTTAGATGACCTCACATGCTTCCTAGCCAAGATAAGTTCAGAAAGCAATGTAACCCAGAGATTATTCCCACCCCTCTGCTCTCCCCCTGCATGTATAAGAAAAATATTTCTGCGTCGACTAATGCTGTTAAAAGGGACCATCCCATTTTAATTTGGTGCCACTAGTAACCAAATACGGTGAAGAAAATAAAGTGATATTGACAGGGCCGGCCCAAGCCATTGTGCTGCCTGGAGCCAAGGATGAATTGCTGCCCCCCCCCCAAAAAAAACCATGCAGTGTGTATGAAAGGATCACAGAGGCCACAACAACAAGACTAAAAATGTATTTTAGCGTTGTAAAATATTACGTGTGTTTGTACCCCTCTTATGTGTCCCTCAGTGTGTGTCTGTCCATGTTATATGTCCCTCAGTGAGAGTGTGTGTGTGTGTGTGTGTCCGTCCGTGTTATACAGTCAGGTCCAGAAATATTGGGACATCGACACAATTCTAACATCTTTGGCTCTATACACCACCACAATGGAGTTGGAATGAAACAAACACAATGTGCTTTAACTGCAGACTGTCAGCTTTAATTTGAGGGTATGTACATCCAACTCAGGTGAACGGTGTAGGACTTACAGCAGTTTGCAGATGTGCCTCCCACTTGTTAAGGGACCAAAGGTAATGGGACAATTGGCTTCTCAGCTGTTCCTTGGCCAGGTGTGTGATATTCCCTCATTACCCCAATTACAATGTGCAGATAAAAGGCCAAGAGTTCATTTCAAGTGTGCTATTTGCATTTGGAATCTGTTGCTGTCAACTCTCAAGATGACATCCAAAGAGCTGTCACTATCAGTGAAGCAAGCCATCATTAGGCTGAAGAAACAAAAAAACCATCAGAGAGATAGCAAGAACATTAGGCGTGGCCAAAACAACTGTTTGGAACATTCTCAAAAAGAAGGAACGCACCGGGGAGCTCAGCAACACCAAAAGACCCGGGAGACCTCGGAAAACAACTGTGGAGGGTGACCGAAGAATTCTTTCCCTGGTGAAGAAAACACCCTTCACAACAGTTGGCCAGATCAAGAACACTCTCCAGGAGGTAGGTGTATGTGTGTCAAAGTCAACAATCAAGAGAAGACTTCACCAGAGTGAATACAGAGGGTTCACCAGAAGATGTAAACCATTGGTGAGCCTCAAAAACAGGAAGGCCAGATTAGAGTTTGCCAAACAACACCTAACAAAGCCTTCACAGTTCTGGAACAAGATCCTATGGACAGATGAGACCAGGATCAACTTGTACCAGAGTGATGGGAAGAGACGAGTATGGAGAAGGAAAGGAACTGCTCATGATCCTAAGCATACCACCTCATCAGTGAAGCATGGTGGTGGTAGTGTCATGGCGTGGGCTTGTATGGCCGCCAATGGAACTGGTTCTCTTGTATTTATTGATGATGTGACTGCTGACAAAAGCAGCAGGATGAATTCTGAAGTGTTTCAGGCAATATTATCTGCTCACATTCAGCCAAATGCTGCAGAACTCATTGGACGGCGCTTCACAGTGCAGATGGACAATGACCCAGAGCATACTGCAAAGGCAACCAAAGTGTTTTTGAAGGGACAGAAGTGGAATGTTATGCAATGGCCAAGTCAATCACCTGACCTGAATCCCATTGAGCATGCATTTCACTTGCTGAAGACAAAACTGAAGGGAAAATGCCCCAAGAACAAGCAGGAACTGAAGACAGTTGCAGTAGAGGCCTGGCAGAGCATCACCAGGGATGAAACCCAGCGTCTGGTGATGTCTATGCGTTCCAGACTTCAGGCTGTGATTGACTGCAAAGGATTTGCAACCAAGTATTAAGAAGGGAAAGTTTGATTTATGATTATTATTCTGTCCCATTACTTTTGGTCCCTTAACAAGTGGGAGGCACATCTGCAAACTGCTGTAAGTCCTACACCGTTCACCTGAGTTGGATGTACATACCCTCAAATTAAAGCGGACAGTCTGCAGTTAAAGCACATTGTGTTTGTTTCATTCCAACTCCATTGTGGTGGTGTATAGAGCCAAAGATGTTAGAATTGTGTCGATGTCCCAATATTTCTGGACCTGACTGTATGTCACTCAGTGTGTGTGTCTGTTTTATATGTCCCTCAGTGTGTACCCCTGATGTGTGTGCCCAGCTGTGTGGGCTGTGAAGGCTCAGTTCACACCAGATCCCAAAACTGCACAGACTGACAGCCCTCACTGTGCCTCGCTCCTCTCACTGGCAGTGCCCCCTCTCCCCTGGCAGTGCCCCCCTCCGCATGGCAGTGCCCCACAGCACCTGAGTCCTGTCTCCAGTTGTGTGGATTGGCACTGCGCTAGGGCTGTCATTGCTCCCTGCCTGGCATAGCTGCTGGCACTGCACACAGCCGATAGCGCCCCCTGTGGGTGTGATGCCCCCGTGCTGCCCTGATTTGCCCATACACACACACAGCGCCCAGACATGGCACAGGAGCGGCCGCAGCCCCGGCACTGCCTCACCAGGAAGGGCGAGCAGGGATGAAGCTTCCATCTGCACGGAGAGAAGGGCAAGTGCAGCCAGTACATCTGCAAGGTGGAGCCCGGCCAAGAGTGCGGGGCTGAAACCAGAGGACCGGCTGCTGGAGGTCAACGGGGAGAACATGGAGGAGACACACCACCAGGTAGCACCCTGCTCTCTGTACTTACCTGGTGCAGATGATGAAAGTGGTGATGGCGGGACATAGGAGGAGACATTCACCTGAGATGTGCAGCCTGAGAGGATCCGCTGGGTGCAGTCAGACGCAAGTTCCAGCCTGAGTCGCTGGCGGGTCTCGGGAAGAGAGGCATGCAATCCCGGCTGCAAACTGAGGAGGGTCCATCAACACACGTGCCAGCCGCCTCTTAATCCTGCTCTTCAGCTGGACGCATGTCACGTGTGTGGGTGAGTCGGCGTGCCGTTCTGCTCCGCGCCGGAGTACCAGAGATGCTGCCGCCGGCGCACATAAAAAAAAAAATAGTGCAGAGGGGGTGCCGGCGGATAAAATATGCCGCCTGACCAGATTTGCTGCTTGGAGCGGTTGATCCACCCTGCACCATGGTAGAGCCAGCCCTGGATATTGAAATGCTTATGTGCCAGTGTATGGCTTAAATGTATTATATAAGACTCCCATGCTACACAGGGCTTATGTTTGGCACATCTACCCAAGTGAGTGCAAAATACCATCACTTTGCATGCCAGTAGTGGACTGAGGTCCTTTTATACAAAAGTGTTAGACACGTGCATCTCGTTTCGTTCCGAATCTAATTCGGACGAAAATCATCGTTTTCGTTAATTTTTCCATTCCCAAAAAAACTAAATATCGACCGTCCGAAAATACGAATCGCGGTAGCAAAACAAAAAGAAAATAAACTAAATATTGGGAGGCAAAATGATCCGAAAAAAATCCGAAGCGATACAAAATTGAACGAAAATGACCAAAACGGAACAAAATGATCCAAAACGAAAAAAAAAATTGAACAAAATTATTTCAAACTAATAAAAACGTGGATTTTTTAGGCTATTTTAGGTATTTTTTTGCATTTTTTTGGGTGAAATTTTAGATTTCCTAATTTATTTTAAAGTAACAAATATAGCGACATCTATAAATTGGTGACTCCGCTTTTGCAGAATCATTCAGCATCCCTTAATCCCAATCAAAAAATGCAATAGTCAACTCTCATCCCGCGGCAAGAATGTTGGCCTGATCCGCCGCTTCTTGCCGCCAGGAGCAGAGTGACACTGGGAATAAATAGTTTGCAGTCTCCCTTTACAATCACCCAACAGCTCTGCAAGATTAGAAGAGTAGAGGTGTGCACGACTGAAAAATGAGTTTCATTTTGTTTCATAAGTAAAAGATACCGTGAATCTGGCGCTTTTCTTAGTGGTTGTGAGATTATTAAGTCGTGCTCAATATAGGTCGGTGCTGCAAGCTAGAAGATATGTGTTTACAACCTCAAAAACACGAATATTATAGAAAAGAAAAAACACTTCCAGGCGCACCTTACTAAAATTTCCACTTTTTTTAAAACCAAAAATGGCCAATGTGGAAAGCTTTTTGGACTTTTTGCACTTCTTGCACAGACTGATCATTCAGAAAGGATAACAACTGATGAAGCCTATTGGTGAAAGCGCGTTTTTGTTGATCCTACTTAATTTGTACTTTAACAATTGATTTTATAGTTGAAGGTCTACCTTGTTATTGATTAATAAATGCATTTTAATTGAATTATCTGCCGCTCTGCTGCCTTTTTTTACATCAAGTGGAGAAATACCCTCCCCCCTCCTTTTTTCTTGGGATACCGAACAGCTACATCGCAGGACCCCATGCTGAGAGAGGGAAAAAAAAGAAACACCACTGAACTATAAGTATTCCTTAAATTATACACATTTATCATTATAATATAACCACTGTTTTGTTTAAATATTAATTCATTTGATGTTTGCACATTGGCCATTTTTGGTTTTAAAAAAAGTGGAAATTTTAGTAAGGTGCGCCTGGAAGTATTTTTTCTTTTCATTTTGTTTCATGTCGTTTTAAAATAATTTTGTTTTTTGAATTTCATTTCATATTTCTGAGCTTATTTTGTTTCATTTTGTCCATTCATTTTGGATCGATTTGATATTGATTCGATAGTTGATATATCAATTCAAATTTCGGATCGCTAAATAAAACCCCAATTAAGCAAATGCTGCTGTTAAAAGGCAAGCTAGGGTTAAATATTGAGCTGTCTCACAGATTTAGTACCAGAGGCCAATCAACAGGGACAGGGTGCTTGCGAAACAATAAAATTAAACTGATTCATTTCATAAAGTCGTTTGCTGACTGTAGTACTTGTATGTATTGTAAGTTAAGATCGATTCGATAGTTGATATCAATTCGAATTTCGGATCGCTATATAAAACCCTGATTAATCAAATTTTTATTTTATGATGAAATAGTATATAACAAATTAAATTCGTTATATACTGTTTCGTTTCGAATTCGGATCAAACCGATTCGTTATTTCAGAAGTACTTCTGAAATACAAATTAACGAAATTTGTTACAAACTTCAAGTTGTCACGAAACGAATGCACAACTCTACTCAAGATCGAGATTACGCAGGGCACTGCAACCCTCCATGGAGTCCTACAGACTCCAGGAGGTGATACTTTGCGGTGGCACGGAAGCGCTACCACCAGTATCACTGAGGGTAGCGCTTGGTTTTGGGGCAAGGTGCTGAAGTAGTGCTTGCCCCACAATCTAACACTAAAATGGGAACGCTACGGGGACACCTACGGACGCAGGTTTTCTCCTTTAGCATCCCCATTTTAGCGTTAGGAAGGGAATAGGGCTTTTAATATTTTATCTCAGAAAATTTCTATTTTACCCTATATTTACTGTAACTGTTATCTTCCTATTCCATGTTTCAAATAAATGTTAGGCTATTTCAACAAGAAGCACTTGGTAGTGAAGGGGTTAATATATTTTATGACTTTTTTCTATCAGAGACTACCCTATTGTTAAGGACACTTACTGAGGAAGCCGGTAGGCGAAAACGCGTTCTTAGTGATCCTTACCTAAGATTGTTCACTATTTTTTATGCTTTTATGCATTTTTATTGCCTTGCTATACGGCTTGTTTTTTTATTGAAATAAATTAGTTTATTCTACTAGAAACCTGCTCTGCTGCTTATTTAAAAAAAAAAAAGTTTTCCTTTTTTCCTGCTCCGAGTATCGTATACACTAGGAATATCTCCTCGCTATCCAGGAATTCATGCAACTATCCTGTATTCAACCAGAAGAATCCAACACCGAAAAGGAGGAATAAGAATTCATAACAACTTGAAATATAAGTATTACTTTTATTCTATCTCAGAGTGCTTTCTCTACATATTTATACTTCTTTCGCAAAATTGCTGCTATATAAAATGGATTTGAAATAATATACTAAGTTACTGCTTAGGTGCGCCTGGAATACTTTTTGCTTTTCATATTTTTTTATTTGATTACTGATTTTAACTTCTTTTTAATCCAGTTCGAAATTGATTGATCAAAAGGTAAGCAGTTTTTTTTTTAAGTTACCTTTTTTTCATACTTTAACACAATATTTATGTAAATCCCCTTCAGGGATTGGGTGTTTCTAAAAAATCTGCGTAGCAGTAATTATTTCTAAAGATGAATGCTCCAGAGTGCACTCTCTGACCGTTGAGTAATGGAATCCAATAATATCCTTTTTTATTTTGCATTAGGAATTTGTGTGCGCTCCACATCCATCTGGCATCCACAGGGATCCACCACTACTACACGCCTGAATCCTAGGGAGGCATCAGCTTACATGATCGACTTTGAGAAAGGAACAGCTGCACACCAGTTACATCACACATTTAAGAGAAACGCTTATAGAAAGTTACATTTTTCTCATGATTGTGAGCAGTAAATTGAATTGCATTGTCCTTCAGAACAAATATTTCTTTGGAATGTCAATATTTTTTACCCAGCCATTAATATCTTGCGTGGGAACTGAAAAGCATACTAATGCATTGTCCTGAAATCCTGTTTATTGTTATTTTCATTAGAAATCCATGAAAAGTGCACATAGTGCTTGCGGTTATTAGTAGACCCGACTGGAATCATGTAGCGGCTGATGGAACTGCAGCTCCAGACCCACATCCTTAAATTAGGGATGTGCAATTTGTTTCGTTCCGAATAGAATTTTGTACGAAATTGACCATTTTCGCTCTTTCGGAAGCATTTCCGAAACAAAATATCGGCCGCCCGAAAGTACGAAATCCCGAATCAAAGTTTCAGCACAAACAAAATCTTTTCGTTATGGGAACTAAACAAAATAAGACGGAATGTAAATGTTACGAAATGCTGTAAAAACAGAACGAAACAATCAAAAACAAAATAAACTTTGTAACAAAATGAACTGAAACGAAGAAAACGGAAACAAATGATCTGACATGAAAAAAAAAGAACAAAATTATCTAAAACGTAAAAAAACAGAACCAAAAGGTCTAAAACGAAAAAACGGAACAGGTCACTTTTTAATTAATGCAGATGCTAGGCTTTTTTCCACCATAGTTTTCAATGTTAAAAAAATACCCGTTTTTATTACATATTTCTTAAACCATTTATAATTTTCAATTGCAGAAAACAGACATTTTTTAAATTTATTTTTTAGGATATTTTTGTCATTTTTCGGGATTTTTTGGGTGAAAGTTTAGGTTTCCTAACTTATTTTAACCCCTTAGTGACCGGGCGGTTTTACACAAATCCGTCCTTTAGTGACCGCTGCTGTTTTTACATTTCTGCGCTGCTTGTGTTTAGATCAAATTTTCCTCTTACTCGTTTATTCAACCGACACATATTATACACCCTTTTTCCCGCCATTAAATGGACTTTCTAGAAATACCATTATTTCCATCATATCCAATAATTTAATATAAAAAAAATATGAAATATGATGAAAAAAATGGTAAAAACACACTTTTTCGTAATTTAATCCCCTAAAGCTATAACCACCAATAAAGACCCCGGCTAAATAGTTTCCAAATTTTATCCCGAGAATAGAAATACCCAATTTTTACATGTTTTTACCTTTTAACCCTTTCACTGTTGAGCCAGTTCACCTATGTGCGCTGCGCTCATTCTGACCATTTTGTGCTAATTATTTTTAGATGACAGCCTAGGTCCTATTTAATTAAACTCCCCCAGACAAAAAAACTTTAAAAAAAAACCATTTTTTTATTTTATTAAATTTTTTTATTATTTCTTTTTTATTTAATTTTTTTTTTACATTTGTTTTTAAAACCAAACCTGATCATGTTGGTATCATTTGAAAGGCCATAATCAGGCCTTTCAAATGATGGCAAATATGACCATCTAGCTGCCATGGATCGGGAGATAAAGGGATCCTTAGGATCCCCTTATCTCTACATGGCAGCTAGAGGGTTAACTGGCCCACTGACATCCTCACACATATGGTGAGGTTGTCAGTGGGTGGGGGGGGCCTGGAGGCTAGGCTGACATCCAAGATGTCAGCCCCCCTCCAGGTTTGAATCACGTTTTGGCGCCAATTGGCGCCGCAACGTGATCCGGCGGCGAAATGGTTAATGCCATACACCGCTGGAAAGGGGAGGCTCTCCCCTCTCCAGAGGTGCAAACGGCATCTCCCTAGCTTCAATGGTTGGGGAGATAGAGGACTCCGAAGGAGCCCCCCCCTCCCCTCCATTGAAACACATGGGGGCACCTTCTGATGACGTCACCACGCAGCGTGGCGACGTCATCAGCCTCGCCTGCCCATGTAAATCACATGGGCAGGCTTCCTCCCTGTCAGATCGCCGTGGGATCCGACGAGGGAGGTGAGTATCGGGCGGGAGGGGGATTTGGTGCCGCTGACGTACCCTGTACGTCATCGGGTCTAAGGGAGACCCGAACACAGGACGTACAGGGTACGTCAGCGGTCGGGAAGGGGTTAAATGTAATAATGAGGTCTGTTTTTCTATGCTGAACGCATGCAGCTGAATTATTTTCTTACAGTCTGTGCGCGTTCAGCAATAAAAAAAAATGGCTTTTTGGTTTGCTGAAATCGAAAATTATAAATGGTTTAAGAAATATTTAATAAAAACGGGGACTTGTTTTAACATTGAAAACTATGGTGGAAAATTCGAATTGATATCATCTATCGAATTGATATCAACTATCGAATTGATTTTAACTTACAATACAAGTAGTAGTCAGCAAACGACTTTATGAAACAAATTAATTTCATTTCACTGTTTAATTTGACTCAAATAATTGTCACTCAAATCTGTGACACATCTCAATATTTAACCCTAGCTTGTCTTTTAACAGCAAAATTTGATCATTGGGGTTTTATTTAGTGATCTGAAATTCTAATGGATATCAGCTATCGAATTGATATATTAACTTTCGAATTGATAATGTGATATATCAATTCGAATCAATATGAAATTTCAAACTGATCCAAAACGAAACTAAACAAAATTAGCAACGAAATTCTGAAAACAAAATTATTTTAAAATAAAACAAAACAAATTTTTCAGTCGCGCACATCTCTACCTTAAATAGGCCCAGGGCAGGTGCAGTGATAACTAAGTGTGGACATCTGAACGGCATGCTTGCGGGTGCCTTGGCAATGGAATGGATAATGGGCACAGAGAGCTTTTTCCAGTTCCAGAGAGGGTGTGAAGGAATCTGAGATGATGTCCAGTTGGTGAGGGATCTCCCATGTTGATTCAGCACACGAGTTTATTATGCTTCCCTTTCCGTTACAAATAATTTAAAGCAAATAGTTGTGATTCTACTTTCAGTAAGTTTTGTTTCAGATAGAGACTCTCATCGAGGGCAGCATCATATTAAACTTATTGATCTATGATGACTAAGCTTCATCATTGAAGCTGTAGACATTCTGATCAATGGTTGACTATGCAAGTGAAGGCACGAGACAGCCCAAATTTGCAGAGGATGAAAAAGACACCCACTAATTCACAGCTTTCCTGTTGGAGGTAAGAGCTGTCACACCAGTTACGGAAAGGGAAGGAAAGAAAGAAAGAAGTGGTTGCCAGAGTTCCGGGGCCTCGTTCACATTAATTTGTGGCAACTTAGAGAATAATGAGCTGTTAGATGGCAGCTTGTTCTTCTCTAAACAAGCCAGTATTCAAAAATTAATACCAACTTTCAGAACCTTTTGAAAAATCGCCTAACACTTCAATTTTAACCTGGTAAAGTACCCAAAACTTACCTCTAATCACACAGCGCAAAGGCCACAAGCAGCATTAGATGCTGGTTGCACACATTGGATGATTGGGAATAAAGAGTTCCCAGTGTCCTTCCGCAACTCCTGCATGACACCGCTCGCCCAGAGCACATGTAGTGTTGCATTCGGCTTCCTGGAGTCTTAGACAGTAACAGAGATGGTGCTGCCATGCTCAACTAGAGGCTCTGATAGAGGGAGAAGCCACTGATAAAGGGATTTGGCCGGAATAGACGCAAATGGTAATAGGATATCGGCTTGTGCAGGCTGTTTCCATTTGTGGATCTCCATTAACGGCATGCTTGTTGTGATCAAGCCCTAAATTTATTCATCAAAATATATTTTGTAACATTACAGATCAGGTACCCCTCGGGACCTCGAGCATTCAGGATTTTGGACTCGTCACGATTTTAGAATTCGGGACAATCCAATTACTTACAGGACTATTCACTAAAGGTGAAACTCAGGAGGATGACCGGAGAAGTAAAAATTCTATGTCAAAAATTCTCCCATTTATCTCACTTTCCAAATCGGTTATTTGGTCTAGATTTTTCTCTTCTCCTGCCTATTCTTCTGAGTTTCACCTTTAGTGAACAGACTTGTTAGTGAAAGGAAATCATGGCAGGAGAGCCGCTATCCCCTTCCTGCTACTCTAGTGGCCAAAATTGTTGATACACCTTCTGATTTTGTCAGTTTTGGTTGACAAGAAAATTCCTCTGCTTCCCTGGCCTGGAAAAAGCCCTGACTCGAATCCCATCAAAAATCTGTGGTCAAGATTGAAACACATGGTCTTGAGCAAGAATCCAAGCAACAAGCCATGACTCTTTGAGGCTATAATCAATTTGTGGCATCATTTGATCACAGAAGAGGATGGCGAAAGATTTGTAGAGTCAATGCCTAGGCTAGAAGGTGTCAGGCAGTAGTTAAGGCCAAAAGCTATCCAACACGTTATTGTAAAAAACACATTGTAACAAACTTGAAGTTATCATTTTTATGCTTTATAATAGTCAAGATGCATTATGGTACATTTCCAGTCAAAACTGAACTTATTTAAAAGTTTTTTTGTTGTTAAGGCATTAATTTACTAGATTTTTATATCTAAAAAGTACTTTAAACTGCAAAAGTTTGTAAAAATGTAAGGTGTATCCACAATTTTGGCCACCAGTGTACAGCCACCAGTGTGTACACACATTGGAAGCACTGTAGTATACAGCACAAAAAATATAATGTCCTATAGCCAATGAGGATATGTAAAGTCAATAGAATAAAATCTAACAGATCTATAACTCACGAACTCCTTGGATTAAAAATTCTCCGAAATTTCCACTACAGGAGAACACCACAAGGTACCAAGTAAAAAGGATTTATTAGGTCACAAATAAAATCAATGTTTAAAAAGATAGAAGCCCAACGCGTTTCATCTGCAAAAACAGACTTCCTCAGGGGCAGTACATCAATCAAAAGGAAAATCAAAATAATATTATTTAGATTTTTCTTTTGATTGATGTATTGCCCCTGAGGAAGTCTCTTTTTGCAGATGAAACGCGTTGGGCTTCTATTGTTTTAAACTTTGATTTTATTTGTGACCTAATAAATCCTTTTTACTTGGTACCCTGTGGTGTTCTCCTGTAGTGGAAATTTCTGAGAATTTTTAATCCACTGGCAATAGAGAGTGAATAACCTCCACCAATTTGGATTACTATTCAAGGAGAACCATTTCTTCCATGAGAGTACTTCAAGGACAGTTATTCCCCCAAGGAGTTCGTGAGTTATAGATCTGTTAGATTTTATTCTATTGACTTTACACATCCTCATTGGCTATAGGACATTATATTTTCCGTGCTGTATACTACACTTGTTTAAGGGAGAACCTGAACCGTTCCCTGGAAAATAGTCCTTATATTACAAGTTTGTATCCACCAATCTGTGTATGCTATATTGGTAGCACTGTGCAGGGTTTATCCGTAAACATGATGCACAGAGTCAGCGTGATTCCGGGCAGCATGTCACACGCTGTGGCTGTCCAGAGGATCCCAGAGCGTGTTCGTCAGCTGCAGTGCTCAGGAGCTGGGTTCCCGAAAGGCAGCACCCATCAGGAGCATTTCTAATATGGAAGTACTAAAATCTGGAAGGCTCCAAAAACGTCAAGCTTTTGGCATATTAGAATTCTGGATAAGGGGCATGCAAACTTTATATTAAAACGTGGGCACATTAAAAGCTACTCCTATGGTCTGATGAATGCTCCAAATTAGCAAAAACGGTCTAATTTGAGCCTTAATCCCTCCTCCATGTAATAATATACAAATATCTGAAGAATAAACACGCCGCTTCCTACTAGACAAGTTTTTTTTATCCTTTTAAGACATGTCCTAGATCATTTTTAATCTTCCTATCGGCAGCTCATTTCCTGCAGGGTTTAAAATCCAGATTGCACCAATTGACCCTGGCCCTCTTGGGTTCACTTACCCCACATTAGTTATGCTTGTATCTTGTCGAGCCGGTGTTCTTTATTCTGCTGACTGAAGCATTGGATTATCACATTTTCCCATATTTTCATATATTTGTCTGTGTCAAATATACCTGAAAAATCTTATCGCTTGGGCAGAATTCCTTCCAGTTGATGTTTACATTCAAAAAGTAGGAAATGTATCTGCGAGGCGACCGAAATCTGCATTGCTTGGAAGTGTCGATTTAATATGCTGATTAGTTAATGTGAAAGGGAAGGCAGATCGCATTAACAATGCATTAGGATGTCATTATGAAGAGCAAGGATGCTTTTTTGTATCATGGAATACACCAAAAAATATAGCAATAACTGTCGGATCTGTCAGTCCAATGAACAGGAGAAAGACTGGAAGATTAGACACTTCACACAATAAAGGAAATTTAAACACTGGGGATTTAGAATAAAACCAGTGTCAGTATGGGCATAACCCTAAGATATATTGGAAAAACTGGAATGGTAGACATCGGCTACCCAAATAATCTTTATTAAACGAGTACAATGTATACAAAAGTAAATAAAACACACTGAAGTGAAGGAATTGTAACCTCCCTAAAAAAAAATAGTAAACCATGCCTCCCGATATATTGGGAAATAAGTAGCCAAGAGCTCGATGCTTTATTTTGTGCCGCAAAGGTATAACCACTGATTATGGATAGATGGTGCGTATAATCGATCCAATATATATTGATATCAAAACAAAAACAAAAACAAAAACTTGTAATTCATGATACTGCAGCAGCGCAGTGTGACATTTCGGTGCTCTCTGAATAACCCCTTTAGTTTACAAGGGATGATGAGTAAACATTACAGAAGACAAGGCAATAAAGGGCCCATCTCTTCTCTCTTAGATTCTTCGTCAACTTGATGGCATGCTACTTTAACCCTTTTTGTCCCTTGCTCCACTTCCAGACTGGCATGGGCACCTATTACCTCTTTCAGTGACGCTGGTAACAGGAACCCTGAGCCTCCATAGTTGCTGGGAGATTGGGACATCTTCTTTCTCGCTTACAGTGCCTCCACTCAGTGGTTTGTACTAGTTGAACAGGGGAACCCACCTACTGAGAGATGGCTCCTTCCACACAAAAACTGATACACACACAATAAGGATATACTTAATACTGTATATGGATTATATATATTGGAAGAACAGGTATTGTAAGGCAAGGACCCAGCTGCTGTACCTAAACAGGACAGTTCTAGCAGCGGGTGCACAGTCCTGAGAATGGCAAACACAGAAACCAAATAACATATTATAGCAGCTCCAAAAGTAGGTGCTCTTCCCACCCAGGTGTCCTTGTGTCTGTGCACTAATGGGGCTCCTATGGTACCTGACACCAAGACATTAGCAGCAGATCCTTTAAGTGCTGCTCATTGGGAGATGTGGCCTCCATGGATCGGATTGGGATCTGGGAATTTGGAGGCCAAATCAACACCATGAAATCTTTGTCATGTTCCTCAAACCATTCCGGAACAGTTTTTACAGTGTGCCAGGGTGCGTTATCCTGCTGAAAGTGGTCACTGCCATCAGGGAACAACATGGCCATGAAGGGGTGTATATGGTCTGCAACAATCTCTAGTTAGGTGATACGTGACCTGTGTGTTCCGACACCTCTCTGGCATCTCCAGTATTAAGCTTTTCATCAACTTGAGCCACAGGAGCTCTTGTGTGGGATCGGACCAGATGGCCTAGCCTTCGATTTTCTTCTTTGCACCACTTTTGGTAGGTACTAGCCACTGCATACCGGGAGCACCCCCACAAGACTTCTCATTTTGGAGATGCTCTGACCCAGTCATACAACCATCACTATTTGACCCTTGTCAAAGTCACTCGTTTCTCCCGTGACCAACAAATGAAATTCAAGAACTGACCAATCACTTATTGCCTAATGTATCCCGCCAGAGCCGCATTTACATCTCAGGAGCCAGTAGGCACAGAAATCTGGAGCACCTCCTCCCTCCCCAAAATTCAAAAATTTTAAAAAACAGAATCTCTGTGAGTGCTGACAGGTTGCACAGAGGAGGGAAGCGTTAAGGACGAACAGCTGGGGAGCAGGCTGCTCAAACTTCTCAGTCATGACGACCTGCTCTCCCAGCCACAGCCCAGCTCCGGGTTTAGGATAATACATGAAGATTGTAATAAATAATTATTTTTTTAAGTTTTGAGGGGTTGTTTTTCTGTCTTGTTGCGTTTTTTTTTTACATTTTTAACTTTTACAGAGAAAGGTGCCCACCACAGGGGACGCCTTGCTCAGTAAAAGTTAAAAAAATTTTTTATTTATTTTATCTTTTTACATTTTTTTCCCTTTTTTTTTTTACCTTTGCAGAACAAGATGTCACCACATGGTGGCATCTTTCTGTGCAAAACTATTAAAAAAAAAAAATTGTAAAAAAATAATAATAATCTGTTTTTAGTTTTATAGAGCAAAATCCGGGAGCTTATCCCACCCCTTCACAGGTGCCATTGTAAGCATATAATCAATGGTAGTCATTTCACCTGCCACTGGTTTAATGTTGTGGCTGAGAAGTATATTCTCTTGTTAAAATGATATGATATAGATATTAAACATATTTTGCTGAAACCATTGGCTCCATAGATTGTAATTAGAAGGAAAATGAAGAACTAATTTTGTGGCATATTAATATTAATCTGATTGGTTCAAGAAAAATAAAACTATCCATCGGCTGTTACATTAACAGCTTATCTATTTACTGCTCGGAATATTTGCATCAAAAACCACAGGCATAATAAAACACAAAGCCTGTTTCATTGTTTGCTTTTAAGTGGATTTTGACATTCTTCAGCTGTTCATCTACATTTATGATGATCACCACGTGGCATTGATCAACAAAAGAACGATAGCCGCTTCCTGTAAATACTTTATCTGTTCTAATAGGCCTTGATACTGATTGAATCCCTAAAGGATTGTCAGATCTGAGAAAACCGCTGCAGAATAAATTTCCACTTGCCAAGTTTCGAGATAATAAAGGTAATTAGCCCAGGTCTCGTCGATTCAGACAATTAATTGACAATGTCAATTATCAAGAATCAAGAATATATACGTGTCGGGTACCCCTTATCCGGAATTCTAAAATCTGTAATACTCTCAGGTCACCGACATTTCAGTTCTCTCCCTTCAGCCGCAGCCGCATTCACCGCAGGGTCCCCGAACTGCGGCAAATCGACCTGCAGAACGAATCGAGAAACTGCTGCAAAACTGCCCAATCGATCCAAAAAACCGCCACGAAACCACCGAATCGATCTTAAAAAATGTCAAATCGGTCCGAAAAAATGCCGGAATCCCACTGAATGCATCCGACGATCCACCGCAAAACAGCTGAAGCGATCCAAAAAAAGCCGATGACCCGCCGAACATAGTGCTGACCAGCTGTTGGAAAAGCCGACGAACAAAGGTAAAAAAAAAAGAACAAAAAAAATGCAACTTTTAAAAAACTTTCCGAAAAACGAGTCCATGAAAATGCCTGGGAATAATGTATGAAGTCCTATGAATAATAATAAAAAGGTATGATACAGAAAAAAAATGCCATTTTAAATAAATTTTAAAAAAAATTGCAGAAAAAATCCAGAAAAATGCCTAAAAAATCCTAAAGAATAAATATTTTTTTTTTGTATTCAAAATTTTTATTTTGAAAAAAAGTCAGAGGTACAATCAGACAGTTAAAATAAATGAAAGCGATAACGCGGGATAAACATACAATTAGTCAGCAAGTAACAAAACAAAAATCAAATAACAAAGAGGGGGGGACATACCAAAAAGTGCTCCAGAGAGGGGAAAGAGAAAAAAAAAAAAGGGGTGGCAAGGCCAAGTGTGACTGTCCTGGCTCACTCCTAAAGTAGGAGGCCATGGAGGCGTGCAGGTCACAAGGCCGGGGTACTCGGGGGGCCAGGTATGATGGACAGAGCCATGGTGGCCACCACAATGGCACGCCCCGAGTTGGCCCCAAACACCAAAAGAAAAAGTAATAAAAAATAAAGAGAAAGAAAAAAAAAGGGGGGGAAGAGGGGTGGAAAAGGAATCTGCAGCACGAGGTGGTGTGTAAAAACAAGGGGAAGGGGAGGAAAAATGAGGGGGGGAAGAGTTAAAGTAACCTGCTCAGCTAGGAGACAAAGCAAAAATACCATGGTAGTTGACATAAACCAATCTGCATAAAAATGTGGCTAGAATACAAATAAGCGGCCCCAGCTGGGGAACATCATCAGGTCACATAGGGGAAAACAAAGACATAATGTCCTCTTGTCGCTTAAGCACGGCAAAGAAAAATAGGTGTCCACAGAACCTACATAGGGCAGAGCAACCACTAAAAAAAAAAAAAAAAAGGGAAAGGGGGTACAAACGAAGATAAACTGCTAACATCTGCAGGGTCTATCGGCCTCAACCCGGGTCGACGGAAGTAGCATCTGCAGCAGACAGGTTAGACCCAGAAGTAGCCGGCAAGTGTTGTAGGTGAGATTCCACAAAGGCTCGGGCCTCCTCAGGGGTAGCCGTAGGATATGTCCGACCATCAAGGGATATCACTAGAGATCCAGAAGGCCCCCAGCGATACCGGACCCCATGTTCCCTCATGAGGCTCGTAATGTCCCGAAAGCGGCGTCTCGCGATCAGCGTAAGAAACGGTAAGTCTCTGTAGACTGAAATTTGGGCACCTCCATACGGCACTGCAGGTACGTTCCCCGCTTCCCTCAGAATCTGCATATGAATGGAGAGAGCCTTGATAGTGGCTATGACGTCCCGGGGGACCTCGGCAGGTGCAGCAGCCGCCTTTCGGACTCAAAAAGCTGAGTCCAGAACAGCCGGAGAGTCCGGGGGCAACTTCAATATCCCGTGCAGGAAAGGCGGTGGTATAAGTCGTCAAGGCTTAGGAGGCCTCCGGTGTCTGGCCTCCAAATCCACTACTGTAGTCGTCAAACATTTCACTTGCCTCTGTAAGTCCTCCAACCGTGTTGCGGACCCCAGCCTCTCCTCCTCCAGGAAATCCAGCCGGGTATTCATGCTCGAGGCACCCGCTGCCACAGCAGTAATATCATCCTGGACCTTGGCCAGATCCCTGTGCCACAAGGTTCGAAGATCTTCATAAAGTTGGCGGATGTCCTCTTTAGTGGAGGGCTGTGACAGGGGGGTCCGAGACTCGTCAGCCGCCGGAGCGGGTAGGGTCGCCGTGCATATCGCCGGCTCCTGAACCTCCGCACTCCGCAACTGAGGTCGGCCAAGCAACGTTCCACTCAAAGAGCTCCTAATATCTGGCTGCCCAATATCCTCCATCGGGTCCGTCTACTTACCCTTTTTCCCCATCAGGGTTGTCAAAGCAGACTGCGTGGTCGTGGTAGGCCGCACCCAAAAAGGCCACCGCCGATCGGGTCGAGAGACCAAACAAGCTGATGAGACACCTCCTGGGGGGATCAGAGGTGCCAACTGTCTGCGTAAAACTGTCCTCTATCGTTTCCGGTACCAAGCTCAGCTAATATGCGGGGATAAACGGCAATATAATCCTCAAAACGGCCTGCAAGCTCAGGAGCCTCTCCACCGCACGTCCGTTCGCTGCAGCATCCGGACACGCCCCCCTAAAGAATAAATTAATCAAGAGACTTTTTGCTGCAAATGAAAAGAATAAACTGTTGAATAAATATTTAATAAAAACTGGGAATTTTATAACATTGGAATCTATGGGATTCGCCTAATTAAACCTTTCGAATGAAACTATCGAAAATCAGGGCATTTCCGTGACATTTCAGTGCAGTTCGGTGTCTCAGAATAGACTAACCATTATTTATCTATGGGTAGTTCACTGCTGCCAAAGATCACTGTATTTTGCTGGCAAATCACCAAAATTTGGCGAACTACCTTCTTTCTGAATAGCTGAATGGCCACGAAATTGCAAAGTACGGGGAAATTCACTTTTCGGTGCAATCTCGGGTCCAATTCGGTACTCTTTGAATAACCCTGTCTAAAACAAGATTCTTAGGTGCCATCCAGAATATTAGTATTCCCGGATTGGTGGCGCTCCTGACGGATGCTGCCGTTTGGGAATGCAGCTCAGATTCCTGCAGCAGACAGGGGCACATGCTAGGAGCCTCTGGGCAGCCCATGCATGTGACATGCTACTCAGAGTCACGCCGACTATGTGCATCATGCCCTCGGAGAAACCCAGCACAGCGATCCCAGCGTGTGTATACACTGAGAGCTGCAGCAGGAGGGGATCCAAATTTCATTCCCTTAAATTATCGGATACTCCTAGATTTTGAAATCCAGAATGCTTGTGGTCCCAAGCATTCCAGAAAAGGGGTGCTCCACCTGTGTGTATATATATATTCACTTTACAGGGTGGAGTAGAGGTAACATTACTGCTCTATAACCGTGGTGACTGTGGAGACACAGGTTGGAATCCCGGCAAGAGCACCGCTCCAGTAAGTGTCCTTGAGCAAGACACCCAATGGTACATACTCGCCACCCAGGACATAGTTGAAAACGAGAGAAATCTCAATGTATCCTTCCTGGTAAAATACTTTCTCAAAAAAAAAGTGCAGGGAACGAGAGAGCTCCTTAACCACTTCGCTGCGGTGGAACGCGCTCAGCGCGTCCAACCGCATGTCACGTTCCATGCGGTGGACACGCAGAGCGCGTCCAGCTTTGGGGTCAGCGTTCGGCCGGGTTCCGGCCGATTGCTGCCCCCCGGTGCGGGCTGACATCCTCGATGTCAGCCCAGCATCCGGAACCGCCGCCGGCTAATTAGGTGTCATCGGGGGCGCGATGACACCTAATTCAGGCGCCCCCCCGCATGTGCGGAGGAGGCGCCTGAAAGGGAGGGGGGGAGGTCCTTCAGACCTCTCTCCTCCCGATCGGCGGCGCGTTGCGGGGGTTAACCCAGGCACCATTTGAAGGGCACAGCCTGCCCTTCAAATGGTACCTGGCATTAACCCCTGGGGAGCTGGATCACGAATCGGCGCTGAAAAGCACCGGTTCGTGATCCTTTCCCGGAGCTGGCCGACATCTTGGATGTCGGCCAAGCCTCCGGGAACTCCCCCTGAGGACTGGCGTCATCGTGCATAGCACGATGACGCCAGTCCTGGAGTTAACCCCTAGCTGCCACCAATGGTGGAGATAGGGAGTTCATGGAACTCCCTATCTCCCGATCCGTGGAGCTAGGGGTTAAAATTTGGTATTGTTGGATCGGCCAGAGCATGGCCGTTCCAACGATACCAAACACGAAAGTGAAAAAGTTTGTAAAAAAAAAATAAAAATTAAAATAAAAATAAAAATATTTTAAAAAAAAATTATAAAAAAAAAATAAACAAGCTTTTTTTTTCTTTTTTTTGGTTTGTTAATACAGCAATATTGTTCCCATTTCAATTATAATGTGAACAATGATGCTGCACTAACGATTTTTGTATGCGGTGCGTTTGTTAAAAATCGTGTAATTTTCCCCAAAAAAAAATGTAACGAGACCCCATCTCTAATTTTTTTAACAGCGCACCCCATACAAAATATAACCGCAATTGCTCGCATGTTAAAATGTGAAAAAAAACACTTTACACATTGTAAATTATTGAAAAATCATATTTTATTGCATTTTTTGTTATATATACAGACAGGTCATGACGTATACATATAATAATGACATATTCTGAATCTGCCGAGTCTGACGGAAAGAACGATATATAATATGTCTGGGTCATATACTAAAATAAGCCTTCAAAGCACGTTTAAACATGATGAGCAAAACCAGTTAACCCTTTCGCTGCTGAGGCTTTTCCCGCCCCTGTGCTGAGGTCATTTTTTACCTGTTTTGCGCATCATGTTTAAACGTGTTTTGAAGGCTTATTTTAGTATATGACATCGACATATTATATATCGTTCTTTCCGTCAGACTCGGTAGATTCATAATATGTCATTATTATATGTATACGTTATGTCATGTTGTATATTATAACAAAAAATGCAATAAAATATGTATTTTCAATAATTTACAGCGTGTAAAGTGTTTTTTTCCACATTTTAACATGCAAGCAATTGCGGTTATATTTTGTATGGGGTGCGCTTGTTAAAAAAATTAGAGATGGGGTCTCGTTACATTTTTTTTTGGGGAAAATGACACCATTTTTAACAAACGCACCGCATACAAAAATCGTTAATGCAGCATCATTGTTCACATTATAATTGAAATGGGAACAATATTGCTGCATTAACAAAACAAAAAAAAAAAAAAAAAAGTGTTTATTTTTTTTTTTTTATTTTTTTTAATTTTTTTTTTTTTTTTTTTTTTTTTTTTTTTTTTTTTTTTACAATTTTTTTTACTTTCATGTTTGGTATCGTTGGAACGGCCATGCTCTGGCCGATCCAACGATATCAAAATTTAACCCCTAACTGCCACGGATCGGGAGATAGGGAGTTCATTGGAACTCCCTATCTCCACACTTCGTGGCAGTTAGGGGTTAATGCTAGGACTGGCGTCATCGTGCTGCGCACGATGACGCCAGTCCTCTGGGGAGTTCCCGGAAGCTTGGCCGACATCCAAGATGTCGGCCAGCTCCCGGGAAGGATCGCAAATCGGCGCTTTTCAGCGCCGATTTGCGATCCAGCTCCCCAGGGGTTAATGCCAGGCATCATTTGGAAGGGCAGGCTGTGCCCTTCCAAATGATGCCTGGGTTAAGCCCCTGTGAGCCGCCGATCGGGAGGGAGAGAGGTCCGAAGGACCTCCCCCCCTTCCTTTTCAGGCGCCTCCTCCGCACATGCGGGGGGGGGCCTGAATTATGTGTCATCGCGGGGGCGCGATGACACATAATAATGGCGGCCACTGCTCCGGATGCCGGGCTGACATCCAGGATGTCAGCCCGCACCGGAGGGCCAGCGATCGGCCGGAACCGGCCGAACGCTGACCCCAATGCGAGGACGCGCTCAGCGCGTCCTCCGCATACCAGCGGGAATGCTGAGGACGCGCTGAGCGCGTCCTTAGCATTCAAGTGGTTAAAATGACCTCAGCACAGGGGCGGGAAAAGCCTCAGCAGCGAAAGGGTTAATGTCGGTGACAATTCGGTTTTCTCTGAATAACTCCTTAATAGTATCTTTATTGACACCGTGAAAAAGGAACACTAGCATAGCCGGCCTGTTAATGAGTGATCAATAACTTCAGATTTACTGAACTAAACTGGAACATTAAACAGATATACTTGGTGCAGCCGAGCACTCCTTATCCGGAGGACCGGAACGCTTGTGAATGTGAGCATTGCAGATTTCGGCATATTTTTTGTTTTCAGAATCCTGCCTGGATTCTGAATCTGCGAGGGGAAGGGGTGATGCAGCAGCACCAGCGAGGTATACACTGGGAGACACTGTGCAACTCTTGTGAGTGAGGGACATACTGTGTAGAGCCGGTGTGTCTGTCGCTGGTTCTGTGCAGCATTTGACACACAGGAGCTTCATATTGTGTCCCAGCTCATCCCTCACTCAGGGCCAGATTTACAAATAGGCAAAAAAAGTTTTTTACCTACAGATGCCCACCACAGAGGGGTGTCTTGCCCTGTAATTCTAGGTGGGGGGACATTTTTCTTGGACACCTTTCTCTGCAAAATAAATTTTTTTTTGGAAATAAACAAAAAAAATTTACTTGAATTTTTTTCTAGTTTTATATAGAGAAAGGTGCCCCCTGTAATGAAATAAAAAAACTAATAAAGAAATTGTAAGAAGCAATTGTTAAAAAAGTATAAAAATTTATTTGTTTTGTTTTTTTTTTAAATTTCTTTATTTATTTTTACACACATTTTCCCCCCATAGAGAAAAGCTTCCTATCTGTGATGGTCATCACACTTCTCACCTTTCTCAATATAACAAAAATAACATTTTGTAATATCTTTTGTTCGACTCATAACAAAAGTTTTTCTCACAATGTTTCCTCTATTTGTTTGCGAGGTGGGGACACTAGATTTCTGTTCCTACTGGCTCCTGCTCTCAACGGTGCTGCAGCCCACGGAGGAGCATTGGAGTGAAGGACCCATCAGGAGCAGCTGGGGGTAAAAAATATGGGTTGAAGATTCTGAAATCTCTGGGTTTGCACAGAGTCTTCCGGATTTCGGAAATCTCTATACAAGCAAACCTTCCAACATCTGAAATGACCAACAAGAGACAATACTTCCTGCTGACATCATGCATCAGCGCAGGTGCCTGGTGTCTCTGCATCTCCCTCTCTCTACACATTAGGGTAGCTGACAAATTAACGGGCGGGGGGGACAGAGGCGTAACTAGAAACCTCAGGGCCCAGGTGCGGGAATCCATGATGGAGCTCCCCGAGCAATAAAATTCACAGTAATGTGTGGTGTGTATTAGCAAATAAGTATAAAATGAAAATTTTATTAAAATATTAAAATAATATTTAATTTATTTAAAATACAATTAAGATAAATATAAAAAAAATATTATATTGACATAATTTATTTAATTAAAAAAATGATATACTTGTTACCTTTCCTAACATTGTTTGCAGAGAGGGAGCTGAATTCCTCTTCACCCAGTGGAAGAGCCAAGACGAGGCCCTGGCAGCTCTACAGACTAGGCGAGGTCCTGGCCCAGGCGCCAGATGAGGTCCTGACCCCAGGCCCTGGGCGAGGTCCCGATTGTGGTCCCCCCTGGACTCAAGGGCCTGGGTGCCATGGCACTCACTGCACCCCTGGTAGTTACGCCTCTGGGGAGGGGGGTGGTTGATGTTTCAGTAACATGTATAAAAAAAGAAAGTTCTCAATTGTTAGAAATGATGTTTTTCTCTCGTTTCATATATTTTCCCTGGTAAATTAGCTGACTGGAAACTCTTGCTCTACGAGATGTCTCATAAGGAACGAAAAATGCAAAAGTAAATATTGAAACTTCATTTTTTTAACAGTTTCTGTTTATTTAAAAGAAACGAATGACAAGGTCCCATTTAACCAGCACATATTTTTTATACGTGTTTGATGCTTACTTAATGGATAACAAGAAATAAAAAGTTACAATATATGGTTACATTTCCTGCACTACTAGTGTAGACGCATTTCACAGACACACCACTGTACTGCCTAACCCTATGTGTCCCGCAAAGGAGACTGCAACGTGGCAAAGACGGCACGGCCAGCTGTGCAGAAACCAGCAGATCTAGACCAGGATTAGCTAAAAGTAAATACAGTTAGAGTAATTATTCATCTTCGAGTTTGGTAACTTTCTGAGGATTATATAATACATTTGCATCAATTATTAGGGTTTTAAAAAGCACTCAATTCATAAAAATAACCCTTAATCCAGCACTTTCCAGACAACAGCACTAAGTGAAGCTTGGCTTAATGCAACAAATTATCTCATCCGTCTCATAAACTGGAACAGTGAGGCTATAAAGAAGCTCCTGGCGGCCCGTAGCTCCCGCTGCGCCAAACTAAGAGAGGACGGGAACAAGAAGAATCACAAGAGATGCGCTAAAAATCAAAGGGCTAAATACCATAGTGAGCGCTAACTGTAGCATTCAGATGATTAAGTGTTAACGATAGGATAAGTGACTTAAACGCATGCCTTCCTGACACTAAACCTGTGAAAAATCAGTTTGTGCACCGGTGATTGTGCGAGTTTACTGCACTTTGTGCCTCCTATACTTAACATGGGGAGCACAATCAGTAATTAGCGTTTCGATAAGTAAGGTATTACAAAGTGCTAGCGTTAATTATCGCACCGGTGGGCTAAACAAAATTTTAGTGACACCAAAAAGCTGGTGCTAACTGATTCTGCTTTTGTGAATTCATGTAGCACCCCATAAACCCCTCCTAATAAATCTGATACTCCCCTCTCATCCTGCGGTGAGAACGGTGGCCCGGTCCGCTGCTTCTTGTCGCTGAGAGCAGAGTGAGACTGGGAACAAATAGTCCCCAGTCTCACTCCTCATTCATTCCGCGGCGCTACGTGATCATGCGGGAGCCTGAAGCTTCCATGGAGTCCTATGGACTCCAGGAGGTGATCCTTGCGGTGGCGCTACCGCCAGTATTACTGAGAGTAGCGTGTGGTTCCATGGCAAGGTGTTGAAGTAGCCCCGGAATCTACTGCTAAAACGGGGATGTAGCAGGGAAACCTGCAGGCACAGGTTTTCTCCGTTAGCGTCCCCATTTTAGCGTTACCTATTGTTATGTACAGCACCGCTGGGTGTCAGGGATGGCACCGCAGGGGTACTTGTGTGTTTGTATGAGCCCAGTATGCAGGAATCTTAGGGGCTGGGCATACACCTGAGGGAACAGGGTGGCTAGGCAGACCGTTCCTTGCAGTAATAAGTGTGGTGCCAAAGGCAGAGGCAATAATTGTAGTCAAGGGGCGATCCGTGGTTCAAGGGCTGGCAGGGAGGAGGCAAAGTCAGTGAGCAAAGCAGGAGGTCTGATACACAGTAGGAGCAATCAGGTACAGGCATATGCAGGGAAAGGAACTGGGCGACAAAGCTCAAGCATTGACGGAAGGGAGTAGTGGACTTTAATTCAGCTCAGGGGTGTGGTGTGTTCTGTGTTTGACTGTTTCAGCCAGGTCTGGTTATTAGTGCTGAGACTGAGGGCAGCACTTTTCAGGGAGTTACTGCAGGCACGGATCATGACAGCAGGCATGTATCATGACACCTAGGTAATTTAGCCCGCAATGTATCCAGGTGGTACAAGCAGTCACTTTCTTTGCACACTAGTTGGAATTCTGTTTGTTACTTGAACTTGTTTTTGTGTATTTGTTACGGTTAGAGTCCGACGTGAGGCTGAATCTAGGATTACCCGGGTGAAACTGACGTTACCCAGCAGCTTGGGGAACAAACCAAATGTATTAAAACAAACAATGGGGTTTACCCAGGTAAACCGCGATCTACCATAGTGTTGCTGGATAATGTGTTTTGTAAGAGTTTGGAGTAGTTTACAGTCGACTGAAAACCTTGAATTACCAAAATCCAATGATATTAACAAAATTCACTTTTACCCAAGCCAACCCTAGCTCTGACCCTAACCCTAACCTTAACTCTTTTAATCACTTTACCCAAGGGAGGTTGGTTAGTACGCTGAATACCTGGGTAAAACCGTAACCTTTATCTTTTTAACCTTTATCCAGCCAGCACTTTGGAACATGCAGGCTTTACCCTAAGTGTGAACCTTACCTGTAACATATACACGATATAAGCGGTGCTACGTACATTTATATTTATACAGTATATATAATACTCATTTAAGTTATGGTGGAGAGCAAAAAAATGAGATTAAAAGCATCCACATAGCAAATAATAAAGTTTATTATTTCAGAACCCATTTACACATCCAAGCAATTCAGAGAACTGCTTCACACAGCTCACATGAGCTGTGTGAAGCAGTTCTCTGAATTTCTGGGATGTGTGAATGAGTTCTGCAATAATAAACTTTATACAATCAGGTCCAGAAATATTGGGACATCGACACAATTCTAACATCTTTGGCTCTATACACCACCACAATGGAGTTGGAATGAAACAAACACAATGTGCTTTAACTGCAGACTGTCAGCTTTAATTTGAGGGTATGTACATCCAACTCAGGTGAACGGTGTAGGACTTACAGCAGTTTGCAGATGTGCCTCCCACTTGTTAAGGGACCAAAAGTAATGGCACAGAATAATAATCATAAATCAAACTTTCCCTTCTTAATACTTGGTTGCAAATCCTTTGCAGTCAATCACAGCCTGAAGTCTGGAACGCATAGACATCACCAGACGCTGGGTTCATCCCTGGTGATGCTCTGCCAGGCCTCTACTGCAACTGTCTTCAGTTCCTGCTTGTTCTTGGGGCATTTTCCCTTCAGTTTTGTCTTCAGCAAGTGAAATGCATGCTCAATGGGATTCAGGTCAGGTGATTGACTTGGCCATTGCATAACATTCCACTTCTGTCCCTTCAAAAACTCTTTGGTTGCTTTTGCAGTATGCTTTGAGTCATTGTCCATCTGCACTGTGAAGCGCCGTCCAATGAGTTCTGCAGCATTTGGCTGAATGTGAGCAGATAATATTGCCTGAAACACTTCAGAATTCATCCTGCTGCTTTTGTCAGCAGTCACATCATCAATAAATACAAGAGAACCAGTTCCATTGGCAGCCATACATGCCCACGCCATGACACTACCACCACCATGCTTCACTGATGTGGTGGTATGCTTAGGATCATGAGCAGTTCCTTTCCTTCTCCATACTCTTCTCTTCCCATCACTCTGGTACAAGTTGATCTTGGTCTCATCTGTCCATAGGATCTTGTTCCAGAACTGTGAAGGCTTTGTTAGATGTTGTTTGGCAAACTCTAATCTGGCCTTCCTGTATTTGAGGCTCACCAATGGTTTACATCTTGTGGTGAACCCTCTGTATTCACTCTGGTGAAGTCTTCTCTTGATTGTTGACTTTGACACACATACACCTACCTCCTGGAGAGTGTTCTTGATTTGGCCAACTGTTGTGAAGGGTGTTTTCTTCACCAGGGAAAGAATTCTTCGGTCATCCACCACAGTTGTTTTCCATGGTCTCCTGGGTCTTTTGGTGTTGCTGAGCTCACCGGTGCGTTCCTTCTTTTTGAGAATGTTCCAAAACGTTGTTTTGGCCACACCTAATGTTCTTGCTATCTCTCTGATGGGTTTGTTTTGTTTCTTCAGCCTAATGATGGCTTGCTTCACTGATAGTGACAGCTCTTTGGATCTCATCTTGAGAGTTGACGGCAACAGATTCCAAATGCAAATAGCACACTTGAAATGAACTCTGGGCCTTTTATCTGCACATTGTAATTGGGGTAATGAGGGAATATCACACACCTGGCCATGGAACAGCTGAGAAGCCAATTGTCCCATTACCTTTGGTCCCTTAACAAGTGGGAGGCACATCTGCAAACTGCTGTAAGTCCTACACCGTTCACCTGAGTTGGATGTACATACCCTCAAATTAAAGCTGACAGTCTGCAGTTAAAGCACATCGTGTTTGTTTCATTCCAACTCCATTATGGTGGTGTATAGAGCCAAAGATGTTAGAATTGTGTCGATGTCCTAATATTTCTGGACCTGACTGTATATATATATATTAAACCATTGTTAATAGCTTTTTTTTAAATTGTTAAGAGTAGACAAGATACAGCCTTTTGAACAACCCCTGCTGTCCTCCATCGGCCTCACAACACAGTCTCTACCCATGCCTTACCATAGGGGCCTAATGGGCCCTGTTCCCATTGAGCTAGTAATAGTGAGCCACTGATAGCAAAAAGATGGCGCAAACCCATTTACAATTAGCTCCCTCTTGTTACCAGTCCTATTTCAAATGAGTTGCTATGGTAGTGGCTTTGTGGAAAGAAATTCAGTTACACCTGGTGATCTTTTCATTACTATCTCCAAGAGAGACTATTAAAAGTTCTCAAATTGCTTGTTATTCTCTGGCTGCCCTGATGTTAGCATTTCCAATGCAAAATATAGAAAGTCTTACTGTACAGCAGGCAGCTGCAAGAGCTGAGGACCAAGAGGACAAAACTGAGGGGGCACTAATAATTTTCGTCACTATGCCTACCACTGACAAATATTAAAGTATCTATAAATAAGACTCCAAAATACCAGAGTCATGTGATGCAGTGATACCTTTTTGTTGTATTAACCTGATAATTAAATTCAATATTTTATTTGCCGCAGTTCGGTGGTTTTCGTCGGCATCCGATATCTGCTTCAGTGACTCAGATTTTCGCAAAACACAGTTACATTCGCTATATTGTGAAATCAACATATTTTCGGCAAAATGGATTCCCCGAAATGTGCCAAAAAACAATGGATCTAAAGATGAATAGACCCTTTAGATTCTAACTTCCATAATAACCCCTAACATGTCATAAACCCAGGGAAATAATATAAAAAATAATAAACCGTGTGCCATGTAGCCTATCCATTAACCCCTAAAATGCCATTAATCAAAGGAAAACATGAAATTAATACACTGTGAGGCATGGCGCTATTAAACCCTAAAATGTAATTAAACAAGGAAAAAATAAAATGTATACTGTGAGGACTGAAGACTGCCCATTAACTCTTAATACACAACTAACCCAAGGCAAAAACTAAAGCAATACACAATGTAATATATAGTCTGACCGTGAACCCCTTCACTGCTGAACCAAAATGCCGGAATGAATGCACAAAACAAACGAAATGGCCAAAGCCCATTACTTCAATGAAAATCTAAACAATAACATATCGAACCCTAGAAACTTTTGGAGAACCATAAGCAACATACAAGCACCCCCAGTCCACTCCCAGCCGGCTGCTGTCAAAGTAAACAACCAAACCCTGTAACACCCCCTAGATGTAGCAAATGCCTTTAATGATTATTTTGTTGGATGCGCCACCACTTTGATTGCCAAGCTAGGAAATAACATGCAATCAGAGAGGCCTCATGCAGGTCAGGCCCCTCCAACGGTGAAAAGTCCCTGTATCAGACAGGAATTCAGTTTTAGACCAGTGCCTGTCAGTGTCGTTACTAAACTTCTCCGTAAGCAAAAATTGAAATACCAGTGTGGACATGATCAAATACCAGCAATGCTGGTGAAAATCAGTGCGCCAGCAATTTCAAATCCTGTCGCAACCCTAATAAATGAATCACTGGCGACTGGATACATACCCAAGCTCTGGAAGACTGCAAGAGTGGTACCTATCCATAAAAGTGGTGACAGTACTTTGGAATCCAACTACCATCCGATATCGTTGCTCCCTGTCAAAAGTCTTGTAAAAAAAAAATGTGTCTACACACAATTACGTGATTATTATCAATATTGGAACTACTTAACCCCGGATCAATCAGGCTTTCGTCCAAATCACTCAACTACAACCACCCTTTTAAAAGTCTGCAATGATATCCAAGCTGGGATGGAAGAAGGAAACCTAACTGGAGCCATCTTCCTTGATTTTGCCAAGGCCTTTGACATGGTAGACCATGGCATCTTGTTAGAAAAACTTAAAAACTCTGGCATTGGTGATCGCACGCTAACCTGGTTTCAATCATATGTATCCGACCGATCACAATATGTGTCAATTTCTGGCAGCTCCTCCCTCCCGCTCCCAGTCACGTGCGGTGTACCCCAAGGCTCAATACTAGGCCCCCTGCTATTCACAATATTCTTAAATGATCTGCCCAACGTCTGCAAAGCCTCAACTGTACATATGTACGCAGACGACACTGTAATCTATACCAGCAAACCAAATCTCCCGCAGCTGGAGGCCGTGCTGCAAGAACAATTCACAGAGGTAGAAAAGTGGATCAAACACAACAAACTTTTTTTAAATACTGACAAAACTGTAACGATGCTCTTTGGAACAGCACCTAAACTGCACAAATTGCAAAATCCCCATCTATGTGTTGGGACAAAATCAAATGCCACACTGACCACAGTCACTTCTCTCAAATCTAGGTATGTGGTTGGACCCTAATCTATCCTTTGGCCCCCACATCGAAAAACTCTCATCTAAACTTTACCCCAAACTAGGTGCCCTGTACAGAAACAAATCCTGCCTGAGTCCCGCGGTAAGAAAGCAGATTGTACAACAAATGCTTATGCCGGCTATTGATTATGGAGATGTGGTGTATGCAGCTGCCCCACAAACACACCTTCAGAAACTTACTACATTGTATAACTCCTTCTGCCGCTTTGCATTACAATGTAACTACATGACCCAACATTGTGACATGTTAAAAGAGCTAAACTGGCCATCGCTGGAGTCTAAACGCACCCTTCACCTTCCAGCCTGGTGTTTAAGAGCATTTCTGGGAAGCTGCCACCCTACCTGAATAGACTGCTTCCCCCAGCAGCTCCCTCATCCTATAACCTCCGATCCAGGACCAGCACCTTACTTGCAATATTTATTTATTTATAAAGGATTTTACCAGGAAGGATACATTGAGATTTCTCTCGTTTTCAAGTATGTCCTGGGTTCAAGAACATTGAAGTGTTACAGTTACAGAAATATAAAGTAATACAATGCAAGATATTAAAAAACAACACAAGTATACAGATTAACAGAAAATAAATATGTAGGAAATAGTCATTATGTTACATGTTTACAGGTGCATTCTGTATTGAAGTATGTTAGTAAGGAGCTCTTGAGTGACTTAAGACTGGTGGAAGATTTGATGGTGTCTGGGAGGTTATTCCATAATTGTGGTGCTCTGTAGGAAAATGAGGATCGAACCACTGTCTTTTTGTATTGTGGTATTGCAAGTAAGGTGCTGGTCCTGGATCGGAGGTTATAGGATGAGGTCTATTCAGGTAGGGTGGCAGCTTCCCAGAAAAGCTCTTAAACACCAGGCTGGAAAGGTGAAGGGTGCGTCTAGATTCCAGCGATGGCCAGTTTAGCTCTTTTAACATGTCACAATGGTGGGTCATGTAGTTACATTGTAATGCAAAGCGGCAGAATGAGTTATACAATGTAGTAAGTTTCTGAAGATGTGTTTGTGGGGCGGCTGCGTACACTACATCTCCGTAATCAATAGCCGGCATAAGCATTTGTTGTACAATCTGCTTTCTTACCGCGGGACTCAGGCAGGATTTGTTTCTGTACAGGGCGCCTAGTTTGGGGTAAAGTTTAGATGAGAGTTTTTCGATGTGAGGGCCAAAGGATAGATTAGGGTCCAACCACATACCTAGATATTTGAGAGAAGTGACTGTGGTCAGCGTGCCATTTGATTTTGTCCCAACACATAAGTGGTGATTTTGCAATTTGTGTAGTTTAGGTTTTGTTCCAAAGAGCATCGTTACAGTTTTGTCATTATTTTAAAAAAGTTTGTTGTGTTTGATCCACTTTTCTACCTCTGTGAATTGTTCTTGCAGCACGGCCTCCAGCTGCCGGAGATTTGGTTTGCTGGTATAGATTACGGTGTCGTCTGCATACATATGTACAATTGAGGCTTTGCAGACGTTGGGCAGATCATTTATGAATATTGTGAATAGCAGGGGGGCGAGTATTGAGCCTTGGGGTACACCGCAAGTGACAGGGAGGGGAAGGGAGGAGCTGCCAGAAATTGACACATATTGTGAACGGTCGGATACATATGATTGAAACCAGGTTAGCGTGCGATCACCAATGCCAGAGTTTTTAAGTTTTTCTAACAAGATGTCATGGTCTACCATGTCAAAGGCCTTGGCAAAATCAAGGAAGATGGCTCCAGTTAGGTTTCCTTGTTCCATCCCAACTTGGATATCATTGCAGACTTTTAAAAGGGCGGTTGTAGTTGAGTGATTTGGACGAAAGCCGGATTGATCTGGGGTTAAGTAGTTCCAATATTGATAATAATCACGTAATTGTGTGTAGACGCATTTTTCCAAAATTTTTGACATTACAGGGAGCAACGATATCGGACGTAGTTGGATACCAAAGTACTGTCACCACTTTTATGGATAGGTACCACTCTCGCAGTCTTCCAGAGTTTGGGTATGTATCCAGTCGCCAGTGATTCATTGATTAGGGTTGCGACAGGATTTGCAATTGCCGGTGCACTGATTTTCAGCAGCATTGCTGGTATTTGATCAGGTCCAGACTGGTATTTCATTTTTTGCTTACGGAGAAGTTTAGTAACAACACTGACAGGCACTGGTCTAAGACTGAATTCCTGTCTGATACAGGGACTTTGCACAGTTGGAGGGGCCTGACCTGCATGAGGCCTTTCTGATTGCATGTCATTTCCTAGCTTGGCAATCAAAGTGGTGGCGCATCCAACAAAATAACCATTAAAGGCATTTGCTACATCTAGGGGGTGTTGCAGGGTTTGGTTGTTTACTTTGACAGCAGCCGGCTGGGAGTGGACTGGGGGTGCTTGTATGTAACTTATGGTTCTTCAAAAGTTTCTAGGGTTTGATATGTTATTGTTTAGATTTTCATTGAAGTAATGGGCTTTAGCCATTTTTGTTTGTTTTGTGCATTCATTCCGGCATTTTCGGTATTCGCAGTGATCGTTCATGGAACCGGTACTCTTGAAATTTGACCACAGTGAATCTCTAAGCTGGTACATTAGTGTAAGATCAGCTGTAACCCAGGGGAGATGGGTCCCCTTTACTCGCACTTTATGCGGCGGGGCATGGGAATTCCAGACTTGCAGGAGCTCAGACTGAAAGTATTCAATTGCACAGTCTAGGTCTGGGATTAGGTTTAGTCTGTACCAGGGGAGCTGTTTGAGATCACTTAGGAAGAATTCAAGAATAAATTTCTTGAAAGACCTGGTGGTTATTACCTTTGGCGGAGATTTCGTGGCCTTTATTTTGCGCACGCAGTACACTAGACAATGGTCACTAAAGCTATTAGCGAGAACACCGCCTGTATTCGATCAGGAGATGAGGAGAGAATCCAGTCCAGCAAGGTATGGTTAGGGCTTTTCATATTAATGGGAGTGGGGGAGGAGATTAATTGAGTTAGCTGCAAAGTTTTAAACAGTGAGCAGTGTTTATTGTTTTTAGGATTTAGCCAATCTGTATTAAAATCGCCGAGGACCAGTATTTCACTTTTTTGGTTTTGGGCAATTAGGTTATTAAGGATTTGAGATATGTCAGAGAGGGAGTGCACTGGAGAGCTCGGTGGGCGATAGAATCCAGCAACAATGATGGATTTACTGAATGGAATCTCAATTAAACCAGAGAGGAAATCAAAGGTGACAGGAGAGCTAGAAGTCTGTAAGGGGGTGAACTTTATGGACTCCTCAACATAAATAACAATTCCCCCTCCTCTCTTTGCTCTGTCCTTTCTATAACATGAATACCCCTGTATTGATATGGCAGAGTCTGGTACTTTTGGGGTTAACCATGACTCTGTGAGCACAATGATTTTGGGTTTGTAATAGCAACACCATGCCTGAAGCTCATCCAATTTAGGGAGTAAACTGCGGATGTTACAGTGCACAAATGAGAGGCCTTTTTTAGTGGGAAGACTAAAGGTTGTGTCACCTATAGGACCAGGGTTAGTTTCCACATCGTTTGCCAGGGAAAGTAGCAGGATAAATAGGAATTTGGACAGAGTTTTCTTTTGGTAATAATGTGGTTGCAGAGTTTTAAATCTTTTTCTGGGGGTGGGAGGGCTGGATTTTAACACTCTCCACCAACACTCAGCTGATAGGTTAAAAGAACTGAGCAGGCTGTGGTGTATTGGCACTGGTTTTCCATCCTGGGGCAATTGGAAAGGTGTATAGAAGGAGAGAGAAGTTTTAGAGAGAAGGGATGAGAAAGAAAAGAGAAGCAATAGTGGCATAAACATTATAGAGAAAGGTGTTGGAGGTGAGTAAACAGAGCGGTACCAGAGTAAATGGTGTAGGTTGCTGCGATATCACATGATCAATTAGTTGGGTATATATTAAATGAAAACCATGGGGTGGGTGGGTGGGCGGGAGCAAAGTCCTGCTGGATGAGGATGATTAGCTTCTCTCTGCCAGGGCCAGGTAGAGAGACTGACTGAGTTTTGGGCATGTGCTGAAAGAGAAATTAAGATTGCAAATAGCAATACCACAATACAAAAAGACAGTGGCTTGGTCCTCCTTTTCCTACAGAGCACCACAATTATGGAATAACCGCCCAGACACCATCAAATCTTCCCCCAGTCTTAAGTCACTCAAGAGCTCCTTACTAACATACCTCGATACAGAATGCACCTGTAAACATGTAACCTAGTGACTATATTTCCTACATAGAAAACATAGAAAAATGTCGGCAGATAAGAACCTTTCGGCCCATCTAGTCTGCCCAATTACATGGATACTTTACCTGGATTTATCTTTTGTTTAGGATAGCCTTATGCCTATCCCATGCCTGCTTAAATTCAATTACTGTTTTGGCCTCTACCACTTCTACTGGAAGACTGTTCCATGTATCCATTACCAACATATTTATTTTCTGTTAATCTGTATATTTGTGTTGTTTTTTTTTTTAATATCTTGCATTGTATTACTTTGTATTTCTGTTACTGTAACACTTCAATGTTCTTAAACCCAGGACATACTTGAAAACGAGAGAAATCTCAATGTATCCTTCCTGGTAAAATCCTTTATAAATAAATAAATAAATTTCAAGTTTTTATTTTATTTTTTATGATTTTTATCTTACACTGAATATGGTTGGTCATATTGGGTATCACTGGAAAGGCCAGACTCTGCACTTTCCAAAGACACCTCGATTGACCATATACGATGCATGGTGACTGAGATACCATGGTCCAAAGAAAAGGGGGAATCTGGATGCTGATCTCTGTTGGGGGGGTACATGGGGGAGCAAGGAATAACCTAGGGGGGAAATTGTCCCCCCCTTGCCCGCCTCTAGCGACACCTATGGCTGAATTGCTGGGGCATCTGTGAGTCTCAGCTGCCTTACCAGGAATGACCAACAGAGGGAGACCTTTGTATGTCAAATGATGCATACAGTCTGTAATTTCACTGTAATGTGAATTAACAGGGAAGTTTAAATGAGTGGGGCTGTTATACTTAACAGCGCACAGCTCAGCTGGAATAGGGCCCTAGGTTTTAAATTACACAGCTCTCAGCGAACAACATTAACTTTACTGAAAAGAGAAAGGGAGAGCAACAATGCGAGACGCACATTATTTGAGTGTAACATCATCCCGTGTGCTACATCCGCGATACAGAGAGAGGATTCATGTGTTTGCTATGCTAAGAGTGTTTTTATGCCGATTCATCAAGTCACAGAGGGTAACGCTGTATATAACAACACATTTATAAGTGTCAGTGCTGGATGATAAAAGTGCTGAGCTGAAGCTATACAGAGACATTGTACATAACAAGACAGACATAATCCAGCTAACAATAGCTTGAAAGATGAACACGCAACCCACTAATCATCGGGATTTACAGCAATGAGGTGCGGTCGATCAAGCAGGAGCTTCGTTTGGATTATTTAGACCATGGGAATATTATTATGGGTTGATCGGTTACACATTTACTATCAGGGTTATTCAAAGAGAATCGAAAAGTCACCGAACGTTCGGTGACTTTTCATTCACTTCTATTCGGTGCGATTTGGCGATCCTATGTCGGCGACCCTGCGTTGTGTTCAGCAAGCCAAGCACCACAGGGTCCCCGAAGTGCAAGGAAAACCTGCCGCAAACCCGCTGAACATTCAAGGCAAAAATCACCGAACAGTCACTGAAATCTGCAAAACAGCTTGATTAATTACGGCGAACACGCCGGAAAAACCCGAGCAGGAGCTGATCACACGCAGAGCAGCCGCCGGAAAATGCCGACACCGCAGACGAATGGAGTGAAAAAAAAAAACAGTACGCTTGAATGTTTGAAAAGTGAAACGCTGTTTGTAAAGAAACTACTGAGCGAAAATGTCTGAAATTTACATATAAGATCCAATGAATGATAATAAAAAGGGCTGTTACAGAAAAATGAAAAAACGATTTAAAAAAAATGGGAAAAAAAATTCTCAAAAAAATCCTGAAAAATGCCTAAAAGTTCCTAAAAAATCTAAAAATAAAGAGACTCTTTACTGCAGAATATTATAATCAATGGTTTATTAGATATTGCATTAAAACAGGAATATTTTTAACATTGAAGCCTATGGGATTCGCCTGAATATATCTGCCGCATGAAACCACTGAACAGCAGGGAAATTCGGCAACTTTTCACTGCTGGTTTTTGTTCTCAGAACAGACGAAGCATTGCTTCTCTATGGGGATTTCACTGCCCTCAAACAGGCACCGAACAGGCACCGAATGTGCAGGTAATTTGCCAGGATTTGGCGAACTGCCTGCTCTCTGAATAGCCGAATGGCCAGGAAAGGTAACCGTACGCTGAATTTCACTGTTCGGTTACCTTTCGCCAGCAATTCGGGTCTCTATGAATAACCCTGTAAGTTTCATTGCTGAGCTGGGTTCATTGCTGAGCTGGGTTCATTGCTGAGCTGGGTTCAGTGCTGAGCTCGGTTCATTGCTGAGCTGGGTTCATTGCTGAGCTGGGTTCAGTGCTGAGCTGGGTTCATTGCTGAGCTGGGTTCAGTGCTGAGCTGGGTTCATTGCTGAGCTGGGTTCAGTGCTGAGCTGGGTTCATTGCTGAGCTGGGTTCAGTGCTGAGCTCGGTTCATTGCTGAGCTGTGTTCAGTGCTGAGCTCGGTTCATCGCTGCGCTGGGTTCATCGCTGAGCTGGGTTCATCGCTGAGCTTGGTTCAGTGCTGAGCTGGGTTCATTGCTGAGCTGGGTTCAGTGCTGAGCTGGGTTCAGTGCTGAGCTCGGTTCATTGCTGCGCTGGGTTCATCGCTGAGCTGGGTTCAGTGCTGAGCTGGGTTCATTGCTGAGCTGGGTTCAGTGCTGAGCTGGGTTCAGTGCTGAGCTCGGTTCATTGCTGCGCTGGGTTCATCGCTGAGCTGGGTTCAGTGCTGAGCTGGGTTCATCGCTGAGCTGGGTTCATCGCTGAGCTGGGTTCAGTGCTGAGCTGGGTTCATTGCTGCGCTGGGTTCATCGCTGAGCTGGGTTCAGTGCTGAGCTGGGTTCATTGCTGAGCTGGGTTCAGTGCCGGCTCAAATGCAGCCATTAATTCAAGACTCGTTACATAGTAATACATTACTCGTTTTTATATTTATTTTTACTCTTGATACACTTCACTTTGAACCGTGGGTTAAATGTCGATTTTTAGAAATAGAATTTTGGAGCCTGGAAGTATTGCTTGAGTCGTTAAAAAAAGTATTGTCAGCTGCTACATTTGTGTCATTGACATGATCGACTCTATCCATGATTAAATGAATAACAGTGTATACACAAAGTCATAAGTTACAGCGCGGTATTATTTTTCCTCACAATTATTGTTCTAACTTTTTAATAAAGAAATTAATTAATAATACTTGCGACTTGAGACAGTGAATGGGTGGATCCAGATCATAGCATCACATAAAAACCTGAAATAATCATGATGCTCTGTGCAATTCCACACCCATCTAACCCCATCAGCTCCTTATTTTAAAGGGATAGTCTATAAAAAAATACAGTTCCCTCTTTTTATTGCCCATAAATATTTGGGATCTGCTGCTGACAGCCTGAGCCTTGGCATTATTATTTTTTGCATTTTCCTTTCTTTTCTAGGTGATTTTACTCACATTTTCTCCCTTGCCACCCGCAGCTTAGGGATTCCCGAAGTCTGTGACGTTATAGAACGCAATCTGTGCTCCTGCACAACCTACGTAGTGTAGGAACTGCTAATTGTGCACCACACCTGCGCAAAGCGAGGGACTGGAGTCATTAGACACAGTGCATGCGCAGAACAGATTCATCCGCTGCCTCTCTGAGACCATTTGCTAACACGGGTGGTCTCAGATAGTGATGTCAGCACACTCCGCGTGCTGATGTCACTAGTGACCGATCTGGTGACTGTCAGCCAGGAAATTCTAAATCCCGGCTGCTGGTGACACTGGGCGGGTGGAAGAAACTCCTCCACTTCACCCAGTGAGTACACCAGAGCAGGGCAGGGGTGGTGTGGGGGTAGGGGCTCGCCTGGCCACTGTAAACGTGTAAGGTGGTCACAATGAGTAGAGTGTTCCTTTAGTTTACCCCATTTCCAGCCCCCTTTATAAGATAAGATTTAGTTGAATGAAAGATTACTAATAAAATATTATAAAGATCCAGGGCTCTATTAAATACTTCGAGCAAACGTTAACGCGTGCGCAAAAACGCATTAACGCGAGGGAAAAACCCTTTGCGCAGAACGTCGTATTACAATATCCGCGCAAAAAATGCGCGTTAGCGTCGACCGCTGGTGAACCTGCGCAAGTGTAATGTACTTTGCGTGTCCTACACTTAATACTGTGAGTGCAAATGCGTTTGCACGCTGGTATGCGGATGGTATTACAATCTATGCGCAAATTTTAACGGACAAAGTTTGCGCGTATAATTTTATCATCTTTGAAAAGCTGGTGTTAACGGCAAATCTGAACGTTCTGGCCGAACCTAAATACACCAGCCCAAAAAAAAATACAGCAAAGTATAGTTACACATTCTACACATACCCAAACAATAAAATGGAGAAGTTGTGTGTGTTTTTACTATTGCTGCAGCATATATACTCAAATTGATTTTGATGCAAAAACTTAACGGGAGACAATTGTGGTTCTTAATTCAGATTGGCTGAATCGCGTGAAAAAACAGCCCGCCCACCGATTTCTGCATGCAGCGTTAATGCGCACGCGTTTTTGCTTGTCTTTTTTACATGCGTTATTTTTTGACGGATGAAAAAAATGCGCTCGGATTTTAATACCAGCGTTAATTTACGCGCAGTAATGTTTAACGCTGCAAGCGAAAAAATTTGCGCGTGCGCTTTTGCGCGAAGCAGTTAATAGAGCCCCTAATTTATGAGTGGTTTTCCGAAGGCCATACTATCTCTCTTGCTACCAAGTGGAAGCAATCGGTTTATGGAAAACCACTTTACATTACTCCTTAGTTTAGTGTCAGACGAGTGTCTTTGGAGAGCGTAAGGACGTTCCTTCCACTCGACGTCCGTCTGGCCACCTTGCTGAGCGCACTCAGAATCGGGCTTTGCAGCTCCGTCAACGCGCATCCTAGCGCTTTGCTGGAGAGGCTTGGATAACGGACGCTTGTTGCACATGCATTTCGTGCGCACGCTCAAGCGTGCACAAGCGTGTAACCGGGCCCGTTGCAGCGTCACAACGCTGCTACGGACGCCGGTAAGCACGTCAGTACGGGCGCACATAGCGCGCTTGTCTGACGCCAGCCTTAATCACACACACACACTATATGCACTGTAATATCGTTTCAGTGCATTTACAGACTGTATTCAGTATTTGATGTGCAGAGCACTCCCTCTGCTGGTCATTCCTGGCTACACAGCTGGAACTAGAAGAGCTCCAGTAAGTCATCTGTCATGTCTGATGTACTGAACCTCAGGGACATGTTCTAGAGCCTACAGGCAAATGAATTTTGTTTGTAATAAGTAAAATTTATGTGCATTCCTTCAAAATAAGACCAGATCGAGTTAGCTAGATCTCACCTCAGTTATTGACCAAGTTAGCTCGATGTACCTCAAAAGCATTTCCAATCATCAAGTTCAGTCACTCGTGGTAGTAAAGGGGGTAAAACGATGGGGAAAAACCCATGTATATCACTGTTACGGTAGCGGGTATACTCAGCATGCAACAGTCTCCTCAAGTTTCCAACCCCAACCCTTCTAGATTGTGAGTTCCTACGGGAATAGGGCCTCATCTCCTCCTGTACTGTTTGTCTAATGTTGTTCAATGTATTGTAACCCTGTCTATACTGTGCTTATTGTACAGCGCTGCGGAATATGCTGGCGCTTTATAAATAAAGAATAATAATAATGCAAAACTAAAATGCCTACCTAGATGGAGGAGTTACAGAGAGGTAGAAGTTATTACAGGGAAACCGCAGGAGCCGATATTTAACCTGTTAACTGCAGCGGGGGAGGTTTTGAAGACAGGGCTGACATCTTGGGCTGACATCCAAGATGTCAGCCCCCTCCGGGAGAAGTCCTGAAATCAGTACAAGATCTGCGACCAACCCGCGGGACTGTGGCTACGCACTGAGCACATCATCCGCACCATAGCTGGATACTAGGGGACGCGCTCAGCACGTAGCAGGGAGCACCAGGGGTTCTTCAGAAACCTGCGTCTCTAAATTTTAAGGCGAAAAAGGCCAAGTGAGGTGTCATTGGAAAGGTCAGAATTTGGCCTTTCCAACGATACCAATTATGACCATGAAATGTGTAAAAATAGAAAAAAGAAAAATTAATTAAATGCAATATTTACTTTTTTTTCTCATTTCTACGGCGGTGGCATTATGTGCTTTTAATTGTAAAGCAAACAATGCCACTGAACTAACTACCTTCTCAATTCCCAAGCCAGGACCAAAAGTGGAGGTGATGGAGCAAAGTGTTATTACGCATTGGTCCATCTAAAACACAAGCCACTGCACTGCTACAAGGAGTGCGAGGGGACTTTGGACCCCTGTATCTCCATTCTTTACACCCTACAAAGTCATGTTAGGTGTCATTGGACAGGTCATAGTCTGCCCTTTCTAATGATACAAAACATGTACATGTAAAATGTCAAGTATTATTATTATTCTTTATTTATGAAGCGCCAGCATATTCCACAGCACTGTACAATCAGCACAATATAGACAGGGTTACAATACATTGAACAAAATAAAGTAAGATAAAAAACACCATCAAACCTAAAAGAAAGCGTTTTTTATTTTTATTTTTTTTCCAAAGCAATGGCATTGTTCATTTGTCACATATAAAATTAGCAAAACCACTGCCGTTACTCACCGTCTCATTTCCCATGCTGGGAACAAGGTGCAGTGTTTTATACATAATCATATTATTCATTAAACACAATGCGGCAAAATACAATCAAAAAAGTCGTTTTTTTCAGTTTTAGTTAAAATTGCGTTTTTTTCTCAGAAGAGTGCAGTAACTGGTTCCCATTTCTATTTTTTTTTCTTTAATAAGAGTACCCTATAGATTATCAGGGTTATCCAAAGAGATTCGAAAAGTCACCGCACGTTCGGTGACTTTTCGTTCTCTTCAATTCGGTTTGTTTTGCCGATCCCATTTCGGTGACCCTGCGGTGTATTCAGCAAACACCACAGGGTCCCCAATTGCAGGGAAAAGCTGCCGAAAACCTGACGAAAACTAACCGAATGCACGCTGAAAACAAGCAAAAACATCTGGATTAAAGCCGAACAGGAGCCGAACAGGAGCCGAACATGAGCCGAATCACACAGAGCTGAGGGGCGTAGAGGAGGCAGTGAATAAATTAGCAAAACCATTTGTATGAATCTGGGAAAATGAAAAGCTGTTTGCAAAGAAACTACTGAGCGAAAATGTCTGAAATTTACACAGGAGGTCCAGGGAATAAAGAGGGCTGTTACAAAAAAAATAAGTAAACTGAAAAAAAAAATCAAAAAAAAAAATCGGACTTTTAAATAAAAAAAAAAAAATCAGAAAAATGCTTAAAGTATCCGAAAAAATCTATAAATAAAGAGACTTTTTGCTGCAGAATTTTATAATGAACGGTTTATTAGATATTGAATTAAAACGGGAATATTTTTAACATTGAAGCCTATGGGATTCTCCTGAATAAACCTGCCGAATTAAACCACCGAATGGCAGGGCATTTTGGGAACCTTTCACTGCTGGTTTGTGTTCTCTGAATAGCCGAAGCAGTGCTTTTTCATGGGGATTTCACTGCCCTCGAACAGGCACCGAACAGGCACCGTATGTGCAGGCAATTCACCAGGATTTGGCGAATTGCCTGCTCGCTGGATAGCCGAATGGCCAGAAATTGATTTTCAGCGTTCGGTTACCTTTCTCAAGCAATTCGGATCTCTTTGGATAACCCTGTGTGTCACCACAAAGGTTTGTATGATGAAATGTGAAAAAAATATTTTAGAAGCTGTAAACAATTGAAATGTGAATGGAAATTTACATTTTTTTTAAACATTTTGAAGGGACATGACTTATACACATAATAATGATATATTTTGGAGATAATATAATATAATTGGATATAAGAATATATAATTTGTCGGGGTCTTATAATAAAACATGACTTCAAACCACGTTTAAACATGATGAGCACAAAACGGTCTAAATGATCTCAGCACACCGGTGAAATGACTCGGCAGTGAAGGGGTTAAAGCCCGATGAGGCTGTGAAGTGTGCATGCGTTGGAACAAGCCTGCATGATGGCATGGGGGTAAAGGGAGTACTATCGGATACATTTCGGAATGCCTCAGAAATTCATTGGCAGGAGCCAAAGAGATATCAGAAGCACCCGAATCATCTAAATGACCTGGGCTGGTGGCAAGGCTTGGATAGTGGTAATGGTCAACAGCAGTGCTAACTAACTCATGCGTGACAATCACTTTTGGTCAATGAGTTCCAGACTTCACTTCACTACATCTCTTGATGAACCACATTTTCCAACCAAAATATGCAAATGTTAGTACAGATAAGGAAAGAACTCTTGCTGGCGTTGTAGCGCTACCGGCTGATATCATGCACTTATAGTGGAGCTGCCGTCGGATTGTCCGGTTCTGGCATCAGATCCACGCTACCATATCGGAGGTGACCGCAGACCAGATACCCTTTCTGCCAGAGGTTTTCCTCTTCCATCATGTCCCGTTAAGTGTTGAGACCTATAAGGGGTCTATTCTGATCAGAATGCTGAACGCCACTAAATGATATACAGGGTTATCCAAAGAGATCCGAATTGCTGGAGAAAGGTAACCGAACGCTGAAAATCAGTGTTCGGTTACCTTTCCTGACCATTCGGCTATCCAGAGAGCAGGCAATTCGTCAAATCCTGGCGAATTGCCTGCACATACGGTGCCTGTTCGGTCCCTGTTCGAGGGCAGTGAAATCCCCATGAAAAAGCAATGCTTCGTCTATTCAGAGAACACAAACCAGCAGTGAAAGGTTCCCGAAATGCCCTGCCATTCGGTGGTTTAATTCGGCAAGTTTATTCAGGAGAATCCCATAGGCTTCAATGTTAAAAATATTCCTGTTTTAATTCAATATCTAATAAACCGTTTATTATAAAATTCTGCAGCAAAAAGTCGGGGTCTTATAAATCTTATAGATTTTTTAGGATACTTTAACCTCTTGCCGCCGTGGGACGTGCTATGCCGTCGTTGCGGTGGGAGGGCTTTGAGGACGCAGGGCGTACATGTACGCCCCCCTTTTGTCTTCAATAGGCTGCCTTGGCCCCTCCCCACGCATGGTTGGCTGCAGAGAGACAGCCTGAACTCGGGCCGCCTCCCTGCAGCCAATGACACGTGTCACGGGTTGGCTGCGGAGCGAGCCAAAATCAGCAGCTTGCGCTGCAGCTGTCGGGAGGCATACCTGTAACCCACATGTTAACCCACCCCTGATGGGTGACACCCGTCCATCTTTAAGGGGTTAAGCATTTTTCTTTTTTGTTTTTTAAAAGTCCGATTTTTTTTTTTTCAGTTTACTTATTTTTTTTGTAACAGCCCTCTTTATTATCATTCCCTGGACCTCCTGTGAAAAATTCAGACATTTTCGCTCAGTAGTTTCTTTGCAAACAGCGTTTCATTTTCCCAGATTCATGCAAATGGTTTTGCTAATTTATTCACTGTCTCCTCTACGTCACAGCTGCTTCGGCTCTGTGTGATTCGGCTCTTGTTCGGCTCCTGTTCAGCTTCTTCGAAGGTTAATCCAGATGTTTTTGCTTGTTTTCGGCTAGGGACAGATGAGCGCATTTTCTGCGGCCACCGTCAAAATGTACGTCGATGCGTGCGCACGCATTTTTTCACGGAATACGCTTAAGTGGTCAGACGACCACAGTCGCACAGTCGCAGGTACTCACCAACGCAATTCTAGGGAAATCCGGCTGTTTGAACGTTATGTAGGCCGCACACTAGCAGCGTCTGACGTCTCCTAATCACGCACACACGCTGCTATGCGGCCGCAGCGCACTCTGTACGTCTGTAGCAGCGGTTTCACGTTCTGAGAAAAATGCGTTCATTTGCCGGTTGCGTGGTGTCGGCGCACTTTTGTACGCACGTACTGCGTATATTGGCCGTCATTGGCCGTTATGTGCTGCTACTGCCGCCGTGATTTAGTGCGCCTGCACGCGCGTTCCGACTGCCCCACTCTGACCCTAGCCTTCAGCGTGCATTCGGTTAGTTTTCGTCAGATTTTCGGCAGCCTTTCCCTGCAATTCGGGGACCCTGTTGTGTTTGCTGAATACACCGCAGGGTCACCGAAATGCAATCGGCAAAAGGAACCGAATTGAAGAGAACGAAAAGTCACCGAACGTGCGGTGACTTTTCGAATCTCTTTGGATAACCCTGACAGTCAGCAGCGTGGGCATGACACAGTCAGCAGCATTGGCATGATACAGTCAGCAGCATGGGCATGACACAGTCAGCAGCGTGGGCATGACACAGTCAGCAGAGTGGGCAAGACACAGTCAGCAGCGTTGGCATGACACAGTCAGCAGCGTGGGCATGATACAGTCAGCAGCGTGGGCATGACACAGCAGCGTGGGTATGACACAGTCAGCAGCGTTGGCATGATACAGTCAGCAGCATGGGCATGACACAGTCAGCAGCGTGGGCATGACACCGTCAGCAGAGTGGGCATGACACAGTCAGCAGCGTTGGCATGACACAGCAGTGTGGGCATGATACAGTCAGCAGCGTGCGCATGACACAGCAGCGTGGGCATGACACAGTCAGCAGCGTGGGCATGACACAGTCAGCAGTGTTGGCATGATACAGTCAGCAGCGTGGGCATGACACAGTCAGCAGTGTGGGCATGATACAGTCAGCAGCATTGGCATGACTGTCAGCAGTGTTGGCAAGACACAGTCAGCAGCGTGGGCATGATACAGTCAGCAGCGTGGGCATGACAGTCAGCAGTGTGGACATGATGCAGTCAGCAGTGTGGGCATGATGCAGTCAGCAGCATTGGCATGACACAGTCAGCAGCGTGGGCATGATACAGTCAGCAGCATTGGCATGACACAGTCAGCAGTGTGGGCATGATACAGTCAGCAGCGTGGGCATGATACAGTCAGCAGTGTGGGCATGACACAGTCAGCAGCGTGGGCATGACAGTCAGTTACACAATTGATGTGCTGTTTTTGATTGTTATGTATTTCTGATGAGAATAATAAAACTTTATTACGTCACATAGGGATAGAAAAACAATGGCAGAAACATAGAAAGTGATGTTAGACATGAGCCAATTGATGACCCTAGTCTATCCTGAATGTTTAGCTCTACGTGATGTTTGGCACAAGAGGGTTCGATGCAGATGTTTCTGTCAGTGCAACATGGAGAAACATTCACAGATTGTGTTCTTCGCAGGTGAAAGAGTGACGACGTCTACGAAACATTCTCATGAAATGACAGTGATTTTGAGTTTGTCTCCTGGATAAACCTGACCAATTCTCTTTATAGCTCTGTTATTAAAGCTACTCCTTAAACCAGCAAAGCCACATTTTGGGTGTGACCAATCGCAGAGCCTTAATTCTCCTGTGAGTAATGGGAAATAACTGGCTATAGCAAGGAAAGGATACACCATACATATTGTGGTGTGTTTTAGACATTTATTATTAAAAACGTGAAAAAAATGCTCTCAACCACTATCTGTGTGCCTTTTTTTAGCCTTGATTTTTATCTATAGAAAATTTAAAAAAAAAAAAAAATCTCCAAATAAATTTTATTAATTTACCCTTTCACTACCAAAGTAATACACTGAAAAGCAATCAATATCATAGCTAACACTTTTTTTCAGGCAGGATTAGTGTGTCCCCCTATGGAGAAATGAAATCCACTGTGAGAATTCACTCCTGTCCCTCTGTATTACTGTAAGCAAGCTGCAAAGAGCAGCACCAAACCTCACTGTAAGAAACAGGACACAAATGTTGTTGCTTCATTACAATAATCAGAGAGAGGGCAGACAGGGATAAGATTCAGGGGGTTATAATGAATGAAACTCCCTGTACAGCAGGGGTCAAGTCCTGGGAAAAAAAGTGAGGGAACTCACCCACGAATTCCACAACCCCTATTACCTGAAGAAAATATATATATATTACGAGTATAGCAGTACGTGGCGATACCATTTTTATTGGGTTAGCATTACATTTAAAAGACAAGCTTTCAAGAGTGTAAACTGGAAACTATACTGATCAGTGAAAGGTATCACTACGTACAGGTATACTCGTGATTGTGGCAACTGGACTAACACATTTTATATATATATATATGTATATATATATATATATATATATATATCTCCAGGCACAGACCCTCCAGGTCTCATGGATATTGCCCCCAGGTCTCATGGAAATTGCCCCCAGGTCTCATGGATATTGCCCCCCAGGTCTCATGGAAATTGCCCCCCAGGTCTCATGGAAATTGCCCCCCAGGTCTCATGGAAATTGCCCCCCAGGTCTCATGCATATTGCCCCCCAGGTCTCATGGATATTGCCCCCAGGTCTCATGGAAATTGCTCCCAGGTCTCATGGAAATTGCCCCCCAGGTCTCATGGATATTGCCCCCAGGTCTCATGGAAATTGCCCCCAGGTCTCATGGAAATTGCCCCCCAGGTCTCATGGAAATTGCCCCCAGGTCTCATGGAAATTGCCCCCCAGGTCTCATGCATATTGCCCCCAGGTCTCATGGATATTGCCCCCAGGTCTCATGGAAATTGCTCCCAGGTCTCATGGAAATTGCCCCCAGGTCTCATGGATATTGCCCCCAGGTCTCATGGAAATTGCCCCCAGGTCTCATGGAAATTGCCCCCCAGGTCTCATGGAAATTTCCCCCCAGGTCTCATGCATATTGCCCCCCAGGTCTCATGGATATTGCCCCCAGGTCTCATGGAAATTGCTCCCAGGTCTCATGGAAATTGCCCCCCAGGTCTCATGGAAATTGCCCCCCAGGTCTCATGGAAATTTCCCCCCAGGTCTCATGCATATTGCCCCCCAGGTCTCATGCATATTGCCCCCCAGGTCTCATGGATATTGCCCCCCAGGTCTCATGGAAATTGCCCCCAGGTCTCATGGAAATTGCCCCCCAGGTCTCATGCATATTGCCCCCAGGTCTCATGGATATTGCCCCTTGTGTCATGGATATTGTCCCCCCAGTGTCATGGATATTGTCCCCAGCTCACCTCTGCTTCTTCTGTGGCTGCTGCCGCTGCTGCCGCCGCCGCACATTGCAGGCTGCCGCTTGCTTCCTGCTTCAACGACGCTGACAGGAAGTGAAGCCGAGCGGCTCCACTTCCGGTCAGCGGGCCGTTCTAACAGGATGCACGCGGCCACCGGCAATGTGCGGCGGCGGTGGCGTTCGGGCTCGGGCCACAGCAGGAACGCTGCATTCCCTCAGCGTTCCCGCTGTGGGAGAAGTGCGGGAACGACGTTCCCGCTCGACTCGAGCCCTGCTGTACAGTACAGATACAAGGTGTTACTGTCATTTCCATACACAGGCATTCTGCAGCACATACAGATATTATTTTTATATTCTATTGGTATTTTTTGGAAGTTGCATGGTTAATAATCTCATTATGGTCAATACAAACCTCCATAAGCAGGAGATCTGACCATTTTATTATCTGTCTGCAGGCTACAGCACATTTACTGGATTTAGCACAAAGGCCATTTCTGCCTGTATGCTGATAATGCAGACCCCTTGTGACATTGTGTGAGATAAAGGACACCAACTAGAGTTCAAAACCTTTTATTCGAACAATATGGGCCAAATTATCAATAAATTGCAATCTTTGAGCTTGGATTCCAATATTGTTGACTGGATTAGGCAGTGGCTGAGTGACAGACAACAGAGGGTTGTGGTAAATGGAGTTTATTCGGCGCAAGGTCTTGTTACCAGTGGGGTACCTCAGGGGTCAGTACTTGGACCCATTCTCTTTAATATTTTTATTAGTGATATTGCAGAAGGTATTAATGGAAAAGTATGTCTTTTTGCTGATGACACAAAGATTTGCAACAGGGTTGACGTTCCTGGAGGGATCAGCCAAATGACAAATGATTTAGGTAAACTAAAAAAATGGTCAGAGTTGTGGCAATTGAGTTTTAATGTGGATAAGTGCAAGATAATGCACCTGGGACGTAAAAACCCAAAGGCTGAATATAGAATATTTGATACAGTCCTAACCTCAACATCTGAGGAAAGGGATTTAGGGGTTATTATTTCAGAGGATCTAAGGGTAAGTAGTCAATGTAATAGAGCAGCAGGAAATGCTGGCAGAATGCTTGGATGTGTAGGGAGAGGTATTAGCAGTAGGAAAAGGGAAGTGCTCATGCCACTGTACAGAGCACTGGTGAGACCTCACTTGGAGTACTGTGTGCAGTACTGGAGACCGTATCTCCAGAAGGATATAGACATCTTAGAGAGAGTTCAGAGAAGGGCTACTAAAATGGTGTACGGCTTGAAGGAGAAAAGTTACCAGGAAAGGCTTAATGATCTTAACATGTATAGCTTGGAAAAAAGACGAGACAGAGGAGATATGATAGAAACATTTAAATACGTAAAGGGAATCCACAAGGTAGAGGAAGGGGGTATATTTAAAAGGAAACAAAATAGCAAAACAAGAGGACATAGTCTTAGATTAGAGGGGCAAAGGTTTAAAAGTAACATCAGGAAGCATTATTTTACTGAGAGGGTGGTGGATACATGGAACAGTCTTCCAGTAGAAGTGGTAGAGGCCAAAACAGTGATTGAATTTAAACAGGCATGGGATAGGCATAAGGCTATCCTAAACAAAAGATAAATCCAGGTAAAGTATCCATGGAATTGGGCAGACTAGATGGGCCGAAAGGTTCTTATCTGCTGACATTTTTCTATGTTTCTATGTTTCTAAATTACATTCTTCACGCAAAAACGCACGCGCAACGTCTAAATTTGTGCGCCAAGCGTTAAACGTTAACTTGCAGAAATCATCGCTGGAATTACAATCCGCGCAAATTTTTTCATCCGTCGAGCAAGATCGCGCGTTAAACGGACAAGCAACAAATGCGCGCGCACTAACGTTGCACGCAGAAATCAGTGTGCGGACTGTTTTTTTCATGCGATTCAGCCAATCAGAATTAAGAACCACAATTATCTCACATTAAGTTTTTGCATCTGTCAAAGTCAATCTGAGAATATATGCTGCAGCAATAAAAAAAAAAAACACGCACAACTTCTCCATTTTATTGTTTGGGTATGAATAGAATGTGTAAGTTTTTTTGGGCTGGTGTATTTGGGTTCGGCCAGGACGTTCAGATTTGCCGTTACTACCAGCTTTTAGGAGTTGCTAAAATTATGCGCAAAGGCTGTGCGTTACAAACTGCGCATAGATTGTAATACCATCCGCGGACCAGCGCACAAACGCATTTGTGCTCACAATGTTAAGTATAGGACGCGTGCAGTACATTACGCTCGCGCAGAGTTCGCGCAGGTTCACCCGCGGTAGACGATTATTTGTGTTTGTTACGCTGACATTGTAATACGACATTCAGGGCAAAGGGTTTTACCCCTCGCGTTAATGCGTTTTTTGCGCCGGCGCAAACGTTTGTAATTTGGCCCTATATCTCTAAAGGATAAAAGATAACATGAAAATTTAAAGATGAGCAAAACAACAATTCCTGTGCAAAGTTTCTATTCTACTATCAGGTCTATTCACTAAAGGGTGAAACTCAAGAGAATTGGCTGGAGAATGAAAAATTCTAGGTCAAAATAGCCAAACCAGAAAAATTCTCCCATTTATCTCACTTTCCAAATCGGCTATTTGGTCTAGATTGTTCTCTTCTCCTGCCAGTTCTCCTGGTTTTCACCCTTTAGTGAATAGAACTGAATGTATTTGTTAGCTTCACCTCCACGTTTGAAATAAATGTTATGATGTTATTATTTTCAATATAAAGCACTTGGTAGTGAAGGGGTTAAAGCAGCTGATAAACTGAAATAGCGTTAGACATCCATATATTTATATTTTAGGGATTGATTTTTTTTTTTAATTCTCTGTGTTGAATGAATGAATGTTGTTTGGCAATACATACTGGTCACATCTCGATCATGCTGGCCTCGTTCCAGTAGAAACCCGTGATAGCACAACTATAGTCACTTATTAACATGATTATCTCGGCTCATTTCATGCGCTTTACTGCAATATTTTCCTCCACTCAAGTGGAAAAAGTCTCTGGCAGAGGGCATTGGTCTATGTATTTCTCCTTTACAAGACAATGGGCCAAATATCCCATAATTGGATCATGCAATCATAGCCCACAATATCATACAAAGGGTTAATGAACTGGTACCAGAGTCCTCGATAATAACATTAATAATAGATCATGGAATTTGCGAGGCTGCTCGCTGTTTTTTAAGGTTAATTATCCTTTTGTTGAAACCCAATGTTTCCAATGCGCACCAGAGACGAACTGTCAGACGTCGGCGGAATTTCATTTTTTATTTAGTTTCGTAGGAAACCTAATAATTAGGATTTAGACATTTCGGACGTGGAGTTGTTGGCTCTCATTGACATTACCCCTACATACGAATTAGACATGTGCACAGCCAAACATTTAGTTTTTTTATAGAATTTTCAAATTAGGAAAGATCTGAAAATATTGGACTGGTTCGATATTCAGTCAGTTCATATATTTTGAAAGATACAGAGGCTCAAATACTTTACCCCCTATACCGCCATATATTTCCTGCTATAGCATGACCCCCTCTCTAACCCCCTCCTTACATCCTCTATACCTCTCTATATTACCCCCTATGTGCCTCTCTATACTCCCATACCAAATTTTAGTTAGGATTAGTATTAGGGTTTCTTTAAGGGTAATGGTTATTTTTACGGTTAAGGTTAGGATTAGGGTCAGGACTCAGGATTAGTGTTAAATTTAGGGTTAGTGTTCGTATTCGGGTTACATTTAGGATTAGTGTTAGTATTAGGATTTGGGTTACTTTTAGGGTTAGTGTTAGTATCAGGACTAGGTTTAGGGTTATGTTTAGAGTTAGTGTTAGTATTAGGATTAGGGTTATGTTTAGGGTTAGTGTTAGTGTTAGGATTTGGGTTACTTTTAGGGTTAGTGTTAGTATCAGGACTAGGTTTAGGGTTATGTTTAGAGTTAGTGTTAGTATTAGGATTAGGGTTAATGTTAGTATTAGGGTTACGTTTAGGGTTAGTGTTAATTTTAGGGATAATGTTCGTATTAGGGTTACATTTAGGGTTAGTGTTAGTATCAGGACTAGGTTTAGGGTTATGTTTAGAGTTAGTGTTAGTATTAGGATTAGGGTTATGTTTAGGGTTAGTGTTAGTATTAGGGTTAGGGTTACGTTTAGGGTTAGTGTTAGTATTAGGGTTAGGGTTACGTTTAGGGTTAGTGTTAGTATTAGGGTTATGTTTAGGGTTAGTGTTAGTATTCGGGTTAGAGTTAGGGTTACGTTTAGGGTTAGTGTTAGTATTAGGGTTACGTTTAGGGTTAGTGTTAGTATTAGGGTTACGTTTAGGTTTAGTGTTAGTATTAGGATTTGAGTTACGTTTTGGGGTAGTGTTAGTATTAGTGATACTATTTTTACAATTAGGGTCAAGGTTACGTTTAGGGTTAGGACTAGGGTTAAGATTATTATTTCGCCTTGTTTTACAATTATGGATAAGGTTACTTTTAGGGCTAGGGTTACTATTTTGGTTAGGGTTAGGACTAGGTTTAGGGCTACAATTTCTACCTGTTGTATAATTAGGGTTAATGTATATTTTAGGGTTAGGGTTAGGACTAGGTTTAGGGTTAGGTTTAGGGTTACGATTTCTGTTTGCATTACGATTAGGATCACGGCTACTTTTAGAGTTAGAATTACAAGTAGTATTACTAGTTCTACGTATTATGATTAGAGTTGCTTTTAGGGTTAGGATTACAGTTAGGGTTTGAGTTTATGCTTGTTTTTGATTGGAGGTAAGGTTAGGGTTAGGGAATGAATCCAAACATATTTAGAGTATATTCGGATGGATTTGGTAATTTGTTTCAGATGTGATTCGGTTCAGCGGCTCAGCAATTTGACGTTTCGGATGCTTCTGAATTGCCTATATTTGGCTGAATTTATATTCAGTCCGTACTGAATCTGATACATAAAAACATAAAATGTTTAAGCTCCACTTAACCCTGGAACCTGGAGATACTTGCCAATGCCTAGATTACTCAATTCCGCCATCAGATTCCTGGAGCCTTGGTCAGAGAGCATTATTTTTTTAAGATGAGCTGACTATCTCACATTGCATCTGTTTCTCGAATTCTCTCCACATGGTTTCCGAGACACTATTCTGTTACTGTTTACTTGGTCCTACAAACAGATTAGGATTTGTAGTCATTTGTTAACCAAACATTTCTACTACTAATACAAAATGCTTACTTAGCGTAATACTTTAATTCTTAATTTGTTCTTGATAGACGGCTGAGTTACGAAATGTTCCCATAAGCTTTGGGTCTGTTTGCACATGACGAATGCCTAACATCAAGCCACTACTTTACATTGAAACCCAGCAAGCCTGGATGTGGAGAACTTCGGGGCTATTCAGAGAAAGGTGAAAACCAGGAGAACAGGCAGGAGAAGAGAACAATCTAGACCAAATAGCCGATTTGGAAAGTAAGATAAATGGGAGAATTTATCTGATTTGGCTATTTTGACCTAGAATTTTCACTTCTCCAGTCATTCTCCTGAGTTTCACCTTTCTTTGAATAGACCTGATAGATGAATTCATTCAATATACATATTTTTTCTGTACTTAGAACTTTGTTCCATTCCCTTAGCCCCTTCACACATCAAAACACATACATATGATTGCATCAGGAAAAAAAATCCATTTAGGCAGAACACAAGCTCGGTGTTCTCCCTGGTGGGGAAAAAGAAAACTGCCAACATATTCCACAGCGCTGTACAATGGATAGGACAAAACAAACATATAATTTACAAATAAGTTATCACGCACGAAGAATGATAGGAAAAGAAGACCCTGCTCACACGAGCTTACAATAGAAGTGAGGTGACACACAGAGGTGAGGGTATTATTATTTTTTTAAATGAATTATTATCCTTTATTTATATAGCGCCACAGATTCCGCAGCACTTTACAAGATCAGTGTACAAGGGGTTTATACATTGGAATACCGCTTACGGATGATACGGCCTGATTCAGGGGGTTCCTGTTCCTAAGGGAACTTACAATCTATGAGATGTACAGGTATGTTGTGAGGTAGGCGCATCCATATCGTTGGGTGTCCTGCCCAAGGACACTCGCTGGTGGCACCTTGAGTGGGATCGAGCCATCTTTCCATGATTGCAGAGCAGCAGTGGCGTCGTAATGTGGGGGCGGGGGGTGCGGCCCGCACCAGGTGACACCCGCCTTTAGGGTGACACGGTCACCCTAAGGGCGGGTGTCTCACCCTCCGCCGCGTATTCGCTCCCTGCGAGCGTCCGAAGCATGCAGCTTCGGCGCTCGCCTGGGGGAAACACGTCACCAGCCAATCGCGGCTGGTGACGTAGCTCCCCCAGGGGAGCGCCCAAGCTGCGCGCCGTCGGACGCTCAGAGGGAGCGAACACGTGGCAGAGGTGAGCTGGGGCATATCCATGAGGTGCTGGGGCATATCCATTTGCTGGGGCAGTATCCATCTGCTGGGGCATTCCATGAGGTGCTGGGGCATATCCATGAGGAGCTGGGGCATATCCATGAGGTGCTGGGGCATATCCATGAGGTGCTGGGGCATATCCATGAGGTGCTGGGGCATATCCATGGGCTGCTGGGGCAAATCCATGAGCTGCTGGGGCAAATCCATGAGCTGCTGGGGCATATCCACGAGCTGCTGGGGCATATCCACGAGCTGCTGGGGCATATCCACGAGCTGCTGGGGCATATCCACGAGCTGCTGGGGCATATCCACGAGCTGCTGGGGCATATCCACGAGCTGCTGGGGCATATCCACGAGCTGCTGGGGCAAATCCACAAGGTGCTGGGGCAAATCCACGAGCTGCTGGGGCATATCCATGAGCTGCTGGGGCATATCCATGAGGTGCTGGGGCATATCCATGAGGTGCTGGGGCAAATCCATGAGCTGCTGGGGCAAATCCATGAGGTGCTGGGGCATATCCATGAGCTGCTGGGGCATATCTATGAGCTGCTGGGGCATTCCATGCTGTGCTGGGGCAGTATCCATGTGCTGGGGCAGTATCCATGAGCTGGGGCAGTATCCATGAGCTGGGGCATTATCCATGAGCTGGGGCAATATCCATGAGCTGGGGCAGTATCCATGAGCTGGGGCAGTATATCCATGAGCTGCTGGGGCAGTATATCCATGAGCTGGGGTAGTATATCCATGAGCTGGGGCAGTATATCCATGTGCTGGGGCAGTATATCCATGAGCTGGGGCATTATATCCATGAGCTGGGTAGTATATCCATGAGCTGGGGCAGTATATCCATGAGCTGGGGTAGTATATCCATGAGCTGGGGCAGTATATCCATGTGCTGGGGCAGTATATCCATGAGCTGGGGCAGTATATCCATGTGCTGGGGCAATATCCATGAGCTGGGGCATATCCATGAGCTGGGGCAAATCCATGAGAGCAGCTGGGGCATTATCAATGAGAGCAGCTGGGGCAGTATATGTGTCAGGATCGGGTAACCCCGCTTGCAGACTGTAAGCCAACAGACCCTGACCAACCGGTCCTTAGTAATGGCCGGGTTATGGTCAGTAATACTGAGAATGATGAACACAAATAAAGTGGCGGAGTGCAAAGAAAAACAACCTGCGGAATAAAGTAACCCACAATGCTCTAGCTAGCCGGTCCTTAATAATGACCGGGTTAAGCAGGGCAAACCAACAAAACACACATAGGCAGGGGTTAAGGAAATAGAGGTCCGTTATACTATGCCAGAAATCAGGGCGCCAGAATACAGGGAAGTCGAGACAAGCCGGGATCGTATAAACCAGGAAATCAGTCAGAATAGGAATAACAACACGGCACTAGGAGTAACAGGAACCACGCTAGGGCAACTTGCTAAGAGAAAGGAAGCCCTTTAAATAGAGCCACAGCACTTCCTATTGGTGCTCAGAGGAGACGCCCTGCTCTGCTATAGGATAGCTGGTCATGTGCTGCGATTGGTTGTCCTTCCTGCATGTTGCATCTGATTCGCGGGCAGCACCATTCTCTGTCCTGTAGTACACAGTACCCTGGAATAAGGCTTTCTGGATATCAGCTGCTGTGAAGGCGCAACATTTCCCCGGACATGGGGCGAACTTGCAACATTTCCCCAGACATGGGGCGAAGGTGCAACATTTCCCTGGACATGGGGCGAAGGTGCAACATTTCCCCAGACATGGGGCGAAGGTGCAACATTTCCCCAGACATGGGGCGAAGGTGCAACATTTCCCCAGACATGGGGCGAAGGTGCAACATTTCCCTGAACATGGGCCACCGTGACAATATGCATGAGAGCAGATGGGGCAGTATATCCATGAGTGGAGCTGGGGCAGTATATCCATGAGAGGAGCTGGGGCAGTATCCATGACAGGGGCTGGGGCAGTATATATCCATGATAGGAGCTGGGGCAGTATATCCATGAGAGGAGCTGGGGCAGTATATCCATGAGAGCAGCTGGGGCATTATCAATGAGAGCAGCTGGGGCAGTATATCCATGAGAGGAGCTGGGGCAGTATCCATGAGAGGCGCTGGGGCAGTATATCCATGAGAGGAGCTGGGGCAGTATACCCATGAGAGGAGCTGGGGCAATATCCATGAGAGGAACTGGGGCAATATCCACGAGAGGAGCTGGGGCAATATCCATGAGAGGAGCTGGGGCATATCCATGTGTGCTGGGGGCAGTATCCATGAGAGCTGGGGCAATATCCATGTGTGAGCTTGTCTGGGGCAATATATCCATGTCTGAACTGGTCTGGGGCAATATATCCATGTCTGAGCTGAGGCTCAATATATCCATATGTGAGCTGAGGCGCAATATATCCATATGTGAGCTGGGGCAATATATAACTGTGAACTGGGGCAATATATCCATATGTGAGCTGGGGCAATATATATCCATGGGTGAGCTGCTTGCGGCAATATATATCCAGAGCTGCTGGGGGCAATATATCCAGAGCTGCTGGGGGCAATATATATCCATGTGTGCTTTCACTGCCTTCGAACAGGCAACGTACTTGCTGCCAGTTGGCAAAAAGTTATGTGAGCATATGAGAGAGCTCCACAGCAATAAACTTCACAGTAATGTGCGCTGTGTGTATGAGCATTCAGTGTTATATGGGAGTACTGATTTAGGAGTAAGAGTAGTTAAAAAAATCTGTAAAACTCGGGGGGGGACACCATAAGTTACCGCACCGGGTGACACCAACCCTAGTGACGCCACTGCAGAGCAGCGACCTGGGGGTTAGTTGAACCCGATTCTCGTAAAGTCGAGACTTGCTTATTTAAACCTCAGTCCATTCACCCTGTATTACTTCCACAGCCAAATGGAGGGCGAGCTCTGGGTCACTAACTACTGTACAGGGATAAGATGCACATGGTTATTATAACTGAAAATCCCTGTACAGTACAGACACAATGTGTTACTGTAATTTCCATACACAGGCATGATGTCACATACAGAATATATTTCTATTCTATTGGTATTTTTTGGAAGCTGCATTGCTAATAATCTCATTATGATCTCTACAAACCCCCATAAGCAGGAGATCTCAACATCTTTATTATCTATATTTATCACATTTACTGTATCTAAGACAAACGCCATTTATGCCTGTATGCTGATAATACAGCAATAGGTAGCGGTGAGCTCACTGCTTAGATGTTATGCCCCTACTAACGACATAATGGGTTCATTAACGACATAATGGGTTCATAATGAACCCCATAAATTTTTACCTATTTTTTTCCTTTTTAACCCCTTCACTACCAAGCGATATTCCAAAAAAACAGTGATTTGTTTGAAAAAACATTTTAAATTAATTTTAAAGTTAGAACTATTTGAGCTTATTCCCATTGTATTTCTTACTGTAAATAGCCTATTGTGGCCAGTAGATGGTGTCAAATTGAGTTACAGAGGTTTGAGCGGCAGGTCTATTTTCTTCTTTTTTTCCCTGCATCGGCTGCTGAAAGCCCGATATTACAAAGCTCTGAGCAGCTGGTTTTACAGTTTTGGCTCTTTGGGCATTATGCTCACAGGGCTAAAACCTTGGGGGCACTTTCTGCTGCCCAAAAGCAAACAAAATTAGTTTGCAGCAAACAATTTTCATTTGCTTTTTGGCTGCAGATCAGCATATCGAGATATCTCGATATCGGGGCCCCAGATGGTGCCTTTGAAGCCTGAGATATCTAGATATCGGTAGTGAAGAGGTTAAAGTGGCAGCTGCCACTTGCAGTGGTTGCTTATTAGTTGATTTTGTCCACATGGCGGCTCGTTTGCTTCATTATTTGGATGAATCAGCGAAACACCAAACATTCGGCAGAATTGCAAAAAAGATTAAAAAAAAGGAATGATGAGCGTACTAATTAATTTATGATGAGCCAAGTCAAGGAAATGGAATGTTATGAGCAGAAGCATTCTTCTCTTTCCTAAATGTTTTGCCATACATTTTTACAGCATCTCTTCAGCACAATGTTTACATTCTTTTTCATGCGTAGCTTAAGAAATTTAAAAAGTCACTACTATAAAAAGTCTAAAACTATATAGAACATTGTTATAATTCAAGTTTCCACAAAGCAGCATTGGAAGTGTACATGCCTTATGACCTTGGTTCCCAACCCTGGTCCTCAGGGGTTATCAAAAAAATAAATAAAAACAAGAATATAGGGTAATATTGTCACAGGGGGGGGGCACCCGGCATAAGCCAAGGTGGGACCCATATACAGGGTTAAGGCTGGGGTCAGACCAGCGCACTTTAAGGCTAGGGTCAGACTGAGGCAGTGCGAACGCGCGTTCTGGCGCACTTAATCACGGCCGCACTAGCAGCAGATGCCGGGCAATGACAGCCAATATACGAAGTACGGTCGCACAAAAGTCCGGCCGCGCAACGCAAGTGGAAAATGAACGCATTTTTTCGAGAACGTTAAACCGCTGCTACTGACGTACAGAGTGCGCTGCGGCCGCATAGCAGCGTGTGTGCGTGATTAGGAGATGTCAGACGCTGCTAGTGTGCGGCCAACATAACGTTCAAACAGCCGGATTTCCCTAGACTTCTTTTCACCCCATCGTCATGAAATACGTCCAGAATTGCGCATCGTCTGACCACTTAAGCGTATTCTGTGAAAAAATGCGTGCGCACGCATCGACGTACATTTTGACGGTGGCCGCAGAAAATGCGCTCATCTGTCCCTAGCCTTAAGTGCGTTCCTGGCGCACATAATTACGGCGCACTACAGCAGCAGATGACGGGCAATGACGGCCAATATACGATGTACGGCCGCACGAAAGTCCGGCAATGCAACGCAAGTGGAATTTGAAGGAATTTTTTTGAGAACGCTGAAACCGCTAGTACTGACGTACTGAGTGCGCAGCTGCGGCAATAGCGGCGTGTTTGCATGATTAGGAGATGTCAGACACTGCTAATGTCCAGCCTACATAACGTCCAGACGCAAAAAGAGTTTTATTGACGATCCGTACAAAATCACGCCCGAAAATGCGCGTCGTCTGACCGTTTTTGCGCATTCCGTGAAAAAATACGTCAATGCGTTCGGACGCACTTTTTCACGTTCGCGGGGAAAAATGCTTTCGTCTGACCCTAGCCTTAAAGTCCAAAAAGCAGCAGACACAACTGGCTAAATACAGACAACTAGTAGAGAGGACGCCGGCTGCAGGTGAGGACACCATGGCTCGGCAGAGACTCCTGACCAGACAAAAGAAAAGAAATCCCTGACTCTGACAGGCTGGTCCTTAAAGAGGCCAGATCTAACCTAGGAGGAGATTAACAGGTGGCAGTGCAGGGTCTCCGGCAAAACAGAGTCAATGATAGCCGGGATAGGTACACGGAGAACTCAGTATTCAGAAACAAAAGGGTTAAAGCACAAACGTAGTCAAAAAGGAATAGCAAAGGTCAGTACACACACGGTGTATATACGGCACAACAAGGGTTAAGGCACAGAGAACAGTCAGGAGAACTAGCTGGGATCGGTACACAGAATCTCAGAACAAAACAAAGGGTTAAGAGCCAAACCCGTATCCAAATGCAATAGCCAGGTCAGTACACAGAGAATCTGCATAGAAGCAGCACAAAGGGTTAAAGCACAGAGAATAGTCAGGAGAACTAGCTGAGGTCGGAACACAGAATCTACACAGGAGCAGGAAGGGTTAAAGCGAGAGACAGAATAAACAAAAATAAATACAAAGGCAACAGGGAACCAAGTAAATAATAAATGTGCCCATTCACAAGAAGGGTAGTAGGGAGGAATCGGGGAACTATAGACCAGTTAGTCTTACGTCAGTAGTGGGGAAATTAATGGAAACCATGTTAAAGGAAAGGATTGTTGAACATCTAAAAACACATAGATTACAGGATCAGAAACAACATGGGTTTACCTCAGGGAGATCATGCCAAACTAATCTTATTGATTTTTTTGATTGGGTAATAAAAATAATAGACACAGGTGGTGCAGTAGACATTGCTTATTTAGATTTCAGTAAGGCTTTTGATACTGTTCCGCATAGAAGGCTTATCAATAAATTACAATCTTTGAGCTTGGATTCCAATATTGTTGAATGGATTAGGCAGTGGCTGAGTGACAGACAACAGAGGGTTGTGGTAAATGGAGTTTATTCGGCGCAAGGTCTTGTTACCAGTGGGGTACCTCAGGGGTCAGTACTTGGACCCATTCTCTTTAATATTTTTATTAGTGATATTGCAGAAGGTATTAATGGTAAAGTATGTCTTTTTGCTGATGACACAAAGATTTGCAACAGGGTTGACGTTCCTGGAGGGATCACCAAATGACAAATGATTTAGGTAAACTAAAAAAATGGTCGGAGTTGTGGCAATTGAGTTTTAATGTGGATAAGTGCAAGATAATGCACCTGGGACGTAAAAACCCAAGGGCTGAATATAGAATATTTGATACAGTCCTAACCTCAACATCTGAGGAAGGGATTTAGGGGTTATTATTTCAGAGGATCTAAGGGTAAGTAGTCAATGTAATAGAGCAGCAGGAAATGCTGGCAGAATGCTTGGTTGTGTAGGGAGAGGTATTAGCAGTAGGAAAAGGGAAGTGCTCATGCCACTGTACAGAGCACTGGTGAGACCTCACTTGGAGTACTGTGTGCAGTACTGGAGACCGTATCTCCAGAAGGATATAGACATCTTAGAGAGAGTTCAGAGAAGGGCTACTAAAATGGTGTACGGCTTGAAGGAGAAAAGTTACCAGGAAAGGCTTAATGATCTTAACATGTACAGCTTGGAAAAAAGACGAGACAGAGGAGATATGATAGAAACATTTAAATACGTAAAGGGAATCCACAAGGTAGAGGAAGGGAGTATATTTAAAAGGAAACAAAGTAGCAAAACAAGAGGACATAGTCTTAGATTAGAGGGGCAAAGGTTTAAAAGTAACATCAGGAAGCATTATTTTACTGAGAGGGTGATGGATACATGGAACAGCCTTCCAGTAGAAGTGGTAGAGGCCAAAACAGTGATTGAATTTAAGCAAGCATGGGATAGGCATAAGGCTATCCTAAACAAAAGATAAATCCAGGTAAAGTATCCATGTAATTGGGCAGACTAGATGGGCCGAAAGGTTCTTATCTGCCGACATTTTTCTATGTTTCTATAAACCAAAGGGCAGGGCAAGAACAGCAGCAGGGCAGGGCAAGAACAGCAGAGAAAAACACAGCATATGACACAAATGAAAGAGCGTAGCATCACGGGAGAAACACCCTTAAATAGGGAGAGGTTAAGTGCTATGAGAGATGGATACTGAAAAGAGCTGGTGGTTACAAGAAAACCCTGGACTGAATGCAGGAATGGCAGGGCGAGAATTAAGAGCCGGCCCGGATCGGCTCACATATAAGGTTCAGGGCTGGAATCGCGACAAATACTACAAAAAAACTGTGATTTAATATATATCAATTGGCCGCTCACAATCAAACACATATAGGATCAAATGCACATTATGTGTAATGTCGACGGCATGTCGTCTATAGATCGTCCAGAAACCTTCAAGTCAAATGACCCTGAAAGAATATGGATAAAAACCAATAGTCTACACTCACTGTATGTGCGTGGCCAATTGATAGAAATTATATCGGTGATGTTTAGGGGTATTACCCTATATGTTTGAATCCTGCAATTTGAGCAGCAAATCATATCACCTGTGCTGTGCTTCAGATATCTGGCAAACTGGGGCAGACTGGGCTTTTTGCCTTCTTTTGGATCAACAGCAGTATGTGATGTGTGAAAGGCTGAACTCGATGGACGCATGTCTTTTTTTCGGCCTTTGTAACTGTGAAACCTTATGAAACAAACTCAAGGCAGATTCCCACATTGCAGAGAGCGGTGACAACGCTCCCCCAGAATCCGGTGAAAAGAGACAAAAGCCGGACACACACAGGGTTATTCAGAGAGATCCTGAAAAGTCACCACACGTTCGGTGACCTTTCGTTCCCTGCACTTTGGGGCAATTCTGCGATTCTAGTTCGCCGACTCTGCAGTGTTTTCAGCAAGCACCGCAGGGACATATTGCAGGGAAAACTCGACGCAAACCAGCCGAGCACTTGCCGTAAACCCACAGAAACCGCAGCAAAAACCAAGCCGAACACGCTGGAAAAACCCGACGAGACGCCGATCACAGCGCAGAGCAGCCACCGGAAAAACCTGACAATCAGACGAACGTGGTAAAAAAAAACAAAAAAAAACCTATGCTTGAAAGTTTAAAAATTGCAATGCTGTTTGCAAAAAAACTACTGAACGAAAATGTCTGGAATTTACATATAAGATCCAATGAATGATAATAAAAAAGTCTGTTACCGAAAAAAGAAAAAACAATTTAAAGAAAAAATGGAAAATAAATTGTGCCGAAAAAATCCGGAAAATGCCTGAAAGATCCTAAAAAAATCTATAAACAAAGAGACTTTTTACAGCAGAATAAATTAATAAACGGTTTATTAGATATCGGATTAAAACGGGAATATTTTTAACATTGAAGCCTATGGCATTCGCCTGAATAAACCTGACGAATGAAACCACTGAACAGCAGGGCATTTCGGCAACTTTATCCTGCTGTTTGGTGTCTCTGAATAGATTAACCATTGCTTCTCTATAGGGGATTTCACTGCTGTCGAACAGGCACCGTACGTGCAGCCAATTCGCCAACATTTGGCGAATTTCCTGCTCTCTGAATAGCCGAATGGCCCCGAAATGTCCCCGTACACTGAATTTCAGTGTCCGGTTACATTTCGGTGACATTTCGGATCTCTCTCCCCCAGAGAGTCACTTAGAGCTGGTTTATTTGGTCAAGCAGATACACTGTTTCAGTTCTAAACCTGAGACTTGGCAAACCTTACAAGCTCTGCAGAGTCCTTTCCAGACCAGATTTCAATAAGAGAGCACTGCATTTCCATCTCTGAGCTTGTTTGCCTTTATAGATTTTTATTGTTATATATATATTTATTATGTTGCTGTAACCTTAGTTTCTTTAGCTTGTTTTGCTTATTAATAATTGCAAAAATTAAAAACTATCGCTCAATATTGGCCCAAAACTTACTGAAATACATCCTGTGTTTAACAACAGACCCACATTTGCTTTCTATCAGATGGATGGACCCGAGCCAGTGAGTAACGAGTCATGAAATGCTAAAAAAGAATAATCCGGTATAGTTTCCTTTCCATTTAAATTCTTCTTTTGTGTAATGAGCAGAAATTAGCATGTAGATGGTGTAGTTTCATGGGTCATGCCTGGAGACGTGGAGGTCAAGAACCAGACTTTACATAGACGTCATGGTAATCATCGGTGCCTCTCCTAAATGTTTACATCATTTTGCAATAAATCTCTGCTGTAATTTGTTCAACAAGAGGAAAAGTGAGGCATTATTGCTGAATGTGAAATGCTCCTTATAATTACAATATTGTTAAATGGGCTGGAAATCGTCTTACAATTCTGGCTGCTCGACATTGCCAACTCTTGTCACCTTTACTGCAACAAGAAACCTCCTGTCATCAGGGAAATGCATTCAGTAATTAAAGGAAAAAAACAGAAACAAAAACAAAAAACGGTTAAGACCAATAGGTACTAAGTTAAGGATTGAACCTTTAAATTGACAAATTGAAGAGAGAACTGAACGCTGTGTTCAGAAAAAGATAGTACCATAAAAAACCGTGGGAGGCTGCATAGACCACCTATTCAATTGTTCTAAATAATTTTATTAAACATACAATAAACGTACACAGGTAAAAACACAAAAATAATGCAATACTGAAATGTTAGGTTATGACTGTAAATGAGGACAGTCAGTTCTAAATAGCGATGGGTATATTATGCAATATAAAGATCAATCAGGTTATCTATCATGGAATAATATCACCACAAATTCTAGACCAATATACATTCAATCTTGAACAGGATTGAGATCATTAGATATGGCATATAATAATGCCCGATGTGATCAGTATGAAAAATGGCCAAGTGGCCTTGTAAATGACCAATTGATTAAGATAGATCAGACACTTATTTAGTTGACCGTCTCTTAGAGTGATCTTGAATGATCTAATCTGTAAAACAGCAATGATTACGCACTTATCAGATAATTGATTGGAGATGGACAGAAAATTGTGACCAGTTAGATACTGCTTAAATTGTGACCAGTTAGATACTGTTTAAATTAAATATCCTTTATAGTATTTGAAGGAAATCCAAAGAATCATAGACCCGCGATCCTAATATAAGATTCAGTAGGGTTGATAGTACAAGGGCAGTTAGACTTCAATTACCGTTCATCTGCAATGGGTTATTCAATTTGTGGGTTCAAGGAGTGGTTCTAACCGTCACAGTGTCCAAACAGACCATTCCCCCAAAAAAGTATATAAATCCACTTATCTCAAGTGATTACAAAGACCTAGATTTAAGGATATAAACATCATTGATTGTATCAAGACGGGTCATGGAAACCAAAACGGGTCAATTAAACCAACGCTGCATCAGCTCGTATCAACACAGTATCTAAATGATTGTTTGAGGACCTTCAATTATGCTGTACAGTCGTAGCTGATAGCCTTTTATATTGGATAGACCGTTATTGTACACAGTTCTCTAGACAGTTGAAGATCCACTTAATCACAATTAATTAGAAGAAGGTGAGATATAGAGATTAGCATATCACTGGTAATATCAGGACAGGTCAATTTAGACGATTAAAGTATCAGCTAATGTCTACACAGTATTTTTGTAATTGTTAGAAAGAGGAAGAAAGGAGACCCTTTAATTTCTCTATACATCCGCAACTAATCGCATTGTATATTTGATAGACCATAAGAAAGATACAATATACGGGGAGAGATTTGAATCCCTCTCCAGTGTCTCAATTTGTATCACACTCTCCATACAGTATTTTTGTATATAGATGGCTGAGTTCATTAATCAGCTGAGCGTTTGCATAGGCGGCATTGTAATCATTTGGAAAAAGAGAGGCATAAATTCCTCTATATATTCATAAATTGTTGTAGAACTATCAGTACAACATGTGAAATAATTACAGATATTAGTCTTCCGAGATCTCAAATATCATCACAAAAAAATTCTTGCAAGGGCCCTGCAGTGCCCATATAATTTTATAGAAAGAGAGAAACTTAGATCTTAAGAGACTTAAATTAATGTATTAGACGTTTGGCTGCAAATCAGCATAGTAATAAAACAGCACAAGAGTTAGTTCTCCTCAGTCTCGTGTATTACCACAGGGGTCCCTATCAACAGGCCAACAATGCCCATGCAATTTGCTGCATATCCATCAATAATTGCAGAGAAAGGAAAATCAAGTGGTCAAATTCAAATCGCTATAAAGAATACCATAGTGGGGTTACCCCCAGGTGAATCTGTTAAAACAAAATTGTAGTGCTCAACGCGTTTCGAAAAGGAGAACCTTTCTTCATCAGGAGCGAATTACTTGTGACCTCTTCATCGCTATCCAAATTTATACTCGTCGTTCTCCCTATACGCCACACCCCCTAGAAATGAACTCGTTTCAGCTGAAAATCCACATCAAGATTTCTATACTTTCATTGTTCCGTAATGGAACGAATGAAAAACACCCCTTAAGATACATCTACATATAGGGGAGGTCCATCATTATCAGCATAGCAGGTAGAGGTCTATGCGTTCCAGATTGAGTCAATGGAACGCATATAGCCGTTATTCTCCACGCATGCGTGCGCAGAGGGGAGGTTCCTTAAGATTAATGTGGCCACGGGGACAATCTAAGGCTAGATCAAAGGCTGGTTTCGCCGTTCATCGCCATATGTGCAGTCTCCGCAGGGATATAAAGTTCAAAATGCCACATATTGGATGTTTTTCATTTGAGAGGGGAACATCCGTGGCAAAATTCTCTATTACGTATGCATAAATCGCAATACTAGTGAGGTTACTTACAGTGATCGTGCTTGTATAATTACCCCATGTTAAATACCTTTCATCTAAAGGAAGAATATCCATATCAGAATTCTCTATTACATTTTGAATCACAAGATTAGTGAAGTTATTTACGATGATCATGCTTATATAAAGAACCTCATTTAAACCCCAAAAGAAAGATAGGGGATCTCTATATATTTATAAAGCGAGATTTGAATGAGTTACTTATGAGGTGATGGTCAGCTGGAGTTCAGATTATATATTGAGGTATTCGTTATCATTATGGAATAGTGTATATATAGCCTTAAAAGATATTGATCAAGAATCCTACAGCATACAACTAAATCCATATTAGGAACTTGAAGGTATTCTAACAGGAGTCGTATTGTTAGAGTAGCGATGATGAGTTGTAAAATATAGATAGAAACAACCGAAAAGGAGGTGATATCATATGTGTTTATCCATTGCCTAAAAACGGTGTAAATGTGAATCCTTCATTGAGACCCTGAGGAGACAGGGTACCCAACTGATAGATCCAGTAAGCTTCCTTCTGTCTTAGTTTCACGTCCCAGTTGCCTTTCCGCAGTCCTGGTCGTACTTGGTCTATAACTTTGAATTGTAGGTTTGAAGCCATACTTCTATGTAAATTTTTAATATGTCTAACAATCGGTGTTTCTTTCATATAATGAATGGATCTGACATGTTCTAAAATACGTGTTCTGAATTCTCTAATTGTTTTACCAACGTATTTGGCTCCACAGGTACAGGTGATTAAGTATACCACTCCCTTACTTTTACAGTTATAGAAGTTATTAACTGTGAAAGATTTAGAGTTATCATGATTGTGGAATGTCTTAGAATTCTTGGAGATGAAGTTACAAGCTTTACATCTTCCGCATTTGTAAGTGCCTTTCAAGGAGTTCTGCAGCCAAGTGGATTTCTGTGTTTTAGATTTTTGAAAATGGCTTTGTACTAGTATATCATTCAAGTTTTTTGATCTTCTCACGGTCATGATTACGGATGTTGAAATCTTCTTCTCCAAGTGTCTATCTTGTGACAGAATAGGCCAAAATCTGTTGCAGATTTCTTTGACCTTCTCCCAGCCAATGTCAAAATTTCCAATTAATCTTATACTAGAGTCGTCCTTTTTCCTAGTATCAATCAACAGGCTATCTCGTGTGCATAGGAGTGCTCGTTTATACGCTCTTTTAAGGGTTTTGTTTGGGTAACCTTTATCTTTAAAGGCTTGCCTCAAGGCCTTAGCTTTTACTTTAAATTCAATTTCAGTACTGCAAATCCTCCGCAGTCTTAAATATTGGCCGACTGGAATTCCCTTTTTAAGGGATCCTGGATGAAAACTATCCCATCGTAGGAGGCTATTGGTTGCAGTCGGTTTTCGATAAAGAGTTGTATTGGCACTTTGGTTGTCATTTTTACTGATGTTAATGTCTAGGAAGTTGATCGAATTATCATTTGTCTCAAAGGTAAATTTTAAATTCAGTTGATTGTCGTTAAGAATTTTCATGAATTCTTCAAAGGATCCTTTATTGCCCCTCCAAAAAACCAATATATCGTCAATGTAACGTTTCCACATAACGATGTGATCTAAAAATTTGGCCATTTTAGGGTTAAAGACAATTTTCTCCTCCCACCAGCCCAAATAGATGTTAGCGTATGTTGGGGCACAAGATGTTCCCATTGCCATTCCGATCTTTTGACGGTAAATCTTACCGTCAAAAAGAAAGAAATTGTGTGTCAGAATGAATGATAGCAATTGAATTACAAATCGTTGGTGTGCCTCGGAAAAGCGTTCATCTTTTTCGATAAAATAATGTACACATTTTAGCCCCAAATCATGTGGTATGCTACTGTACAATGATTCCACATCAATGCTACATAGCATACAGTTCTCTGGTATAGGTGTTTCGTTGAGAATTTTGAGTATTTGCTTGGTGTCTCGAATAAAGGAGGGAAGGGATTCAACCGTTCTCTTCAGAGCTTTGTCAATATAGATGCTGCTATTTTGGGTTAAGTTGTTACGACCAGATACTATAGGCCTACCCAGCGGAGGTATCTTCCCTTTATGCATTTTTGGGAGGGCGTAAAAAGTGGAAATGGTTGGTTAGGGTCCATAAACTGAAACTAATTTTTTGAGATTAAATCTTTCCCTAGAGCATCATTCAAGATGTTTCTTAGTTCATTAGAATAGATGTCAGTAGAATTAGTTGCTAATATCTGATATGTATCAGTGTCCTCTAGAATTTTTAATACCATTTTACAGTATTACTCTTTATTTTGTATAACGATATTGCCTCCCTTGTCAGATTTTTTAATGACAATGTCATCCATGTCTCTTAGCTCCAACAGAGCTTGTTGTTCCTCTGATGTCAGATTACTATTTATTTGAGTTTGTAATTCTTTAGTATTGATTTTGTCAATCTCATTGCAGACTAGTTTGCAGAATGTGTCTAAGTGACCATATTCAGCTAGCCATGGAGTGAATTTACTTTTCAACATCAGTTCTGTTTTGAATTTCGTGTTTGTTGGTTCGACATTGAATAGATCAGTCAGGATGGCTAATGTTTCCTGGTCATTCTCATCTAGGCCGTATCGTTTAGATGTTTTTTCCAATTGTATGGCATGGAATTTCTTAAGAGCTAATTTTCTTGTAAAAAGGTGAATATCTTTAACCCATTCGAAAGCATTAAATTTAGGTCTTGGAATATAATGTAAGCCTTTTTTAAGTACTTGTAAGTGATAATCGGAGAAAATCCTGTCAGTAAGGTTCATAATTTGTAAATCGTTTGAAAAATTCCTGTCTTGATTTGAAACTACTTGTCCGTCTAAATGCTTGTTTAGAACCTCCCCCATTTGTTTCTTTTGCGTTCTCTTTTCTTCTTGCTTTGAGGTGGAGATCCCACTTCCACTTCGCCCGGATCTAAAAAAACTCACGTTCTTTTTCAGAATTCCCCTATTATTGGAAGTACTCGGGGTTGGATTATCCTCATCTGTGTCAGTTGTTTCATACTCAGAGGTGGAAATTGGATCTATTCTTTTCTGGTTTTTTTTTTGATCTGATGTTTAAAGATTTTCCCAGATTTAAAGTCAAACGAGTCTCGTATAAATTTATTATGTTTTCGTTGTCTGATTCTACCATCATATTCATCCAAATTAGATTTAAGACGTTGTTCAAGACTAGAAAAAGATGGTTGGTTGTTAAACTCCTGTACTGATTCAAGTCCCTTTTTAATGGGTTCCTCTAATTCTACGAGTATCTCTTGTTCGTGTCTAATCAAGATTTGCATAAATTTATTTGAGCATTCTAAAGCAGCTTCCTCCCATTCTTTTTGGAAGCTCGCCTTTTTAAAATACGTAGCTGGTGGATTTTGTACCCTTAATCCTCTAGGGATTAATTTTTTAGCTAGATAATTTTGCAGAGATGAAACTTCCCATTGAGCTCTGATCTGTTGTTTAACTAGTTTGTCTAGACCATTAAATGATCCATGTATGTTAGTATTAATTGAGGATTCTGGTATATTGGTATCAGAGAAGGCTAGATCACTATTTTTACACCAGCATTTTAGATTGTCTACCAAAGATAGAAAGTTAGTTGATTGAGACATAGTGCTTCGAAGGGCCAAGGTCGAAAAACTATTCCAAAGTTAGAGACTGAGACAGAAGGAAAAGAGGTCTCAGGATGGGTCTTAAACCCTTATTAGATTGTCCTGATATTACCAGTGATATGCTAATCTCTATATCTCACCTTCTTCTAATTAATTGTGATTAAGTGGATCTTTAACTGTCCAGAGAACTGTGTACAATAACAGTCTATCCAATATAAAAGGCTATCAGCTACGACTGTACAGCATAATTGAAGGTCCTCAAACAATCATTTAGATACTGTGTTGATACGAGCTGATGCAGCGTTGGTTTAATTGACCCGTTTTGGTTTCCATGACCCGTCTTGATACAATCAATGATGTTTATATCCTTAAATCTCGGTCTTTGTAATCACTTGAGATAAGTGGATTTATATACTTTTTTTGGGGGAATGGTCTGTTTGGACACTGTGACGGTTAGAACCACTCCTTGAACCCACAAATTGAATAACCCATTCCAGATGAACAGTAATTGAAGTCTAACTGCCCTTGTACTATCAACCTTACTGAATCTTATATTAGGATCGCGGGTCTATGATTCTTTGGATTTCCTTCAAATACTATAAAGGATATTTAATTTAAACAGTATCTAACTGGTCACAATTTAAGCAGTATCTAACTGGTCACAATTTTCTGTCCATCTCCAATCAATTATCTGATAAGTGCGTAATCATTGCTGTTTTACAGATTAGATCATTCAAGATCACTCTAAGAGACGGTCAACTAAATAAGTGTCTGATCTATCTTAATCAATTGGTCATTTACAAGGCCACTTGGCCATTTTTCATACTGATCACATCGGGCATTATTATATGCCATATCTAATGATCTCAATCCTGTTCAAGATTGAATGTATATTGGTCTAGAATTTGTGGTGATATTATTCCATGATAGATAACCTGATTGATCTTTATATTGCATAATATACCCATCGCTATTTAGAACTGACTGTCCTCATTTACAGTCATAACCTAACATTTCAGTATTGCATTATTTTTGTGTTTTTACCTGTGTACGTTTATTGTATGTTTAATAAAATTATTTAGAACAATTGAATAGGTGGTCTATGCAGCCTCCCACGGTTTTTTATGGTACTATCTTTTTCTGAACACAGCGTTCAGTTCTCTCTTCAATTAGTAATTAAAGGAACACTGTATATAGAAAATCATTCCCCCTTTTCCCCATTAAATATTTGGATAGCTGTTGCTGACAGCAACTGCCTATTTTTTGTTTGTGTTTTACAGTAGTTTAGGTGTAAATACTCACCTTTTCTCCCATTGGCAATGGGCTGCTCCTCTTATTGGCAGCAGGCTTCCGAAATGCAGAAGTTCCTGGAGCCTCTTACACAGTTTGAGCACATTTCTCACGCAAAGCTACACTAGTGCCCGCACAGAATGACGAATTGGTGCTTTTTGCCAGAATGCCCGTTGCTGTAAGCATTCAGGATAGGATGATGTCAGCATGCAAAGCATGGTGACATCATCAGTCCCTGAGTGGGTCCCCAGCAGGCAGGATATTTGACCACTTCAATGCGGAGGATGTCCTCAGCGCGTCCTGCCGCATCGGCACTTCGCTGCGGAGGACGCGCTGAGCATGTCCTCCCTTTGCAGCCGCGATCGGCCGGGATTCTGGCCGATTGCAGCGGCCCCCCGGGGTGGGCTGACATCTAGGATGTCAGCCCAGCCTCCGGGACCCAGGCGGGCACAATAGACATCATTCTGCCAGCACGATGATGTCTATTGCAGGCACCACCCTACCAGTGCGGGGAAGGTGCCTGAAGGGGAGGGTGGGAGGTCCTTTGGACCTCTCTCCCTCCCCAACCATATGGGGAAGCAAAAAAAGGCAGCCACCGCTTGGAAGGGCACAGCCTGCCCTTCCAAGCGGTGGCTGTCTTTAACCCCTTGGGGGCTGGATCGTGATTCGTCACCAACAGGCGCTGGATCGCGGTCTCCTCCCGGAGCTGGCCGACATCTTGGATGTCAGCCAAGCTTCCGGGATCTCCCCCTGATGAATGGTGTCAACGCGCATAGCGCGATGATGCCAGTTCTGGAGTTAACCCCTAGCTGCCACCTATGGTGGAGATCGGGGGTTCCAATGAACCCCCTCATTTCCCGATCCGTGGCAACTAGGGGTTAATGTTCGGTATCGTTGGAATGGCCAGAGCATGTAATGTGAACAATGATGCTGCACTAACGATTTTTTCTATGGGGTGCGTTTGCTAACAATCACATAAATTCCCCCCAAAAAAATGTAACGAGTCCCCATTTAAATTTTTTTTATCAAGCGCACCCCATAGAAAATATAACCGTAAAGGCTCGCATGATAAAAAGAGAAAAAAAAACTTTACACGCTGTAGATGATTGAGAATTCAAATTTTATTGCATTTTTTGCTATAATATTCAGACAGAACATGACGTATACTAATATATAATAATATATGATATAATATATTATGGATCTGCCGAGTCTGTCGGAAAGAACGATATATAGTATGTCTGGGTTGTATAATAAAACGTGACTTCAAATCGCATTTAAACATGATGAGCGAAACCGCTAAAAATGAGCTCAGCACACAGGGGTGAAATGGCTCAGCAGCGAAGGGGTTAAAATCCTGTCTGTCGAGTGACACCTGTGTGAGCGGAGGAAACCGCTCCTCTCTGCACAGCGCTACCAGCCAAACAGGACTGGAGGGTGGGGGGGGGTGTACTCTCACAGTCTGACCACTTTAATAAGCTAACGTGGTCATGGTGCATAGAGTGTCCCCTTAACATGTTCTCCAACTATACAATATATTGTTTGGGTAGCTGTTTGGATAGATTCTCCTCGTTGAATATCTTTTTAGAAATTCATGTTACACTCAGTGGTCCTAGACTGCAACCCAGGGGAATGCTTTTTGCCCTGACAAACCAAGTTGTCCAACAGAAACTGTTTTGCCCACATAAATGTGAAGCAGTCACCCAGTGACACAACAGTCAGAACCCAGAGAAAGAGAGGAAACCCTGCCTAAATAATCAGTCCTTGGATGGCTGAACTACACAATGAAAGGATGAGGTTGAGAACTGGTCTGTGTCAAGGACAGGAGAAATACACGAAGTCATGGACAAAGCCAAGGTCAGGGAAAGGAGACAGAAAGTCAGTAGCCAAGCCAAAAGTTAAAGCCAGGAAAACAACGGACAAAGTGAGACACTGAAGGTATAAACCACAACAGACCATCCTGCCTGGGGACTCTATTGGAGGATATGAGTGGGTCACACTAGCCACACCATTGGCCATGGGATGAGAGTGGCATAATCTCTGAGTCCTGTCCTTACCAGAAAATCTAGCAAGAATGCAGAAAACATATAGTTGGGCAGAATTCTGTACCTATTGCAATGCTCCACCAGAACCGATGCAAAATAGGAGCCACCCTGGCCAATGGAGAGATGGGAAACCTGACAGGGTGACGAGAGCTTAATGAGCCACCAGAGGGTGTAGCAAAACATATGTTACAGTTTAGTGATACATACGCCATACTCCACACCTCTAGCAACTCGTTAAGGTTAGTCAACTGTAGGGACAAATCAGCCGTTATGTGTAGGTGAATGATTTCCCCAACTCCAAACCTGTCAGGTTACACGTCGCCGCCGTGGCAAGAAGCCTTCTAAGATGATTATTCCAGCCTGACAGCCCTTTGCCTATTTGCCTGCAGTATCTCATTCAGCCACTGCAGCAGCCACAGGTGTCTCGATTGCCTCCCTGTGCTTCCCTATTTAAGGGGCAATCTCCCATGATGCATTGCTGCTGCGTTAACATTGCCTTCCACTGCCAAGCTGTGTCCCTCTCGAGATCCTGTGTATCCAGCTAGCAGACTTACCAATACATTGTCTCCAGTGCCAAGTGTATCCAGTGCCAAGTGTATCCCGTGTCTCCAGTGCCAAGTAATACCCTGTGTCTACATTGCCATGTGTCTACATTGCCAAGTGTATCCTGTGTCTACATTGCCAAGTGTATCCTGTGTCTACATTGCCAAGTGTCTGCACTGCCAAGTGTATCCTGTGTCTGTATTGCCAAGTGTATCCTGTGTCTACATTGCCAAGTGTCTGCACTGCCAAGTGTATCCTGTGTCTGCACTGCCAAGTGTATCCTGTGTCTGCACTGCCAAGTGTATCCTGTGTCTGCATTGCCAAGTGTATCCAGCACCAATAACGCACCCTTGTACCGTGGAACCTGTCTGTGTGTCTCTTTATCACTGCATCCTGGGCTCATCTCCTCTTCTACCAAACCTGATCCCTGACAAAACCAGCCACAAAAGGTCTTCTAGGACAGCCTCTCAAATACTAGTCATCTCTAGTTTGTTTGTCTTGTAGCATGCTGTTGATGTCTGCACATATAATCATCTATAGCCCTGAATATATAGCTCTCCGGTTCTTCCATTATGAGCAGCATGGTTGAGTCTGTTACTGCAGGGTCTGGCAGCAGGTTTGCCATGTGTGGTGATTGATGCGCTTGAGTGCATAGCTAGAATATGTAGAGCTGGTCCAGGATTCCTCTGGATTGAGGAGGTAATGTGTTTTCTGCATCCCATTCGGTGGATCAATGCCAAATGAGTTCATTCCTTTTAGGCCTGTCATGTACCATGAACTTATTTCTGGAAGGGAAGGATAGAAAATCTGTTGACTATATGGTGAAATAAATATTTTCCACCCAGAGTCAGCTCAAATCTTCGATAACAAACAATCCTTTTCTGTGGAAAGTCTCTCCGTCTTATCATCTCTACTTATAATTGGCTTCTAAATTCCATATAATCATTTTGATTTAAAGAAACCACAAAGTGCCTGACGCTCTTTTAGTATAAAATCTTAGCTAATAGAGTTTATGGATGTTCACAAACCTTGGGCACTATCAGCTGCCCTGAGCTAAAACCGGGATGCTAACGGGAAAAATTAGTGTCCCGGTTCCCTAGCAGATCGCAGGGTAGCATGGGCATCTCTACAGGGGGGCAATTGCCCCCCTGGGTTATTCCTTGCCCCCTATGTGCCCCCCACAAGAAATAAGCATCCAGCTTCCCTCACATATTCGGACCGCTGCATCTCTGTCTCTATGCATCGTGTAGGTGTCATTGGAAAGGGCAGATTCTGACCTTTCCAATGATATCGAACATGACCGTATTCAGTCTAAAATAAAAGTCATAAACAATTAAATTAAAAGGTGCACGTAAACATTTTTACATGGTTGAAATGGTTCAGCAGTGAAGGGGTGAATGTCCAAACTAAATATTACATTATGTATTACTTTAGTTTTTGCCTTAGTTTAATTACGTATTAAGGGTTGATGGGCTGGCTTCATCCCTTCCAATATACATTTTATTTTTTCCTCAATTTATGCCAGTTTCGGGGTTAATGGGTAGCTACATGCCACACTGTTTATTATTTGTATTGTATTTCCCTGGGTTTATGGAAGTTAGAATCTACAGGGTCTATTATTCATCTTTAGATCCTTTGCTTTTCATCACAGTTCGGGGAATTAATTTCACCGAAAATAATGCGAATTCCTTATTTAGCAAATGGTCACTGTAATTTGCTAAACTTGGAGTCGCTGAAGCAGTTATCGGACATTGGTGAACACCGCCGAACTGCGCCAAATAAAATATTGAGTTTATGTGTCAGGTTAGTACAATAAAAGGGTATAATTGCACGACATTACTCTGGGATTTTGGAATCTTATTTATATATACTTATTTAGGGCACTATCACTTGGTGTGAGCTAACCCTAGCGTCAGCATGTTCTTGCGTTAGCGCCAGGTTAATTCAGTCTAGCGCCTGACCAACAGATCATTTGCCTACTGCTACAAATGGCAAAAACCACTTAGCGCGTCGCTATTAGCGGTTTGTACCACAAGTTTACTGTACTGTCTGCGTCTTAAACTTAACATGGGGAGCGCTACAGATCTCTACCACTTTTGCAACAGATCACTTGGTGCCGGTGCTAATTTTTTGAGGGAAGCTATTCGCAAAAATTTTACCTACTGCTCAATCCTGGTGCTAACTCCAAAAAAACACAAAAACCAGGTTCTTTGCCCAAAATTAAACAGGCAATTAACAGGCAATTGAAAGGAATGCAGTACAGGTGTTTTCTTGGCCTCATACAACATGGCAATGGATATGGTCCGGAATGTTGTTGCTGTTGCAGTAGGCTCTATTATGATACATATGTATCCTTTATCCACATATATCCTAATTCTAATATATTGTCTAATTTTATGCTGTGGGTTATTCATAGTATGTAAGCGGTTGATTATTAACGTGACCGTGTGGCCCATGTTTAAAGGGACACATGCATAAGTCTTGCCCTGAAACATGTATTATTTATATGCTGCAGCAGGGAAATTATTGTCGCTCACCTAACCATCCTTTTGGAACTATTAAATGCAGTGTAATGATTCTACATGCTGGACTAAATTACAATCTTCACGCAAACGTTTGCGCCGGCGCAAAAAAAATTAACGTGAGGGGTAAAACCATTTGCGCCGAATCCCGTATTACATAGTCAGCGCAACAACCATGCGCAATCATCTACCGCGGGTGAACCTGAGCAAACCCTGCGCGACCTTACTGTACTTTGCGCGTCCTATACTTAACATTGCGAGCGCAAATGCGAATGTGTGCTGGTATGCGGATGGTATTACAATCTATTTCGCGGTAGTTACCGCATAGCCTTTGCGCGCATAATTTTAGCAACTCCTAAAAGCTGGTGTTAATGGCAAATCTGAACAACCTGGCCGAAACCCAAATACACCAGCCCAAAAATAAAATGCAGCAGAGTATAGTTACACATTCTACACATACCCAAACCAATAAATTTGAGAAGTTGTGTGCGCATTTATTATTGCTGTAGCATATATACTCAGATTAACTTTGACAGGCGCCAAAACTTAACTTGAGATAATTGTGGTTCTTAATTCTGATTGGCTGAATAGCGAGAAAAAAGTGTGCAAACTGATTTTAGCATGCGACGGTACTGCGGAGCATTTGGGCGCGTCCTGTTTGGGTGCGTTATTGATCGCCGGATGAAAAGACGCGCGAGGATTGTAATTCCAGCGGTGATTTGCGCACGCAAAAGTTTAACGCCTGCCGCAAAAATTCACGCTTTGCAAGAGGGTTTTTGTACGAAGATTGTAATATAGTTGGGTGGCGTTTATAATGCAATGCCCATCAGCCTTAATTAATGTATGTGTGCATATAAACATGGAAGATACGGCCACCTTGGAGGATTTTTATAATGCAGGGGTGTGAGGGCTCTTCTCTGGATGTGTTCATATTCAAGCTTGTGAGGGCGGGGGATAGGTATGGCCCGGCACTCTGCACTGGAAAAACACAGGTCTATCCTGTACACAACTGAATTAGCGCTGGGTCTCAGCCCGGGTCTTAGCGTTTCCCTAGCGTGCGCTAAACTACCTTGTACATGAACTCCTGTGGACAAGGTGATCTGTTAGTAGGTCATCCAGGACTCGCGCTAAATTTTTCCTTTAGCGATGGCGTTTTAGCTCACACCAGGTGATAGGGCCCTTAGGTTTTTTCAGTGGTATGATTTAGTGGCAAAATTATTAGTGCCCCCAGTTTTGACTGTGGTATTTTATGTGCCCTCCCTAAATAATGTCGCCACTGCAGGGTAGGCACCGAGTCCGGCAGCTTGCCCCTTAGCGATCGCTAAGCTTACGGATGCTGGGGGCAGTGCTACAGCGCTCCATAGGACTCCATGGAGGACTGTACTGCTGTGTCACATGACCGACAGGATCTCGCCTCACGCGAGATCCTGCTTGTCGGCGGAGAGATCGTAGAGGGAGACAGGGAACTTTCTTCCCCCAGTCTCCCTCTGCTCCCGGCGGCCAGAAACAGCCGTTCTAACCGCGAGTATTTGTTTTTTTGAGGGGGTTTTGAGCGGCAGGTAATGGATTCTGCAGCAGCGCAATCCATTACCTAAACCTCTGAGCTGGGGGTAACTTTTTTATTAGCGCTAGCTCTTAGTAACTAGCGTCAGGACCAAGTGATCCCAACGCTAGTTACCCAATTTTAGGGGAGCACAAAGTACAGTAAACTCAAATTAACGAGCGCTATCGGATTTTGTAACCCGTTAGTGATTTGAAGGCGATGTGGGCGCAGAGCTATGTCCTCCTTTAAGCTAGCGCTAACGCTGCCCCTAGTGTTAGCTTGAAGGAAGTGATAGAGCCCCTTCTGATACCAATTTTAACTCAATTGCTTATCCATACATAAGGGTAGATAGATAGAGAGATAAACAGGGTTATTCAGAGAGGGGTGAAACTCAGGAGAATTGGCAGGAATAGAGAACAATCTAGACCAAATAGCCGATTTGTAAATTGAGATAAATTGCAGAATTTTTCCGGTTTGGCTATTTTGACCTAGAATTCTCACTTCTCCAGTCATTCTACTGAGTTTCACCTTTCTCTGAATAACCCTGATAGAGTAATACAAACAAGTATCCAGGTATTTTTGTAGTGAAAGAGTTAAGGAAGTCCCTGAAAATAATAGCCCCCCCTAAAAAAAATGTCCAAAGTTTACACAAAAAGAAAAAATGGGACCTGGGTGCAGTAACCTATAAGAGCTCGTTATGCTGGGCCACTAGCAGGGGCGGACTGGGCCGGGGGGCAGGGTGGCAGGCGTCCCCTGGGCCGAATTCAATCAACAGAATCCGATAATTGATGTGTACAGTAGTGTCGTGTGTAACGCTCTATTATTTCGCAGGTAGGCAGGCACTCGCTCACAGGCCGCGGCCGCGCAGAAGCACTAGCGCCGGCCCCGCCCCCACGTGATGCCTCCGCGCAGCCTCATCCACGTGATGGGAGCGTCCCGGCCGGCGCCGCGTGGTCGACAGCCATCAGCCAGCGGGGGAGCATCAGGCCCGCCTGCGCAAGTGCACAGCTGCTGCATCGTTCACTGCTTGGAGGAGAATTGCATGGCCGTGCGTGGAGGAGGGAGCACAGCACTCACTCAGCATAGCGGAAGCCACTGCCAGCCCAGCCGCACCCAGAACAGTCTTGCAGCAGGCAGACTTGCACTGCAGAGGCTCAGAGTGACTCAGTAAAGTTTATGCCGGTGAGTGTGCGTGGCGGCCGCAGTGACACTGACCTCTCTCACCTGCTGATGAAGTGAGGCCCTGGCCCTGGCTGAGAGTCTGGAGTGGTCTGTGATTGGGGGTTAATAAATTGAGGGGGGCTTGACGCTTGGTGGAGAATAAGTGTGAGCTGTGAGGGCCCCTGGCCTGAGGCTCAGAGCCCTCTGGCCCCAGGGGTTAATAAATGAGGAGGGGGCGGCGGCCTGTGCAGGGTTAATAAATTGAGGTGGGGCTGGGCTGAGGGAGGCTGAGAGCCCTAGTCTGGAGCCCAGGGTTAATAAATTGAGGGGGGGCGGTCTGCTTGGTGAATATATATATATATGAGTTCTATGATTATTTTAAACAGTAATAAACTGTTATTTATTACTTAATTTATGTCCCGTGTTTGTTTTTACTTAAACATGGGACGAGTTGCGGAACTCTGGGCCTCTGGGTGGTACTTGCCACCCGGGCCAAAAGATGCCAGTCAGCCCCTGGCCACTAGTATTAAAGATATAATGGGAACACAGATTTTCAGTGGGGAGGGGGGGGCCTCTTGCGAAGCTTAACCTTTTCAGGCACAGTGGCTTCAACATGAAATCACATTTTCAAACTGAAACCACTGAAAGTGTCCCAATGACATTAGTGTGTTGCATGTCTTTAGGTACAGAATTATGCAAAAATAGTCATTTTTATTTTCCAGTTTTCACATCATGTGATTGAAAGGGTTAATACACTGCCCTCAAGTCTGAGATCCTTGTCTGACTAGAAATCTTTTACACATTGTGACACCTAGAGATTATTGTGATGGAGAAATGGTAAACACATACATTTTAGAGATTCTGCATGTTTTTTTTTTCTTTAAACCAGGTGCATCAAACACAATGAAACGATGCCCTGAACTCAATAACCCAAAACAGAGAAGCTGATCTTAACGTGAGTCACTTGTCAAACAGATAAAAACAGCATGTGAATGTGTCTTTAAGTAAAATACTGATATAATACCGGTTGTACGGTAGCAAGAAGAGGCTTGCCGGGATTGTCAGGGAGCAGATTGCAAATGATTCATAGAATTTTCAGCCGTACGACTCGATTTATTTAAATTTAGGTTTTTTTTGGCCAGAATTTTTAAGAAAAAAAAATATTTTGGCGAGTTTTGACCGATATTACGATTTCTTTTTATATAATTTAGGCTAATTAACTTAAAAAAATTCAGACACGACTGAAGATCGAAAATTTATGTTCTTCCAAAGATTTGGACTGGTAAAAAACGTCCGAAAAAGCATTATTTTCGTCCAGCATAATATTGATTTTCGAAAATTATCATGCCTGTTTGACACCCAATGTTTAACCACTTCACTACCAAAATTGAGATATCTCAGGCTTCAAAAGCACCATCCAGTTCCCCGAATATTGAGATATCTCAATCAGCATCCCAAAAGCAAATGAAATTCATTTGGTGCAAACAAATTTCGTTTGCTTTTGGGCTGCAGACGGTGCTCCTGAGGTTTTAGCCCTGCGGGCATAATGACCAAAGAACTAGAACTGTGCAATATCAACTGAAAAATGCCCTGACATCAGGGATTCAGCAGCCGATGCAGGGGAAAAAAAATTGAGCTCTACTGGCTGTAACTCAATTTGGCAGCAGATCGCGCCATCTACTGGCCAAATAAGTTATTTACAGTAAGACATACAATGGGAATATGCCCAAATATTTCTTACTGTATAATTAATTAATTAAAAAATGATTTTCCATAAAACTACAGGTTTCTGACAATGGGTTTTTGAAAAATCACTTGGTAGTGAAGGGGTTAAATGAGGGCCTCACTCAGAATCTCTTCATTTACCTACTTGAAAATCCATTTAGCAACACCTTTCAGCACTTGAATTTAATTTTTTTTCCCCGAAAACCGATTTACTGATAATTTTAGATTAAATCGTTACAGCTGAATTTTTTTTAGAGAGTATAGGCAGACTAGCAGATAATTGGGCCAGATTTTTACCTGGAAACGAAACGCCAGAACACACTTATTTAAAGGGGCACTCTACGCACCTGATCACTTTAGCAAACTAAAGTGGTCAGATTGTCTGGAGTGTCCCCCCTCTTTCACTCTACCACCTTGGCCAAAAGGTGCTGGGTGAAGCAAAGGAGTTTACTCGTCGAACACACACACACACACACACACACACACACAGCTGTCACTCAGCAGACAGGATCTTAACTCGCCTGTTGGAGGACCAACTTGGGGATCAATGATGTCAGCACGCTTTGCATGATGACATCATCCTATCTCCTGTAGCGCTGTTTTAGTCCTGTTGCTGTAATTACCCATTTTTGGCCACCAGGGGGAGATAAGCGCAATGTTAACTATACTGGACACATTTGGACTACGTTTTCCAGCATGCTTTGGGGCAGAGACAAGAAGTGGGTGGGGAGAACGGACAGACATCCGCATCCTTTCTCGGAGGAGAGCAGAGCGCGCCGAGAGGTGAAGAGAACCAGACGCACGTGAGACAGGGAACGATTGCGACCAGGCCGGAGAGCAGGTGCTGCCTTGCGGACGCTGGCAGATCGGTTTCAGTGGCTTGCCAGAGACCTAGTATCCACCGCTGAGAACTTTACAAAGACGCAGAGCTGCAGATTGGAACCTGAGTTAGGAGACCGCGATGATCTAATGGGAGTGCAAGCGGTAAGCTAAAGATCTTGTTGCAAAGACGGACAAGCAAGAACAGCGGATCCGGTGGCACAGAGTCCCAGCCAAATCGAGCGGAGAGACGTCCTTGGTCAAGCAGGGGAGCAGTTTGTCTGGCGGATGGGTGAGAGGCCTTTCAGGCCACAGTAAAGTTACCAAAGCTCTCTGCAGTTTGTTTAAATCTACAGGGCCCCAACGTGACTAGTCGAAGATACACGGAATCCATTCACTGGCCAGTTGAATCTAGTACCCGGGTACCAACATACACATACACGCGCACCTTCTTGGGACACAACCTGTATGGGACTTACACTCCGGCAATGAAGGGGTTAAAATTTCCTTTTTTACCGCTACGCGTTTCTCGCATTATGAATTCCTGTAAATATATATATATATATATACCGTGTTTACTTTATATATGCCAGTTTATTTGAGACCAGTAAACTATATAACTTATAAAATCCACAACAGTGCTGGTGTATATTTATTCCCTAGTGCGGGGAGACTGACCCGAGGTTAAATTCAGCGGCTCCTCCGGGAGTGAGCGTTACACGTGGGGGCTCGTCCGGGATCCAGTCTCTGGAAAAACCGCATTTAAAGGGTTAAATATGGATCCAGACACTGCTGGCCATGATCGGGCCTGAATTTATAGTGGCTATTGGAGATTTGCTGGCTAAATGTCAAAGAACAAGCCCTCCGCACACTAACTTTGGTTATCGACGGTTGAGAAAGTTCACAGGAAACGTACCAACTCCGGCGGCAGAAGAAACCTTCGAAGAATGGGTAGAACAGGCGATGCAGGCTCTGGATGAGTGGGACGTCCCCTAGGCATAGAAGAAGCAAAGAATTACTGAGAGCTTAAAGAGACCTGCGTCAGAGGCTGTCAGTAACCTAAAATTGAGTAAACAAGACTGCACCGCTTTAGATTACCTAAATGTACTACAGGAAGTCTTTGGGCGAACGGAAAAGGCTGCGGAGCTCGTGTACCAGTATGAACATACTTACCAGCGGAAAGGTGAGAAGAAGACTGAATACATGAGGCGCCTAGATAAGATTCTGCACCAGATACTTCTTAAGAAAGGGGCCGAACCGGCCGAAATTGATAAAATCCGAATGCAGCAGATCCTGAGGGACGCTCAACCTCTAGATCCTGTGATGCTACAGCTGAGAACCAGAGAAGGTAACCGAGAATTGAAATACCTGGAACTGATCCGAGCTGTTAGAGAAGAAGAGGCTCTACTTGAAGAAAATCCTTTAGGAAAGGAGAAAGAGCTTACGCACAACCCGTGAGGCATAACGAATGCTTGCAAGCGGAAGATGATTCGTTAGACACCTATGGATCCGAAGTGGACGAACAGGAGCATCTGGTTGTTCTTAAATCCACAGAGAATGCTGCAAAAGAGCAAATTATTCCTACATATAGTGAAATCCACAAAACTGTTAAGAAAGTGCAAGAAGCTCAAGCTGAATTGCAACAGGCACATACGGACCTGTGCCGAGTACTTTTGAAGGTGGCAGAGACACAGACCGATATGCAGAAGTTCCTTACTGATTTGCGAACAACTGGAGTTGCTGTGGCATCTGGCCAGGGTCCTTCAACCGAATCACCACAAGCAAGTGCGTCTCTGTCTTCAAAGAAGAGATGTTTCAGTTGTGGGGAAATGGGTCATTTCCGAGCGCAATACAAAAGCCAAAAGCCTGAAGGAAATAGGGTAGAAGAGTTCCTAAAATCCCTGGAAGGGCTGCTATCTACTTCACCAGCGGGAAACGCCAGAGGGCCCAAGTGAAGGAGCAAACTAGGTGCCCAATGGTTAAAAACCGCTCCAGAAATCAAGCCAGGACTGAAAGGCTGAGAGGGCCCAGAGTTTTGCCAACTGCTGAGCCTGCCAGGACTGAAAGAGTCACTCCCTTAGCATCCGGTCCTACGTCATGGGGAAGCAATGCACACCCAAAACCTACACGGGCCAAAAAGAAGGCCAGGGTACAGCAAACGGGGTCTAAACTTCCTGCTGCTACGGCAAAGTTTCCTGACCAGCTGATAGGTCCTTCTCCCATCGTTCCAATCCAAGTAGAGGGAGTCTACACCAAAGCTCTGTTAGACTCAGGGGCTCAAGTGACATTGATCTACCGAGAAGCACTTGAAACACATACCTCTACAGAAGTTAAAGGACCTTGAGATCTGGGGTATCGGAACTGAGAAACTCCCCTATGACGGATATCTACAGGTGAAGTTAGAGATCGTATCCAAAGTCATCGGACAGTCTGGAGGTTGTGATGCATTGGCCATTGTGTGTCCCCGGCCTTCAGGGGCAAACAGAGGTTCTATGATAGTGGGGATGAACACTGATCTGGTGCGACGTCTCCTGACTCCTATAGTACTGGAAGAAGGTTCCACCAGGGGAGTACACCCGATGTTACGTCCAGTCTATCAGCGAATGGTCGAAGAACAGAAGGCACCTGCCAAAGTGGGGCGCCTGTGGAGATTGGGAGGAACAGAAAAGGTTCTGCAATCAGGAGAAGTGGCTTGTTTCCGGGCTTCAGTCAAGTTGAACGGGTCACAACCAGGTCCCTATGTGGTGCTGGAGAATGATTTCAATCATGGGAGTGAAGCCGGAGTAGAAGTAATCCCTGAAATAATCTCCACAAAAGCTTTGAAACGAACACGAGGAAGAGTCTCAGTCAGTGTATGTAATGTGTCCGATTCTCCAGTGATACTGAAAGCACGAATGCCTATCGGGCAAGTAGCGTCCGCTATGCCTCTCTCTCCTACTGATTTAGGAGGGGGAGTGAACAAAGAGATTCCAGCTGAAAGGTTCTATCCTAAGGACGCTCCCATCTCGCCTGAATGGAGGAAACGTCTTCAGTCCCAGGTCCTAAAGTGGAGGGACTTGTTCTCAAAGGATGAGTTCAACATGGGCCTAGCTAAGAGTACTGAGCATCGCATTCGACTACAGGAAGATAAGCCGTTTTGAGAAAGGTCGAGACGAGTTCCGTTGGGAGACTTGGATGACCTAAGATAACAGCTGAACGAACTGCAAAGAACTAAGGTGATTCAGGAGTCCAGGAGCCCTTATGCATCTCCAATAGTGATGGTTCGGAAGAAGAATGGTTCTGTCCGTCTATGTATAGACTATCGCACGCTAAATTGGAGAACCATCCCAGATCAATATGCCCCTCCTCGGATAGAAGATGCCTTACAGTGTTTGTCTGGAGCAAAATGGTTTAGTGTACTAGACCTGCGAAGTGGGTATCACCAAATACCAATGCATCCTGAGGACAAAGAGAAGACTGCGTTCATCTGCCCACTGGGGTTCTTTGAGTTCAACAGAATGCCTCAGGGCCTTACGGGGGCTCCAGCCACGTTTCAACGGTTAATGGAGAAGACAGTCGGGGACATGAACCTGATCGAAGTGTTAGTGTATCTGGATGATATAATTATGTTCGGAAAGACTTTGGAAGAACATGAGCAATGGTTGGAGAAGGTCTTGAAGTGGCTCCATGAAGAGGGGTTGAAACTGTCTCTGGAGAAGTGTCAATTCTGTTTACCTTCTGTTACGTATCTGGGACATGTTGTCTCAGCAGAAGGCGTTTCAACGGATCCTCAAAAGTTGGAAGACATAGCTTCCTGGCCTAGACCCCGAAATGTTACCAAACTTAGATCTTTCTTGGGGTTCTGCTCCTATTACCGAAGATTTGTAGGAGGATTTGCCAAGATAGCTCAACCACTGAACAAGCTCCTACAGAAGGAAGACGCAGAAGAAGGCCACAAGGCCCCTGACCGAAATTCGTCGGCTCCCGGGCCAAGGAAGGCTCGAGAATCTATCCAAGGAGAATGGACTAGTCAATGTGAAGGTGCTTTCATGAAGTTGAAAGAGAGTCTAACTCGAGCTCCTGTCTTGGCTTACGCTGATCCTCATAAGCCGTACGAATTGCATGTGGATGCCAGCAGAGAAGGTCTAGGGGGAGTCCTATACCAAGAATATGGTGGATTGTTGAGGCCTGTAGCGTATGTGAGCCGGAGTCTTACGCCTTCTGAAAAGAACTATCCTACCCACAAGTTGGAATACCTAGCCTTGAAGTGGGCGGTAGTAGACAAGCTGAAGGATTATCTGTATGGAGCCGAATTTGTGATAAAAACTGATAACAATCCTCTCACCTACATCCTGACTACTGCGAAGCTGGACGCAACGGGACATCGGTGGTTGGCTGCTCTGTCAGGGTTTCGTTTCAGCCTGAAGTATCGCCCTGGAGTAAATAATCGAGATGCTGATGCTTTATCGAGAAGACCCTACTCTACAGAATGGACTCAGTTAACTCCAGATGGGGTGCAAACTTTATGTCAAGGAGCAGAGCGCCGGGTCAAGGGAGGGATTGAAGCAGAAGCCATAGGAGTTATGGCTGTGGCTGTTCCAGAGTTCTATTGTAATCCTACGCAGCTGAGGGATGAAAGTTTGCCTACCTTTTCGAAACAAGACCTGAGAGCTGATCAGGCTGGAGACCCTTAGATTGCATTAACCATGAAGGCCCTCAACGCAAACCAATGGGAAATCCTTCTGACCAATTCCCCAGAAGGGGCCAGATTGGTATATAAAGAGTGGGAACGGTTGAAGATGTTGGATGGGGTGGTCTACCGAAGGGGCCCCCAAACAATGCTGAAGAGACCCAACAGTTGTTCCTTCCCACCAAACACAGAGAGGATGTGCTGCGGGCATTACACGATGAACATGGACATTTAGGTGCAGAGAGAACTTTTAAGCTGGTGCGAGACAGATTCTATTGGCCCTGCATGAGATCTGAAGTTGAAAGTTACTGCCACTTATGTCTGAGGTGTGTCCAAAGGAAGACTCTACCAACCCGAACTGCTCCAATGAGCCACCTACAAAGTCAAGGACCCATGGATTTGGTGTGCATTGATTTCCTGTGATTAGAGCCAGATGCTAGTGGGCAGGGAAATATTTTAGTAGTGACTGATCATTTCACGCGTTATGCCCAAGCTTTTTCTACGTAAGACCAATGTGCTCCTACGGTGGCGAAGATTTTAATGGAAAAGTTTTTTGTTCACTGTGGCCTACCAAGGAGAAAACACTCGGATCAGGGTAAAGACTTTGAGAGCCGGCTTGTTGGGCAATTACTGGAACTGCTGGGAATTCAGAAGACCTGAACTACACCATATCACCCTCAAGGTGATGCTCAACCAGAAAGGTTCAATCGCACGCTGCTAAATATGTTGGGGACATTATCAAACAGAGAGAAGCAGAGCTGGAGTCATCACATAGCTACGCTGGTGCATGCATACAACAGTACGTAGAGTGACGCTACTGGATAATCCTTATCCTTACCTACAAAACCCTCACTAACTCAGCGCCCCACTACCTGTCCTCACTAATCACCAAATACACCCCAGCCCGCTCCCTAAGGTCAAACAGTGACCTGCGCCTAGCTTCTCCCCGCATCACCTCTTCCCATGATAGACTGCAGGACTTCACACGCGCAGCCCCCACTCACTGGAACGCTCTCCTCGTACTGTCAGACTTTCCCCTAACTTCTCTTCCTTCAAACGCTCCCTTAAAACGTTCCTATTTAGGGAAGCTACCACCCAACACACTGACGCAACCATCAATCACTCTCACCTTACAGTCCTCTCCTCCTGTTTTCCAACCCCAACCCTCCTAGATTGTGAGTTCCTACGGGAATAGGGCCCTCATCTCCTCCTGTACTGTTTGTCAAATGTTGTTCAATGTATTGTAACGCTGTCTATACTGTGCTTATTGTACAGCGCTGCGGAATATGCTGGCGCTTTATAAATAAAGAATAATAATAATAATAAAAAATCACCGTACCGTCTTATGTTTGGAAGGGAAACTCGACTGCTGGTTGATTTGGCGTTTGGGCTATCTCTGGATCAGACGTCTGTAGCCTCTCATAGAAATTATGTGGATAGACTTCGGAAGAATTTGGCCTTTGCATTTGAACAGGCCCATTTGACCTCTGGGAACAGGGAACAGAGGAATAAGCGAAACTACGACTTGAAAGTTCGGATACAGGATCTACAACCTGGTGATAGGGTTTTGTTGAAGAACTTGGGTGTTTCTGCCAGGCATAAGTTGGCGGATAGATGGAGTTCTCATGTATACATTGTCTGCAACCAACTGCCGGGTCTGCCAGTTTACCAAATTCGACCGGATGGAAAGGCTGGGCCTCTTAACAACTGGCACCAGAATCACCTGCTACCTTTGAGAGAGGCTGTAAGGGTACCAGTTGGAGACAAACTTTCTCTGCCGAACCCGCCTGCTCCACGTTTGACTCCCGTTACTCGGTCTCAGCAGACACGGGTTGTTGAAGAAAGTGAAGGGGATAGTGAGGAAGAAAGCTTCTGTCTGGACTGGGTGCGTTCGCCCGAGCCTGAAGAGGTCATTCCAGTTCCCGAACGGTGGGAAAGTAACCTGAGGCCTGAGGCTCCTGAATTCCAACTGGAAATTCCTGAAACTTCTGAAATTCCTATAGTTCCTGAAAACACGTCCTATGATTATAGTTCTATGCCTTCACTGGAAGGATCATACTCCGAAGAGATGTCTGTTCCAGTTATGGACGAAAGAACTGAACCCGTACCTGTAGTACTTCCGCCTGAAGAGGAGTTGATTGAGCCAGAACCAAAACGTTCTGTTTGACTCCCCCAGAGACTTACCTACGACTCACCAGGACATAGCACTGAAGAGGCTGTCACCACAGTGTGAAGGTTGTCCGAAGTGTCTGCTATGTTAGCTGAGGTAGTCAGAAGCATGAGTAAACTTGAGGACGTATACCTAACCCATTGTATGTTTGCTGCTGAGCCTGTATATATTGACTGATGTAATGTAACTGTTACGCCTCCTTGGAGAGACCCAAGAGTTCTAGGAGAGGGAGAGTGTAGCGCTGTTTTAGTCCTGTTGCTGTAATTACCCATTTTTGGCCACCAGGGGGAGATAAGCGCAATGTTAACTATACTGGACACATTGGGACTACGTTTTCCAGCATGCTTTGGGGCAGAGACAGGAAGTGGGTGGGGAGAGCGGACAGACATCCGCAGCCTCGCGCGGAGGAGAGCAGAGCGCGCCAAGAGGTGAAGAGAACCAGACGCACGTGAGACAGGGAATGATTGCGACCAGGCTGGAGAGCAGGTGCTGTCTTGCGGACGCTGGCAGATCGGTTTCAGTGGCTTGCCAGAGACCTAGTATCCACCGCTGAGAACTTTACAAAGACGCAGAGCTGCAGATTGGACCCCGAGTTAGGAGACCGCGATGATCTAATGGGAGTGCAGGCGGTAAGCTAAAGATCTTGTTGCAAAGACGGACAAGCAAGAACAGCGGATCCGGTGGCACAGAGTCCCAGCCAAATCGAGTGGAGAGACGTCCTTGGTCAAGCAGGGGAGCAGTTTGTCTGGCGGATGGGTGAGAGGCCTTCCAGGCTGCAGTAAAGTTACCAAAGCACGCTGCGGTTTGTTTAAATCTACAGGGCCCCAACCTGACTAGTCGAAGATACACGGAATCCATTCACTGGCCAGTTGAATCTAGTACCCGGGTACCAACATACACATACACGCGCACCTTCTTGGGACACAACCTGTATGGGACTTACACTCTGGCAACGAAGGGGTTAAAATTTCCTTTTTTTCCGCTACGCGTTTCTCGCATTACGAATTCCTGTAAATATATATATACCGTGTTTACTTTATATTTGCCAGTTTATTCGAGACCAGTAAACCATGTAACTTATAAAATCCACAACAGTGCTGGTGTATATTTATTCCCTAGTGCGGGGAGACTGACCTGAGGTTAAATTCAGCAGTTCCTCCGGGAGTGAGCGCTACACTCCAAATGCTTACAGTAGAGAGCGATCTGGGAAATGGCAGCCAAAAACTGGTGCTGCTCGAGCAAACGCAGCACAATCCATAACTCTGTACTCGGGTAACGTGGGTATGGAGAGATACGCACTCTGCATAGTACGCATAGGAAAGTTATATACTCTATTGAAATTGTGTGAAAACCTGCAGGGACTTTCACATTTCAGAAGGTCAGTCAAAGAGGAGGACCAGCCAAGCGCCAAGGGAAAAAAGGTGAGTATTTAGGATAAACTAAAAGAAATATTAAAAATATAAATAGGCAGATGCTGTCAGGTGCACCTGTCCAACTATTTAAGACGAAGAGAAAGGTTTTTGTTTTTAATAAAAACATATTTTTTTTTAGATCTCCCGACCAGAAAAATAGGCAAATTGCAAATATCATAAATTATCAGAACCGAGTTGAATTAAATCGAGTCCTTAGAACGATTTTATCTGGTTGCTTTTGGATTGCTTCTTCATCTGTGATCACTGTATCCGACACACAATGCTCTTGAGCGAACAGCTCCATGTTTTCACTGCATTGCAATGTCGTTTTATACTGTTTCCTGCAGCATATTTCAATGAACACCTCAAATCGATCAGGTCTATTCAAAGAAAGGTGAAACTCAGGAGAACTGTCAGGAGAAGAGAACAATCTAGACCAAAAAGATGATTTGGAAAGTGAGATAAATGGGAGAATTGTTCTGGTTTGGCTATTTTGACCTAGAATTTTGACTTCTCCAGTCATTCTCCTGAGTTTCACCGTTCTTTGAATAGACCTGTATATCTGTATACTGAACCAGACAGATTATAATATTCTCCAAACATTTGGATACTCCATGACTGCATCACATTTTACACCGGCATAATAGAGGACTTGAGAGAGAGCAGAAATCGGATCTGTGTAAGTAGACCTGGCATTAGAGATGCCATTGTTTTTGGACAGACGGGTGTTAACCAAATGTTGACTCAATAAATGTAAAATCCTTAAAGACATTCCGGTGGATTTTGACAGTAACCATAATCAATTCAGTATGTTAAATCAAGCATTAACATTTATATTCCACCTTTATCGACTAGCAGCTAATCCCTGACACTCACATAGTGGTGCATTGCAGAAAGTTACGTAATTGCAAATACGTTTTACCTTTTCTATGTAATGTTTTAACTATGGAGGTTATTCAGAGAGCACCGAAATGTTGCCGACATTTCAGTGTTCTATCGTTCCCTGCGCATCCCGGCACTTCGAAAGTTCCCCACCCTGCGGTGAATACAGCATTCACAACAGGGTCCCTGGAGTGCAGGGAAAACGTGTCGCAAACCCGATGATCACACACTGAAAACGCATCGAAAAACCCGCCGGAACCGCTGCAAAAAGCACGCCGAACACGTCGAAAAAAGCCAACAAGCCTCCCATCACAGTGTAGACCAGCCGTCGAAAAAGCTGACAAACCGACGAACAGGTACAAAAACAAAAAAACAATACGCTTAAGGCTGCTGTCAGACGCGCGTAGTGTTCACGTCCGTGATTGCGCCTAAAAGTACGTCCGTGATAGCATGACAGGAAGCCCATTGGAGCCTGACACATGAAGTACGTCCGCACTGAACTGCGGACGCATGACGGACGCTGCAAACGGACGCAGGTTAGGCTAGGGTCAGACTAACGCATTTTTCACGTTGTCCGTGAAAATGTGCGTTCGAAGAATGGACGTATTTTTTCACGGAATACGCAATAGCGGTCATACTATGCGCAGTTTCATCCGTGATTTTGTACGGATCATCAATAAAACCCTTTTTGCGTCTGGACGTTATGTTGGCCGGACATTAGCAGTGTCTGACGTCTCCTAATCACGCACACACGCCGCTAGCGGACGCAGCGCACTCTGTACGTCAGTACTAGTGGTTTAACGTTCTCGAAAAAATGCGTTCATTTTCCACTTGCGTTGCGCAGCCGGACTTTTGTGCGACCGTACTTCGTATATTGGCCGTCATTGCCTGTCATTTGCTGCTAGTACGGCCGTGATTAAGTGCGCCTGCACGCGCGTTCGCACTGCCTCAGTCTGACCCTAGCCTGAGGCAAGAACGTAATACTGCTAGAACGGACGTGCGGAGTGCGCCACGTCCACAACGTCTGCATAGCTTTGTGTGTGAGTGATGGAGCATGGTCAGACGGACTGCATTTATACGTCCAGCATTTTTGACGGACAGAATGTTTTTTCATTGTAATTTATTTTTCCCTCCTACATCCGTCAAAAATAACTTCAGTGAAAAAACGGACTGTGTGACCACTACTGCGTCATCCGTACTGACGATGTCCGTACTGCACGGACGTACAGTCCGTAGAAATCACGCTCGTCTGACCCTAGCCTAAAAGTGTCAAAGTTGAAACGCTGTTTGCAAAAAACTACTGAACGAAAATGCCTGGAATTTCCCTATAAGATCCTATGAATGATAATAAAAAGATCTGTTAGAGAAAAATGAAAAAACACTTTTAAAAAAATGGAAAAAAAATTTGGCTTAAAAATAAAATCACAAAAAAATGCCTAAAAGGTCCTAAAAAAAAATCTATAAATAAAGAGACTCTTTACTGCAGATTAAAATAATAAACGGTATATTAGATATTGGGTAAAAACGGGAATATTTTTAACATTGAAGCCTATGGGATACTCCTGTATTTGTACTGTTATGATTACACCCACTGATGAAGCTACTTCTAGCGAAACGCGTTTGCGGTGTATTTTATTTATTGTTTTAATAAAACCGATTGAGAATTTCCACCCTGTATGATCCTGGGTGATTTATTCCTTCGGCATCCTGAATAGATATTCTTAAGGATCTGGTTTCCTGCCTTGTGGACCTGAGGTTGGGGAATCGGTGCCCCTTGATTTAAATCCACCGATCTGCCTTCTGTTTGGTGCCCATTTATTTAAATCGGCACCAGAATATGTGAGTATATCTCCTATTTTTTCACTCCTATCTGGGACGATACAGTGTGCACTTAATTCCTCCCTTCCATTTTTTCCCTTTTTTTTCTTCTACCTCCATCAACTGTTTCATTGAGGACTCGATCCCTGGCTGAATATCTTTTATTAACCGAAGATTGTGAGTGCTAGCGCCGGACACCAGCTCTGTAACCTGCATCTTTATACTCCTGAATAAACCTGCCGAATGAAAACACCAAATGGCAGGGCACTTCTCTGACATTTCCCTGCTGTTCGGTGTCTCTGAATAGACACACCATTGCTTCTCTATGAGGGATTTCATTGCCCTCGAACACGCACTGTACTTGCTGGCAGTTCGCCAAAATTTGGCGAACTGCCTGCTCTCAGAATACCGGAATGGACCCGAAATGTCACCGTATGGGGAAATTCCCTGTTCGGTGACAGTTTGGGGCCAGATTGTCTCTCTCTTAATAACCCTTTATGTTACAGCTTCACATCCATTTTCTCGGTTATCCTGACCTAAAAGTTTCTATTTTCTTGATAGTTCATCGCAGAACCTGTAAAAATGAATTCTGCAAGTGAAATTTTGAGTACACGTCAACCCTTTCACTCCCAAAACAGAGTTATCTCGATTTTGCATTGTAATACATTGAGAAGTAATCATTAGCATATCAAAAGCATTTGCAGATCTTTTTAATACAGGATTAGTGTACCCCAACCCCTCCATGAAGAAATGAAATCCACTGTCTTATCTTTCTCGTTTCCTTCCTATCTGACTGCAAACAAGCAGCACACCCATTGTAACAAAAAGTTCAGAAACTTTAATGTTGCATTAGAACATTCAGGGAGAGGGTAGAACACAGGGCGAGCTCTGGGGTCGCTCACTGCTGTACAGGGATAAGATTCAGGGGGTCGTAATTAGGGATGAGCTGTTCGGGTTCGGACGGTTCGGAGTTCGACCTGAACTTTGGCAGTTCTAAAGTTCGCGAATTTTGAACTTTTTGGGTGTGTTCGGTTCGAGTTCGAAAAAAAAAGGAAATTTTGAAAAAAGTATAGAAAATGCTTAAAAAAATACTAAAAAATCTAGAAATAAAGAGACTCTTTACTGCAGAATATTATAAGAAATGGTTTATTAGATATTGAATTAAAAACGAATGTGTACGTGGAAAGATTATCAACTCTAAATGACCTCTGTTCACAAACGGGCATAACACCAGGTGTTTTTAGTCTGGTAATCAATTTGATACATTGTACACTATACTGAGGGTGGGGTGGTGTCTGCTTCTGATTGAGATTTGAGAATTAATTTCCCTAAAACATCCTAATATGCTGTATTTAACCCTTTCGCTGCTGAGGCTTTTCACACCTCTGTGCTGAGGTCATTTTTACTGCTTTCGCTCATCATGTTTAACCGCGTTTTGTAGCCATATTTTGATATATGACCCAGACATATTATATATCGTTCTTTCCGGCAGACTTGGCAGATTCATAATATGCCATTATTATATGTATACGTTATGTCATGTCTGTATATTATAACAAAAAATGCAATAAAATTTGAATTTTCAGTAATTTATTATGTGTAAAGTGTTTTTCCTCACTTTTTAACATGTGATCGTTTGCGGTTATATTTTGAATGGGGTGCGCTTGTTAAAAAAATTAGAAATGGGGTCTCGTTACATTTTTTTTGGGGAAAATTCCCTTTTTTTAACAAATGCTCCGCATACAAAAATCGTTAGTGCAGCATTATTGTTCACATTATAATTAAAATGGGAACAATATTGCTGCATTAACAAAACAAAAACAAAAAAAAACTTGTTTCTTTTTTTTATAATTTTTTTTTAAAATATTTTAATTTTTTTATTTTTATATTTTAAAAAAAACATTTTTCATGCTCATGTTTGGTATCCTTGGAAAGGCCATGCTCTGGCCGATCCAACGATATCAAACATTAACCCCTAGCTCCCACGGATCGGGAGATAGGGGGTTCATTGGAACCCCCTATCTCCACCATCGGTGGCAGCTAGGGGTTCAACTCCAGGACTGGAGTCATCGTGCACGATGACGCCAGTCCTCAGGGGGAGTTCCTGGAGGCTTGGCCGACATCCAAGATGTCGGCCAGCTCCAGGAGAGGATCACGATCCGGCTCTTTTCAGCGCCGATTCGTGATCCGGCTCCCCAGGGGTTAATCACAGCCACCGTTTGGAAGGGCAGGCTGTGTCCTTCCAAACGGTGCCTGGATTAACCCTCTGCCCCCTGGTGATCGGGAGGGAGAGAGGTCCAAAGGACCTCCCCCCTCCCTTTCAGGCGCTTCCTCCGCACATGCGGGGGGGGCCTGAATTAGATGTCATCGCGCCGCCGCGATGACATCTAATTGCTCTGCCGGGGTCCCGGAGTGCTGGGCTGACATCCAAGATGTCAGCCCGCACCGGGGGGCGCAGCAATCCACCGGAATCCGGCAGATTGCTGCCTCCTGTGCATGGACACGCTCAGCGCATCCATAGCACAGGAGAACCACTTGGCTGGACGCGCTGAGCGCGTCCATAGCAGCCAAGTGGTTAACTGGTGTTTGAAAAAAATTCAAAATAACATCTAAAGCAATGTTATTTTTCACCTCGGGATTAAACATTCACAGGGTTATTCAGAGAGCGGTGAAAAGCAGGAGAATAACTGGAGAAGTGAAAATTCTAGGTCAAAATAGCCAAACCAGAAAAATTCTCCCATTTATCTCACTTTCCAAATCGGCAATTTGGTCTAGATTGTTCTCTTCTCCTGCCAGTTCTCCTGACTTTCACCTCTCTCTCAGGGTTGTTCAGAGAAAGGTGAAAACCAGGAGAATGGCAGGAAAAGAGAACACAGACGCTGCACATGTGCGGCCTATATAACATCCAGACGAAAAAAGTGTCCTGTGGTGGCTGTTGTGGTACCTGGCAATTGCAGAAGATGGCTGGTCTGGATATTGATGTGGAGCGTCTGATAGCGGCAGTGGCGGAGCATCCCGAGATTTGGGACACGGCTTGTGACCTGTACAAGGACAAACTGAGAAAGGCCAGCGCATGGGTTGCAGTCTCGAGGGAGGTGTACCTGGACTATGATACGTGGTCTGACAGAGAGCAGAAGCTACAGAGTGAGTACATGATTATTTAATTCATAATCACATGTAAATTGCATGTACAATAAAAGTAAAGGCAAACATAATAAGTGCCGTCACATGTTAAATGCTCCCCAGCTGCCAGGGCACCTGCCCTGCATCGCTAGTAAAATAATTAGCCAGAGCATCGCGAAACCTGTTGCTGTGTCTATTCACAGCTATTATGTCATGGTTTGCATATTCATCCAGACCCGTAACTGTGAGAGGTATCAGCGAAATTAAATCCATCCCTCGCACGAACATAGTTATGTAGGATGCAACAGCATTTCACTATATCCACACAGAACTCCACATTTACATCAAGCGGTCTATGAAAAATCCTCCACTTGTTGGTCAGTATGCCAAAGCTACACTCCACATACCGTCTCGCCCGCGACAGCCTGTAATTAAACACCCGCTTCCTCACAGTCAGGTGTGTCCCTGAGTAGGGCCGTAGGAGATGTGTGGATAGGCCGAATGCTTCGTCACCCACGAAGGCATAGGGGACTACCACGTCACTGCCAGGCAATGGTGCGGGCCTGGGTATGTGCAGGGTCCCACTCTCGAGCTCATCCCACAGTGTAGAGTTCCTGAACAGTGTGGAGTCAGAGTCCTTGCCGTATGATCCGACATCCACATACACAAAATTATAGTTGGCATCTGCCACCGCCAGTAGGCCAATGGAAAAGAAATGTTTATAATTTTGATACAGTGAGCCACTGTGCAGTGGCTTCACTATGCGGACATGTTTGCCATCCACGGCTCCCAGGCAATTGGGGAAGTTGGCTCTCCCCCAAAATCCTGCTGCAATTGCTACCCATGCCTCGTCGTGGGTGTTGGTAAACATTGCTTCTTCATGGTTTCCCATATTGTTTGGCACACCTTGCGGACGATCTCACCAGCTGTTGATCTGCCAACGCGGAAGTTGTAATGCAGATCCTTCAAACTGCATCCACTAGCAAGATACCTGGGAAATACTTGAGTTACACTTGACTCTGCTCTTTCCTTCATCCCCCACATCAAGTCTCTTTCCTCCTCCTGCCGATATCAACTGCGTAATATTTACAGAATTCGGCCATTTCTTACCGCTGTCGCCACAAAACAACTCATACACGCCCTGGTAATCTCCCGACTCGACTATTGCAATAATCTCTTATCTGGCCTCCCTCTGTCCCACCTCTCCCCCCTACAATCCATCCTGAACGCCTCCGCCAGGCTAATTCACCTCACCCGCCGCTCTGTCTCTGCCGCTCCCCTCTGCGAGTCCCTTCACTGGCTCCCCATCCACTGCAGAATTAAGTTCAAAATCCTTATCCTTACCTACAAAACCCTCACTAACTCAGCTCCCCACTACCTGTCCTCACTAATCACCAAATACACCCCAGCCCGCTCCCTAAGGTCAAACAGTGACCTGCGCCTAGCTTCTCCCCGCATCACCTCTTCCCATGATAGACTGCAGGATTTCTCACGCGCAGCCCCCACTCTCTGGAACGCTCTCCCTCGTACTGTCAGACTTTCCCCTAACTTCTCTTCCTTCAAACGCTCCCTGAAAACATTCCTATTTAGGGAAGCCTACCACCCAACTCACTGACGCAACCATCAATCACTCTCACCTTACAGTCCTCTCCTCCTGTTTCCAACCCCAACCCTCCCAGATTGTGAGTTCCTACGGGAATAGGGCCCTCATCTCCTCCTGTACTGTTTGTCAAATGTTGTTCAATGTATTGTAACCCTGTCTATACTGTGCTTATTGTACAGCGCTGCGGAATATGCTGGCGCTTTATAAATAAAGAATAATAATAATAATAATAAAATATGAATTAAATCTGTGTTATGATCACATCATGTGAACCGAACCTAATGTCACTCTCATTATGTTTTGCAGCACATGAAATTAGCAACAAGTGGCGCACTATCAGGGACAACTACACGCGGGTCCTGAAGAAGGAAGCGGCAGCTGCGCGCTCTGGAGCTGGGGCACGGAGGAAGGTGCACAGCTATCTTTACGCCGAACAATTGTCGTTCCTCAGGAGGACCCAGGAGCCAAGGCCAACTGCGAGCAGCATTGACCAGCCATCCACCTCTGGGTCACAGGAGCAACACCTGCCGGCAGGGGGTTCTGCCAGCTGGCAGGAGGAGGTTGACCAGGGTGGCACGGACTCGCAGGTGGAGGGGGAGGTGGAGACCGGACCGGTGCCAGCTGCAGCACCGAGAGACAGCACCAGACCGGCTCACAACAGGAGGAGGGGACCGCCTAGCGACTTCGAGCAGGCCATGGTCAGGTTCATGGGGTCGCACAATCCACAACCTCCACGCTGCACCATCACTGACAGTGAGGACATGTCCTTTGTCCATTCCTGTCAATCCCTGCTGGACCAGATGACCCCGGCGCAGAAGTGGAGTACCGCCGCAGATCCCTGGACCTCATCCATGAGATCCTGTCCCGTCCAGAACAGGCTGAGGTCTACTATGGTGCGGTGCCACAACGCCATCAGGCCACTGGTTATGCCAGCCACAGCCAGGCGCCACCCACCCACCCACCCATGTCCCATGTTGCTGGCCTCCCCCAGAGTCTGGCTACCGCCGCGGATCCACACATGGTCCTCATGAGCCAGATGCTCCTCTGTACGAGGATTTGTGAGGTGTCTTGTATGTTTTTGGTTGACATGCTGTTCCTGTTGTCACTGTTATGTTTTGTCCTTCATGTTATTTTCTTTTGTACATATGTTACAAATATGTAATTCATTTATTTTCTTGTTTATTACAATATATTTCTATTTACATACATTCTTGTCAGTGTCAGAGGTTTTTTGGACGTGTCTTGAAATGTGATGCCTGCGTGTGGGTGGGTATGAATGTGCTTGCGTACATGTCACTACAGACCGACAATAGGGGCTCTGCACACCGAGCACATGTCTGCTAGGCTTGTGCACCTTTTATTTTTTTCGGGTCGATTCTGTTCGATGTTTCGGATTTTTAAACTTTTCGATTCGGCTCGTTTCTACCTATCGCTGTTTCGATTCGGTTCGGCTCGACTCGTTTGCCGTGTACTTTTTTCTCGGAATTTCGACCATGTTTCGTATTTGCGTGTCACTTAGCTCGTTTTATGTATCGACTTTTCGTAAGTTCGGAAATTCTCATTTCTTCGGAACGTCTGTCCTCCTCGTTTCAAAGCAATAAATTTCGATTTGACTCATTTCAAGTCCATTCGGAAATTCCGTAAATATTTCGGGTCGGCTCGGAAAACTTTTCGGATCTGACGTTTTCGGATCTCAAATTTTCGGTAATTCGGCCGCATCCGAAAACACGAATCGGGAAATTGCGTGAAAATTCCGAAACCTGAAACGCACATCCCTAATGTCTGCTGACTGCCAGCGAAGTCATGCATACAGGTGTTTGGAAGTATTTACCGCAAAGTGATGACCAGCATCTCCTCCGGTGGTATGGCATCCCTCATGATGGTGTCCCTCTTGGTCAGCGGCTCCCGTAACTGTGACAACAGTTCATCGAATGAGGGGATGGACATCCGCATGTAGTTGAAAAACTTCACGGGGTCCCTCTCTCACAGTGGCCTGTACAGCGTCACAAAGTGGCCATGAGTGTGTCTGGCAGCGTTGATGGGATGAACCCATGTTCGCCGTTGTCTTTTGTGCTGGAGGTACAGGTAGCCCGTTGCAGCAAACACAAACACTTGCAGTACATCCATCTTGGTGAAACGCCACCATCCACGCAATGGCTTTTTATACCCCTTCACCTTAATTTTTGATTCACCTATTGATTTGGTAAATTAGATTACGCGTTTAATTGCAGATCCGTACAAAATCACGCCCGAAAATGCGCATCGTATGACCGTTTTCGCGCACTCCGTGAAAAAATACGTCACTTCGTTCGGACGCACTTTTTTACGTTCGCGTGTAAAAATGCTTTCGTTTGACCCTAGCCTTAGAGTTAAGAACCTTTCATCCCAGCAATATTTCTGTAAATGATAAATGAATACATGAAAAACTGATAATGCGCAAATTTACATAATTTAATTTTTTTTACTATCTCGGAACAAAAAATTCTTTGCCAAATTTCCTTGTGTTATCCCATATTTATGTGTTAGCTTCGTATTCCATGCTTCAGATAATTGTTTTGACAAAAAATAAATAACAGAAAGTGTTTGGCAGTAAAGGGGTTAAGCTCCTTGAAAGAGACCTCAGATCAAATTCAAGAGTTCTGAATGTACGTCTGTATAATATTTAGTTATTCAGAGAGCGGTGAAAAGCAGGAGAATAACTGGAGAAGTGAAAATTCTAGGTCAAAATAGCCAAACCAGAAAAATTCTCCCATTTATCTCACTTTCCAAATCGGCTATTTGGTCTAGATTTTTCTCTTCTCCTGCCAGTTCTCCTGACTTTCACCTCTCTCTCAGGTTGTTCAGAGAAAGGGGAAAACCAGGAGAATGGCAGGAAAAGAGAACACAGACGCTGCACATGTGCGGCCTATATAACATCCAGACGAAAAAAGTGTCCTGTGGTGGCTGTTGTGGTACCTGGCAATTGCAGAAGATGGCTGGTCTGGATATTGATGTGGAGCGTCTGATAGCGGCAGTGGCGGAGCATCCCGAGATTTGGGACACGGCTTGTGACCTGTACAAGGACAAACTGAGAAAGGCCAGCGCATGGGTTGCAGTCTCGAGGAGGTGTACCTGGACTATGATACGTGGTCTGACAGAGAGCAGAAGCTACAGAGTGAGTACATGATTATTTAATTCATAATCACATGTAAATTGCATGTACAATAAAAGTAAAGGCAAACATAATAAGTGCCGTCACATGTTAAATGCTCCCCAGCTGCCAGGGCACCTGCCCTGCATCGCTAGTAAAATAATTAGCCAGAGCATCGCGAAACCTGTTGCTGTGTCTATTCACAGCTATTATGTCATGGTTTGCATATTCATCCAGACCCGTAACTGTGAGGGTATCAGCGAAATTAAATCCATCCCTCGCACGAACATAGTTATGTAGGATGCAACAGCATTTCACTATATCCACACAGAACTCCACATTTACATCAAGCGGTCTATGAAAAATCCTCCACTTGTTGGTCAGTATGCAAAGCTACACTCCACATACCGTCTCGCCCGCGACAGCCTGTAATTAAACACCCGCTTCCTCACAGTCAGGTGTGTCCCTGAGTAGGGCCGTAGGAGATGTGTGGATAGGCCGAATGCTTCGTCACCCACGAAGGCATAGGGGACTACCACGTCACTGCCAGGCAATGGTGCGGGCCTGGGTATGTGCAGGGTCCCACTCTCGAGCTCATCCACAGTGTAGAGTTCCTGAACAGTGTGGAGTCAGAGTCTTGCCGTATGATCCGACATCCACATACACAAAATTATAGTTGGCATCTGCCACCGCCAGTAGGCCAATGGAAAAGAAATGTTTATAATTTTGATACAGTGAGCCACTGTGCAGTGGCTTCACTATGCGGACATGTTTGCCATCCACGGCTCCCAGGCAATTGGGGAAGTTGGCTCTCCCCCAAAATCCTGCTGCAATTGCTACCCATGCCTCGTCCGTGGGTGTTGGTAAACATTGCTTCTTCATGGTTTCCCATATTGTTTGGCACACCTTGCGGACGATCTCACCAGCTGTTGATCTGCCAACGCGGAAGTTGTAATGCAGATCCTTCAAACTGCATCCACTAGCAAGATACCTGGGAAATATGAATTAAATCTGTGTTATGATCACATCATGTGAACCGAACCTAATGTCACTCTCATTATGTTTTGCAGCACATGAAATTAGCAACAAGTGGCGCACTATCAGGGACAACTACACCCGGGTCCTGAAGAAGGAAGCGGCAGCTGCGCGCTCTGGAGCTGGGGCACGGAGGAAGGTGCACAGCTATCTTTACGCCGAACAATTGTCGTTCCTCAGGAGGACCCAGGAGCCAAGGCCAACTGCGAGCAGCATTGACCAGCCATCCACCTCTGGGTCACAGGAGCAACACCTGCCGGCAGGGGGTTCTGCCAGCTGGCAGGAGGAGGTTGACCAGGGTGGCACGGACTCGCAGGTGGAGGGGGAGGTGGAGACCGGACCGGTGCCAGCTGCAGCACCGAGAGACAGCACCAGACCGGCTCACAACAGGAGGAGGGGACCGCCTAGCGACTTCGAGCAGGCCATGGTCAGGTTCATGGGGTCGCACAATCCACAACCTCCACGCTGCACCATCACTGACAGTGAGGACATGTCCTTTGTCCATTCCTGTCAATCCCTGCTGGACCAGATGACCCCGGCGCAGAAGGTGGAGTACCGCCGCAGATCCCTGGACCTCATCCATGAGATCCTGTCCCGTCCAGAACAGGCTGAGGTCTACTATGGTGCGGTGCCACAACGCCATCAGGCCACTGGTTATGCCAGCCACAGCCAGGCGCCACCCACCCACCCACCCATGTCCCATGTTGCTGGGCCTCCCCCAGAGTCTGGCTACCGCCGCGGATCCACACATGGTCCTCATGAGCCAGATGCTCCTCTGTACGAGGATTTGTGAGGTGTCTTGTATGTTTTTGGTTGACATGCTGTTCCTGTTGTCACTGTTATGTTTTGTCCTTCATGTTATTTTCTTTTGTATATATGTTACAAATATGTAATTCATTTATTTTCTTGTTTATTACAATATATTTCTATTTACATACATTCTTGTCAGTGTCAGAGGTTTTTTGGACGTGTCTTGAAATGTGATGCCTGCGTGTGGGTGGGTATGAATGTGCTTGCGTACATGTCACTACAGACCGACAATAGGGGCTCTGCACACCGAGCACATGTCTGCTAGGCTTGTGCACCTTTTATTTTTTTCGGGTCGATTCTGTTCGATGTTTCGGATTTTTAAACTTTTCGATTCGGCTCGTTTCTACCTATCGCTGTTTCGATTCGGTTCGGCTCGACTCGTTTGCCGTGTACTTTTTTCTCGGAATTTCGACCATGTTTCGTATTTGCGTGTCACTTAGCTCGTTTTATGTATCGACTTTTCGTAAGTTCGGAAATTCTCATTTCTTCGGAACGTCTGTCCTCCTCGTTTCAAAGCAATAAATTTCGATTTGACTCATTTCAAGTCCATTCGGAAATTCCGTAAATATTTCGGGTCGGCTCGGAAAACTTTTCGGATCTGACGTTTTCGGATCTCAAATTTTCGGTAATTCGGCCATCCGAAAACACGAATCGGGAAATTGCGTGAAAATTCCGAAACCTGAAACGCACATCCCTAATGTCTGCTGACTGCCAGCGAAGTCATGCATACAGGTGTTTGGAAGTATTTACCGCAAAGTGATGACCAGCATCTCCTCCGGTGGTATGGCATCCCTCATGATGGTGTCCCTCTTGGTCAGCGGCTCCCGTAACTGTGACAACAGTTCATCGAATGAGGGGATGGACATCCGCATGTAGTTGAAAAACTTCACGGGGTCCCTCTCTCACAGTGGCCTGTACAGCGTCACAAAGTGGCCATGAGTGTGTCTGGCAGCGTTGATGGGATGAACCCATGTTCGCCGTTGTCTTTTGTGCTGGAGGTACAGGTAGCCCGTTGCAGCAAACACAAACACTTGCAGTACATCCATCTTGGTGAAACGCCACCATCCACGCAATGGCTTTTTATACCCCTTCACCTTAATTTTTGATTCACCTATTGATTTGGTAAATTAGATTACGCGTTTAATTGCAGATCCGTACAAAATCACGCCCGAAAATGCGCATCGTATGACCGTTTTCGCGCACTCCGTGAAAAAATACGTCACTTCGTTCGGACGCACTTTTTTACGTTCGCGTGTAAAAATGCTTTCGTTTGACCCTAGCCTTAGAGTTAAGAACCTTTCATCCCAGCAATATTTCTGTAAATGATAAATGAATACATGAAAAACTGATAATGCGCAAATTTACATAATTTAATTTTTTTTTACTATCTCGGAACAAAAAATTCTTTGCCAAATTTCCTTGTTATCCCATATTTAGTTGTTAGCTTCGTATTCCATGCTTCAGATAATTGTTTTGACAAAAAATAAATAACAGAAAGTGTTTGGCAGTAAAGGGGTTAAGCTCCTTGAAAGAGACCTCAGATCAAATTCAAGAGTTCTGAATGTACGTCTGTATAATATTTAGTTATTCAGAGAGCGGTGAAAAGCAGGAGAATAACTGGAGAAGTGAAAATTCTAGGTCAAAATAGCCAAACCAGAAAAATTCTCCCATTTATCTCACTTTCCAAATCGGCTATTTGGTCTAGATTGTTCTCTTCTCCTGCCAGTTCTCCTGACTTTCACCTCTCTCTCAGGGTTGTTCAGAGAAAGGGGAAAACCAGGAGAATGGCAGGAAAAGAGAACACAGACGCTGCACATGTGCGGCCTATATAACATCCAGACGAAAAAAGTGTCCTGTGGTGGCTGTTGTGGTACCTGGCAATTGCAGAAGATGGCTGGTCTGGATATTGATGTGGAGCGTCTGATAGCGGCAGTGGCGGAGCATCCCGAGATTTGGGACACGGCTTGTGACCTGTACAAGGACAAACTGAGAAAGCCGCCCAGCGCATGTGCAGTCTCGAGGAGGTGTACCTGGACTATGATACGTGGTCTGACAGAGAGCAGAAGCTACAGAGTGAGTACATGATTATTTAATTCATAATCACATGTAAATTGCATGTACAATAAAAGTAAAGGCAAACATAATAAGTGCCGTCACATGTTAAATGCTCCCCAGCTGCCAGGGCACCTGCCCTGCATCGCTAGTAAAATAATTAGCCAGAGCATCGCGAAACCTGTTGCTGTGTCTATTCACAGCTATTATGTCATGGTTTGCATATTCATCCAGACCCGTAACTGTGAGGGTATCAGCGAAATTAAATCCATCCCTCGCACGAACATAGTTATGTAGGATGCAACAGCATTTCACTATATCCACACAGAACTCCACATTTACATCAAGCGGTCTATGAAAAATCCTCCACTTGTTGGTCAGTATGCCAAAGCTACACTCCACATACCGTCTCGCCCGCGACAGCCTGTAATTAAACACCCGCTTCCTCACAGTCAGGTGTGTCCCTGAGTAGGGCCGTAGGAGATGTGTGGATAGGCCGAATGCTTCGTCACCCACGAAGGCATAGGGGACTACCACGTCACTGCCAGGCAATGGTGCGGGCCTGGGTATGTGCAGGGTCCCACTCTCGAGCTCATCCCACAGTGTAGAGTTCCTGAACAGTGTGGAGTCAGAGTCCTTGCCGTATGATCCGACATCCACATACACAAAATTATAGTTGGCATCTGCCACCGCCAGTAGGCCAATGGAAAAGAAATGTTTATAATTTTGATACAGTGAGCCACTGTGCAGTGGCTTCACTATGCGGACATGTTTGCCATCCACGGCTCCCAGGCAATTGGGGAAGTTGGCTCTCCCCCAAAATCCTGCTGCAATTGCTACCCATGCCTCGTCCGTGGGTGTTGGTAAACATTGCTTCTTCATGGTTTCCATATTGTTTGGCACACCTTGCGGACGATCTCACCAGCTGTTGATCTGCCAACGCGGAAGTTGTAATGCAGATCCTTCAAACTGCATCCACTAGCAAGATACCTGGGAAATATGAATTAAATCTGTGTTATGATCACATCATGTGAACCGAACCTAATGTCACTCTCATTATGTTTTGCAGCACATGAAATTAGCAACAAGTGGCGCACTATCAGGGACAACTACACGCGGGTCCTGAAGAAGGAAGCGGCAGCTGCGCGCTCTGGAGCTGGGGCACGGAGGAAGGTGCACAGCTATCTTTACGCCGAACAATTGTCGTTCCTCAGGAGGACCCAGGAGCCAAGGCCAACTGCGAGCAGCATTGACCAGCCATCCACCTCTGGGTCACAGGAGCAACACCTGCCGGCAGGGGGTTCTGCCAGCTGGCAGGAGGAGGTTGACCAGGGTGGCACGGACTCGCAGGTGGAGGGGGAGGTGGAGACCGGACCGGTGCCAGCTGCAGCACCGAGAGACAGCACCAGACCGGCTCACAACAGGAGGAGGGGACCGCCTAGCGACTTCGAGCAGGCCATGGTCAGGTTCATGGGGTCGCACAATCCACAACCTCCACGCTGCACCATCACTGACAGTGAGGACATGTCCTTTGTCCATTCCTGTCAATCCCTGCTGGACCAGATGACCCCGGCGCAGAAGGTGGAGTACCGCCGCAGATCCCTGGACCTCATCCATGAGATCCTGTCCCGTCCAGAACAGGCTGAGGTCTACTATGGTGCGGTGCCACAACGCCATCAGGCCACTGGTTATGCCAGCCACAGCCAGGCGCCACCCACCCACCCACCCATGTCCCATGTTGCTGGGCCTCCCCCAGAGTCTGGCTACCGCCGCGGATCCACACATGGTCCTCATGAGCCAGATGCTCCTCTGTACGAGGATTTGTGAGGTGTCTTGTATGTTTTTGGTTGACATGCTGTTCCTGTTGTCACTGTTATGTTTTGTCCTTCATGTTATTTTCTTTTGTATATATGTTACAAATATGTAATTCATTTATTTTCTTGTTTATTACAATATATTTCTATTTACATACATTCTTGTCAGTGTCAGAGGTTTTTTGGACGTGTCTTGAAATGTGATGCCTGCGTGTGGGTGGGTATGAATGTGCTTGCGTACATGTCACTACAGACCGACAATAGGGGCTCTGCACACCGAGCACATGTCTGCTAGGCTTGTGCACCTTTATATTTTTTTCGGGTCGATTCTGTTCGATGTTTCGGATTTTTAAACTTTTCGATTCGGCTCGTTTCTACCTATCGCTGTTTCGATTCGGTTCGGCTCGACTCGTTTGCCGTGTACTTTTTTCTCGGAATTTCGACCATGTTTCGTATTTGCGTGTCACTTAGCTCGTTTTATGTATCGACTTTTCGTAAGTTCGGAAATTCTCATTTCTTCGGAACGTCTGTCCTCCTCGTTTCAAAGCAATAAATTTCGATTTGACTCATTTCAAGTCCATTCGGAAATTCCGTAAATATTTCGGGTCGGCTCGGAAAACTTTTCGGATCTGACGTTTTCGGATCTCAAATTTTCGGTAATTCGGCCGCATCCGAAAACACGAATCGGGAAATTGCGTGAAAATTCCGAAACCTGAAACGCACATCCCTAATGTCTGCTGACTGCCAGCGAAGTCATGCATACAGGTGTTTGGAAGTATTTACCGCAAAGTGATGACCAGCATCTCCTCCGGTGGTATGGCATCCCTCATGATGGTGTCCCTCTTGGTCAGCGGCTCCCGTAACTGTGACAACAGTTCATCGAATGAGGGGATGGACATCCGCATGTAGTTGAAAAACTTCACGGGGTCCCTCTCTCACAGTGGCCTGTACAGCGTCACAAAGTGGCCATGAGTGTGTCTGGCAGCGTTGATGGGATGAACCCATGTTCGCCGTTGTCTTTTGTGCTGGAGGTACAGGTAGCCCGTTGCAGCAAACACAAACACTTGCAGTACATCCATCTTGGTGAAACGCCACCATCCACGCAATGGCTTTTTATACCCCTTCACCTTAATTTTTGATTCACCTATTGATTTGGTAAATTAGATTACGCGTTTAATTGCAGATCCGTACAAAATCACGCCCGAAAATGCGCATCGTATGACCGTTTTCGCGCACTCCGTGAAAAAATACGTCACTTCGTTCGGACGCACTTTTTTACGTTCGCGTGTAAAAATGCTTTCGTTTGACCCTAGCCTTAGAGTTAAGAACCTTTCATCCCAGCAATATTTCTGTAAATGATAAATGAATACATGAAAAACTGATAATGCGCAAATTTACATAATTTAATTTTTTTTTACTATCTCGGAACAAAAAATTCTTTGCCAAATTTCCTTGTTATCCCATATTTAGTTGTTAGCTTCGTATTCCATGCTTCAGATAATTGTTTTGACAAAAAATAAATAACAGAAAGTGTTTGGCAGTAAAGGGGTTAAGCTCCTTGAAAGAGACCTCAGATCAAATTCAAGAGTTCTGAATGTACGTCTGTATAATATTACATTTTATAGGTGTGACAACTGAAGGTGCCTGAACAAAACACACATGTTGATTGTGCCCAATTTTTATTTACTTTCAAGGATGGTTTTATTCACGGAGCGGGTATCAAATTGCGAGTTTACGTTGGGTATAGTGTTATTACAATGAATGGCTCTAAAAGATTTGCTTTTCAGTTTTATTAAAGAACAAAATTAAAGCATTTTTGCCTTGACTGTAATTCTATTAACAACAATGAATACAAAAACCAAATGCATGTATACATTTATTTGTCATTTATCACAATGGCGTCCTTATGCCTTTGAAATGTATAGCTCTATTGATATTCCTTTTCTCCAGTTTCCTCCAGGGCCAACCCAAGCCACTGTGCTGCCTGGATCCACGGACGAAATGCTGTCAGCCCCCCAAACAAAACAACAAACACAAAAAACATGCGTGGTGTATGTGCGTATCACAGAGCTCCACAACAATAAAACTCACACTCACACACACCGCACATTACATTGAGTTTTATTGCTGTGAAGCTCTGTGATACAGTGATGTGCGGTGTGTATGGGCGTATCACAGAGCTCCACAGCAATAAAACTCAGTGATGTGCGCTGTGTATGAGCGTATCAGAGAGCTCCACATATCCTGCCACACAGTCACACACACACATCCACACACAGATTCACATCCACACACAGTCACAAACACACATCCACACACAGTCACAAACACACATCCACACACAGTCACAAACACACATCCACACACACATCCAAACACAGTCACAAACACATACAATCACACACATCCACACACACATTCAATCACATCCACACACAGTCACAAACACACACACACACCCACAAACAGATTCACAACCATACACACACACATATACAGGCACACACACATCCACACACACACATCCACATACACAGTCACACACACATCCACACACACACATCCACACAGAGTCACACAAATGCACACAAAGTCAAATACAGATTCAAAGTCACATACATCGACACACTCAAAGTCACAAACACAAATTTACATAAAGTCACACACACACATCCATAAACATACCCACACATATCCCTGGTCCATGCCTGATCAAGGTCCACACATCCGGCACCAGCCTGGTTGAGGCCCTGGCCAGGCGTCTGCCTGGTTGAGGGCCAGGTGCCGGGCCAGACCTGGTCGGGGGCCGTGCCTTGTCGAGGTCCAGGCGAGGCGCTTCATGCCGCGGCCTTTGACAGGGTGGCAAAATGCCGTCCCTGGCCAAAGGCCGCCTGGAGCCACGGCACCAAGTTTTTGTCTACTATTGGTCTTGCCTGACATGCTATTTGTTTTTTTATCAGGTTTTTTTGTTTGAAGACTAGTCTTATCCGCCAATTTTATAGGTTATGTGCCTTAACATCTGTTGTCTCTATATATAGGTGTGAAGGGTTTATTTATTTCTTATGGAAATTTTTGGACTTTTTGGACTGAAAATTGGGACATTGCCAGGAGTGTCATGAAGGATTCCCTTAGTTGAGATGGAGAACTAAGGAAAAGTACTGACACAGCACGTCACATCCGGCTTTTCGTGGGGACTGCGTGCGAGGTGGACGAGATGACATAATTTCCTGTGCGCCATGAAACTACCGGGCACCACGTGGGTGGCTAAACATTTACCGGATAGAATAAAATGGGGGTTTCTGGGTTTGAGGGTCTTCACAGTTCTTGAAAAAGTCACCGTTACTGTTGTGTTTTTCAAGTATCGAGCTCTGCCCTGCAGCTTGTTGAATTCATTGTGTATATCCCCAGTCCTGACTCAGGGCTTTGTCTGACCAACCTAGCTGGGAGTGCTAGGATCAGCAGTCTTTACTGTTGTGTTATTCAATTACCGAGTTCTGCCCTGCAGCTTGCTGAATTCATTGTGTCTATCCCCAGTCCTGAAATCTGTCTTTAGATGAGAAATCATACCCAGTGCAGGGCTTCCTCTTGTGTTTGTGTTCTGCACTATCTCCCTTGTTTCTTGTTCTGCAAGTGTGTGCTGGAATCTGCTATAAGCAACAAACCACAAACCTGCCCTAAAGGCTTCAAACTACACTGCCTAAAGGCTCCCCGTCACCCTATAAGGGGCCTATTGTTACACCTGCTCCCTCTTATCTCTGATTCTGTTTTTTGAATTGGATTTTGAAGCTATTTGCTAATTAGTTACAAGATTACATTAATTACTTGTTTATCTTCTGGTTTTGAAGCATATTACCAAACATATTACCATGAGCTATTAATGTTAGCCAGGGCCGGACTGGGGATAAAAACCAGCCGTGGAAATAATTTCATACCAGCCCCATAGCATTATTATACCAGCCCAACGTCATTATTATGTTATTCATAAAGGGGAAAACCATGCATTTTAACACACATTTGAGTACATGGGTACATATTGCCCCCAGGCCAGCTCATATGGGTATATATTGCCCCCAGGCCAGCTCATATGGGTACATATTGTCCCCAGGTCAACTCATATGGGTACATATTGCCCCCAGGCCAGCTCATATGGGTACATATTGCCCCCAGGCCAGCTCATATGGGTATATATTGCCCCCAGGCCAGCTTATATGGTTATATATTGCCCCCAGGCCAGCTCATATGGGTATATATTGCCCAACCCTGGGGGGATGGAGAGGTCACTCAGGTGAGGTTACTCTCACTCGGAGGCGCTAGGAAGAGTTGGCTGAGCCGCACCTTAGCGAGATGCTAACTTGGCTGGCGCTGGGCGGCCTCTCTGATCCCTCTCATCTCGTGACTCGTTCCTGCGCACTATCACTGTGACAGTGTCAACGTAGGGAGGGCGGCGCCAATGCAGCGTGCGTGCGTCCCATTTCCCAGCATGGTGTTCGCTGGGTGGGACGCACGCTGCAGCAGCTGTCAGCCCGGCAGCCCCTCCTCCCTCACGAGCACCGAGCAGAGTAGACAGGCGGCGGACAGGCCGCTGCTGGCCGGCGCTCGCAGGCCGCTGCTGACCGGCCGCTAGCTGCTAGTACCAGCCCACGGTTTCTCTTGTGATGCTGCGGGCGGCACAATTATTGCAGCAGCCTACCGGGATACCTCCCGGTATCCCAGTAGGCCAGTCCGGCCCTGATGTTAGCAGCTCCATGGCTAATCCAAGTCAAACTGCAACTTGATGCGACTCAACTGGTATAGTAAACACAAATGTACTGGAAGCTGGTGAATAACGAGTGACTCCCAGTATCTAGGAGCACCAGGGAATAAAGTATGTTGTCTAGGTGTTCCAAGGGATTTGGGTGGGACTAACTGTGACTAGGTAGAACTGGATATGTAATCAAGCCTCAAGAAAGATACGATTACGATTACTTTATAGGACATCTTGGAATCATTAGATGATCAATGAACCACTTGTGATACGTTGCACACCCCGTCATTCACAGAGCTTTCTACATCAGGTTGAGGATCCTTCGTCCGAATTCCTTGGGACCTGAAGTGTTTACCAATTTCATTTTTTTTTTCCAGATTTTAAATATTTGCATATAATAATGAGATATTTTGGGGGGGCTGCAGAATATTTGCATAAAATAATGATATATCTCTGGGACGGGACCCAAGTTGAAACACGAAATGAATTTATGTTTCATATACACCTTATACACACAGCCTGAACGGCATTTCATACAATTTTTAATCATTTTGCCCCTGTCACGTGAGGACACTTGTGGCTTTAAGTGAGTGTTCAAAAAGTCTTCGGATTTTGGAGCATTTTGGATTACAGATTTTCAGTAAGGGACAGTCATTTTCAATACTTTTCCTAGCACAAAAAGTTGAAAGAATCAGCCTTCGTTCACCATAGGTCTTCTACTGGTTGACTTTGGAGATGCAGAGATGAGGTCACCTACACTACTTTTGCAGCCGGCGGAGCAGACTATAAGGACATTGGAAAACGTTCTACAGGCTATGATTAGACTGTACTAGGGATGAGCTGTTCGGGCTCGGTCGGTTCGGAGTTCGGCCTGAACTTTGGCAGTTCGAAAGTTCGCGAACTTCAAACTTTTTGGGCGTGTTCGGTTCGAGTTCGGAAAAAAAAAAGAAATTTTGAAAAAAGTATAAACAATGCTTAAAAAATACTAAAAAATCTAGAAATAAAGAGACTCTTTACTGCAGAATATTATAAGCAATGGTTTATTAGATATTGAATTAAAAACGAATGTGTACGTGCAAAGATTCTTCTCACCTCTAAGGCTAGGGTCAGACGAACGCAGTTTTAACGTGTGTTTAGCTGCACGAAATCACGGCCGTGCTAGCAGCAAATGACGTCCAATGCCGGGGAACATACGACGAACGGCCGCACGAAAGTTCATCCGTGCAACGCAAGTGGCAAACGAACGCATTTTTTCGAGAACGTCAAACCGCTACTACTGACGTACAGAGTGCGCTGCGTCCGCATAGCGGCGTGTTTGCGTGATTGGGAGACGTCAGACGCTGCTAATGACCGGATAACATAACGTCCAGACACAAAAAGTGTTTTATTGATGATCCGTTCAAAATCACGGACGAAAATGCTCATCGTATGACCGCTAACGCGTATTTCGTGAAAAAATACGTCCGTTCGTTCGACCGCACTTTTCCACGGACGACGCGAAAAATGCGTTCGTCTGACCCTAGCCTAAATGACCTTTTTTTTTTCAAACGGCATAAAAACAACAGATGTTTTAGTCTGGTCTAATCAATTTGATACATTTTATGTAGAGTGAAGGTGTGGGGTGTCTGCTTCTGTTCTGAGTGAGTGTTAATTTCCCTCCTAAAACTTCCTAATATGCTGCATTTAACTGCTGTGAAATTAATACAAAATTTCCTCATTGCCCGCTTTTAACATCTAAAGCGATGTTATTTTTCACCTCGGGATTAAACATTCACAGAGTTATTCAGAGAGCGGTGAAAAGCAGAAGAATAACTGGAGAAATGAAAATTCTAGGTCAAAATAGCCAAACCAGAAAAATTCTCCCATTTATCTCACTTTCCAAATCGGCTATTTGGTCTAGATTGTTCTTTTCTCCTGCCAGTTCTCCTGGCTTTCACCTGTCTTTCAGGGTTGTTCAGAGAAAGGTGAAAACCAGGAGAATGGCAGGAAAAGAGAACAATCTGGACCAAATAGCTGATTTGGAAAGTGAGATAAGGCTAGGGTCAGACTAACGCATTTTTCACAGCGACCGTCAAAAAGTGCGTCCGAACGCATTGCCGTATTTTTTCACGGAATGCGCGAAAACGGTCATACGATTTTGTGCGTGATTTTTTACGGATCCAAACCAGGAAACTTTGGGTGTCTGGACATTATGTTGGCCGGACATGAGCAGGGTCCGACGTCTCCAAATCACGCACACACGCCGCTAGTGGACACAGCGTACTCTGTACGTCCGTACTAGCGGTTCTGCATTCTCGAAAAAAATGCGTTCATTTTCCACTTGCGTTGCGCAGCCGGACATTCGTGCGACCGTACTTCGTATATTGGCCGTCATTGCCCGTCATTTGCTGCTAGTGCGGCCGTGATTAAGTTCGCCTAAACGCACGTTAAAAATTCGCTAGTCTGACCCTAGCCTAAATGGGAGAATTTTTCTGGTTTGGCTATTTTGACCTAGAATTTTCCATTCTCCAGTCATTCTCCTGCTCTTCACCGCTCTCTGAATAACCCTGACAGGGTTATTCAGAGAAAGGTGAAACTCAGGAGAATGACTGAAGAGAAAATTCTAGGTCAAAATAGTCAAACCAGAAAAATTCTCCCATTTATCTCACTTTCCAAATCGACTATTTGGTCTAGAATTTTCCATGCTCCTGCTTTTCACCGCCAAAAAAAATTTCTACGTGTCCGAAAATGTCTCCTCTTTTCATACAGACTGCTGCCCCAAGCAGTTGTTTATGGATAGATTTAGGCTAGGGTCAGACTGAGGCAGTGCGAACGCGCGTTCTGGCGCACTTAATCACGGCCGTAGTAGCAGCAGATGCCGGGCAATGACGGCCAATATACGAAGTACGGTCGCACAAAAGTCCGGCTGCGCAACGCAAGTGGAAAATGAACGCATTTTTTCGAGAACGTTAAACCACTAGTACTGACGTACAGAGTGCGCTGCGCCCGCTAGCGGCGTGTGTGCGTGATTAGGAGACGTCAGACGCTGCTAATGTCCGGCCAACATAACGTCCAGATGCAAGAAGTGTTTTATTGATGATCCGTACAAAATCACGGATGAAACTGCGCATAGTATGACCGCTATTGCGTATTCCGGGAAAAAATACGTCCATTCTTCGAACGCACATTTTCACGGACAACGTGAAAAATGCGTTAGTCTGACCCTAGCCTAAAGGAAAAGCATTTACCGTCATTTGAAATGTAATTTTTTTGTTATTAAGTGTTTCATCCTAGAAATCCGCCACTTCACGGGCAGGTTATGGGGACCTCCTAGGCACGATATTTGAAGGATTTTTTTTTTATTTTTAACCATTATTTCATGGAAAACTCACTGTCCTTTTAAAAACGTTTTTTTTTTTACTCCTGGTTTCCTGTCCCCCAGGGCACTACTCGGACCCCCATACACCTTTTATGGCAAATATCTAGCATATATGCCCTCTTGGAGGGCACTCTAAAAAACCGAATTTTCAGCCCCATTGACTTGCATTGAGTTCGAGTTCGAGTTCGGATCCGAACATATGGAAAGTTCGGGTTCGGGCCCGAACCGAACTCGGGGGGTGTTCGGCTCATCCCTAGACTGTACATACTTACGGGGTTATCCAAAGAGATTCGAAAAGTCACCGCACGTTCGGTGACTTTTCGTTCTCTTCAATTTGGTTTGTTTTGCCGATCCCATTTCGGCGACCCTGCGGTGTATTCAGCAAGTTCAGCGGGTCCCCGAATTGCAGGGAAAAGCTACCGCAAACCTGACGAAAACTAACCGCAAAACCTGACGAATGCACGCTGAAAACCCGCAAAAACATCTGGATTAACCCGTCGAAGACGCCGGAAAAATCCGAGCAGGAGTTGATCACACGCAGCGAAGCCGCCGGAAAAAGCCGACACCGCAGACAGAGGGAGGTGAATAAATTAGCAAAACAGTTTTATGAATGTGAAAGTGAAAAGCTGTTTGCAAAGAATCTACTGAGCGAAAATGTCTGAAATTTGCATATGAGGTCCAGGGAATGATAATAAAGAGAGCTGTTACAGAAAAAATATGTAAACTTAAAAATAAAAATAAAAAATCAGACTTTTAAAAAAAAAAAATTCTGAAAAATGCTTAAAGTATCCTAAAAAATCTGTAAATAAAGAGACTCTTTACTGCAGAATTTTATAATAAACGGTTTATTAGATATTGAATTAAAACGGGAATATTTTTAACATTGAAGCCTATGCGATTCTCCTGAATTAACTTGCCGAATTAAACCACCGAATGGCAGGGCATTTCGGGAACCTTTCACTGCTGGTTTGTGTTCTATGAATAGCCGAAGCAGTGCTTTTTTATGGGGATTTCACTGCCCTCGAACAGGCACCGAACAGGCACCGTATGTGCAGGCAATTCGCCAGGATTTGGCGAATTGCCTGCTCTCAGCATTCGGTTACCTTTCTCAAGCAATTCAGATCTCTTTGGATAACCCTGTAAAACACCACCCCGAGTCCCAACACTTTCCTGAGATTAGCATTTGCACATGAGCCTTTCTCACTTCACAGTCTTTGTATAGTAGGTACAAGTGTACTGGAAGCTGGTAAATATCCCAGTCACTGATTCCCAGTCACTAAATATTCACGGAGAACCAAGGAACAAAGTATAATTTCTCGGGGCTCCAAGGGATTTGGGTGGGAACTGACTGTGACTTGGCAAAACTGGATATGTATCAAATCAAGCCTCAAGAAAGATATGATTACTTTATAGGCCATCTTGGAGTAATTAGATAATCAATTAACTACTTTGTGTCACGTCTCAATCCCTGACAATAGCGACGTTGCTACATGCAAAAACTACCAGAAACACTGAGACACCTATCGGTCCTTATAATGGACAGGCAAAGTCCAATGTCTTTGGACATGTTCAAAGTCAAAGTCCATTGAGGAGAAGAGAAGGAATACTTGTAGATACGTAAACACGTTTAGCTAAAGGGCACCAGGGGATATACTGAGGGAGTATTATTTATTTATTAATTTATTTATTTATAAAGGATTTTACCAGGAAGGATACATTGAGATTTCTCTCGTTTTCAAGTATGTCCTGGGTTCAAGAACATTGAAGTGTTACAGTTACAGAAATACAAAGTAATACAATGTAAGATATTAACAACACAAATAAACAGATTAACAGAAAATAAATATGTAGGAAATAGTCATTATGTTACATGTTTACAGGTGCATTCTGTATATAGTCATTATGTTACATGTTTACAGGTGCATTCTGTATATAGTCATTATGTTACATGTTTACAGGTGCATTCTGTATATAGTCACTATGTTACATGTTTACAGGTGCATTCTGTATATAGTCACTATGTTACATGTTTACAGGTGCATTCTGTATATAGTCACTAGGTTACATGTTTACAGGTGCATTCTGTATATAGTCACTAGGTTACATGTTTACAGGTGCATTCTGTATTGAGGTATGTTAGTAAGGAGCTCTTGAGTGACTTAAGACTGGTGGAAGATTTGATGGTGTCTGGGAGGTTATTCCATAATTGCGGTGCTCTGTAGGAAAATGAGGACCGAGACACTTTCTTTTTGTATTGTGGTATTGCAAGTAAGGTGCTGGTCCTGGATCGGAGGTTATAGTATGAGGGAGCTGCTGGGGGAAGCAGTCTATTCAGGTAGGGTGGTATCTTCCCAGAAAAGCTCTTAAACACCAGGCTGGAAAGGTGAAGGGTGCGTCTAGATTCCAGCGATGGCCAGTTTAGCTCTTTTAACATGTCACAATGGTGGGTCATGTAGTTACATTGTAATGCAAAGTAACTACATGACCCACCATTGTGACATGTTAAAAGAGCTAAAATGGCCATCGCTGGAATCTAGAAGAGAAGGGCTTGCATGCTGAAGTCACCAGTGACCAATCTGGTGACCGGCAGCTGGGAAATTCAAAATTGTGGCTCTTGGTCATGCTGGAGGAAACTCCTCCACTTCACTCAGCAATTTCACCTGATTGGAGCAGGGAGAAAGGGAGAGGAGTAACTCCACACACCATGGCCACTTTAAAACACTAAAGTGGTCAGGCTGAGTAGAGTGCCTTTAATATTGTTATTTCTTTTTTTATTTAGTCAAATTTTATTAAGAAATGTAAAATAACACCCATTTTAAAAAATGCGCATGACTTACAGTGTCCAGTGATTATGCGTTAAATACCGTTTTAAATAAGTAACCCTTTACTTGTGGATATCATTTGTATGTGGATATAAAATATGGTCAGGGAAGAGAGAGGCGTTATATATAGAACAGGCCTTGGAGTTTTCTAAAGTGCAATGCGGATTGCTTTTAGAGGTCAGTTCAGGACACCTGGAGCATCTTAACTCAGTAACGTTTTTTTTTTTAAATAAATTTTTTTATTAAATGGTGTCAGCAGCACAACAGATAGACAAAATTAAAAGCCACGCAGGGCCAGATACCACAGGCTCAAATGGACACAGCAAAATAACAATATAAAGCCGCACAGATGAGCAACTTCAGTCATCAAAGAGGAGAATTAAAAATTAGGAGGGGGCGGACTACAATGAAAAATAAGGGCCAGGGACAGACAGGGCCAACGTCTCAATAACATAATGAACGGGTGCATCAGGAGAAAAAACTAAATCTAAACCCCCTTACACAAAGGGGGGGGAGGAAAGAGGGGAACTGCCTAATATCATGTGGCATAGCCGGCTCGCTCCGACGGCCCAAAGACAGCCGGAGGCCTGCAAGAGGCCACATGGCCGGGAAGGTCCGGGGCCAAAATGAGCAGACAGAGCCACGGTAGCAGCCCAAAATGGCACATTTGTGCCAACCCCATGTTCCCATTCTTCATTCTGATATACTGCTCACACTGGCAGGGATCAAAGAGGAAGGACCCTCCCACATCAACATATATATAATCCAGGTAAGTGCAACATTATTGCATCCCACACCAATAGCTCCACAGAATCCATCTGACTGTCCGGCCCAGGCCATCAGTCATGCCCCCTTTCCCAATAGGTCCAGGGGATTCTGTACCACAGACATCTGGACCATGAACACCATCCACATCAGCCCGCAGTCCACTGATATCAGCCCGCCATGTGGCTTTAATATCGGCCAGCATGAGGTGCAAATCTCCCTTCGTCATGGGCATGAGTTCATCCAGCACCACTGGAGCCTCCGCTGGGGGTGATCTTGCAGGGCTGGTACCCAGACTCAAAGAGAACTTCCTGCTAACAGGCTTCTTCTTCATCGGAGTGGTTACTCCACGGGAAGCTCCAAGCTCCCACTCTGCATTCACAGCATTGGGTCAAGAGTCCGCTTCATCCCCTGAGTACTCCAGCCCACCGGTCACGACAGGAACTGAAGCCACAACTCGCGGCCACTTGTCCTCCCCCAGGGATTTGTGGATGGCACGTTTGCACAGGGGCTCGGATTGGGTATGATGCTTCAGGTGTTTCTTCCCCATAGTAACCCGGAGTTGCGGTAAGGGTACGTTCTCTTACAGTCAAGGAGGCCGGGCATCAATTGGGGAGCCCAGCAAAAAGCAGCCGCTTCCTTCAGCAGTCAGCTCCGCCCCCAATTCAGTAATGTTTTTACCATTATTCGGACCTCAGTTTTGGGGCAGATAAAGAAGAGCGTTGAGTTTAATTAAACGGATGAAAAGAGCCTTGAAAAAGAGGAGCCTTAAAAGGACACTACCACTTACATAAGCTTTAACTAGATTACAAATAAAACCACCTTATACAACTCATGCTGCTGTGTTTTTCTTTCAGGGTTATCCAAAGAGATCCGAATTGCTGGAGAAAGGTAACCGAACGCTGAAAATCAGCGTTCGGTTACCTTTCCTGGCCATTCGGCTATCCAGAGAGCAGGCAATTCGCCAAATCCTGGCGAATTGCCTGAACATATGGTGCCTGTTCGGTCCCTGTTCGAGGGCAGTGAAATCCCCATGAAAAAGCACTGCTTCGGCTATTCAGAGAACACAAACCAGCAGTGAAAGGTTCCCCTAATGCCCTACCATTCGGTGGTTTAATTCGGCAAGTTTATTCAGGAGAATCCATAGACTTCAATGTTAAAAATATTCCTGTTTTAATTCTATCTAATAAACCGTTCATTATAAAATTCTGCAGCAAAAAGTCTCTTTATTTATAGATTTTTTAGGATACTTTAAGCATTTTTCCGAATTTTAAAAAAAAAATTAAAAGTCCGATTTTTTTTTTTTTTTTTTTCAGTTTACTTATTTTTTTTGTAACAGCCCTCTTTATTATCATTCCCTGGACCTCCTGTGAAAATTTCAGACATTTTCGCTCAGTAGTTTCTTTGCAAACAGCGTTTCTTTTTCCCAGATTCATACAAATGGTTTTCTAATTTATTCACTGCCTCCTCTGCGTCTCAGCTGCTTCAGCTCTGTGTGATTCGGCTCATGTTCGGCTCCTGTTCGGCTCCTGTTCCTCTTTTTCAAAGGTTAATCCAGATGTTTTTGCTTGTTTTCAGCGTGCATTCGGTTAGTTTTCGTCAGGTTTGCGGCAGCTTTTCCCTGCAATTCGGGGACCCTGTGCTGTTTGCTGAATACACCGCAGGGTCACCGAAATGCAATCGGCAAAAGGAACCGAATTGAAGAGAACGAAAAGTCACCGAACGTGCGGTGACTTTTCGAATCTCTTTGGATAACCCTGTTTGTCTGAAGTGATTGCATGCAAAAAGGAAAAAACTAATTTTATCTCCTGTTTCCATTTTGTGTATTTTTTCCATGATGCAACATTTACCAAGATCTTTGCAAACGTTTTACTTTGTGGCTGTGCTTTATCTTATATAGTATTTAACAGGTAATGAGGTGGAGGAGGGAATGTTTAACCCCATAATGACCAGGCGATTTTACCATTATCTGGCTGAAAGTACCCACTGTTGTTTTTATGTTTCTGCGCTGTTTGCGTTTAGGTCTAATTTTCCTCTTACTCGTTTATGGAACCCACACATATTATATACCGTTTTTCTAGCCATTAAATGGACTTTCTAAAAATACCATTATTTTCATCACATCCTATAATTTACTATAAAAAAATTATGAAATATGATGAAAAAAAAACACACTTTTTTGAACTTTGACCCCCATTATCTACAACCGCCAAAAAAGACCCAGGCTAAATAGTTTTGAAATTTTGTCCTGAGTTTAGAAATACCGAATTTTTACCTGTTTTTGCTCTTTAACCGATTCACTGCTGAGCCCTTTCATCTCTGTGTGCTGAGCTCATTTTGAAAATGTTATGCTCATATTTAAATGTTATTTGAAATCCTATTTTATTATGATTATGATCCAGATAAAAAATATTTTAAAAACCCACTTTTTTAAAATTTATTTTAATTTTACACCAAACATCTTCATGTTTGGGATCATTGTAAAGGCCATGCTCTGGCCTTTCCAATGATACCAGACATTACCCTCTGCTACCAATCAGTAGATAAAGGGGTCCAAAGGACTCCCCTATCTCCACTTGGCAGTTAGGGGGTTAACTGCCCAACTGATGTCCTCCGCATATGCCGACGACGTTAGTGGGTGGGGGAGGCCCTGGAGGCTTGGCTGACATCCAAGATGTCAGCCACCTCTGGGAGAGGACAACGATCCTGCCCCAATTAGTGCCGAATTGCTATCCGGCACCTAAGGAGTTAAAGATAGTCACTGCTGGGAAGGGCAGATTGTGCTTTTTTAAACTTTTAGCCATTTGGGAGGGAGACGGGTCCAAAGACTCCCCCTTTCCGGCTCTCCCATGGCAGTGCCGAGGTGCACCTGAAACTAACTTCATCGCGCCAGGCGATGACGTCAGTGCAACGGCTGGGGCCCATAAAACCATCAGTCTGACTTAAAGGAAATGGGACCCGGGCCAGAGAGGTGAGTATAGGGAGCAAGGGGGGTTAGAGGACCATGACCTTTTAATGGTCCTTAACAGGACTTTCTCAGGATGTACCATGTACATCAGTGGTCCCTATGGGGTTAAATAAGGTGGCAGGGGCTATTGTCTTGCCTCTGCTAACTGAGATAAGAGATGGCAGCTGAATGAGATAAGACAGGGAGCTTTAAAGACTTCTCATCTACCCCCTGATGATGTCCTTTGAATACATCCAACAAGATACAATGATTCGAGTCAGTGATTGACCCTTTCACTCCCTTCTATGGCCATTGCCACATAGTGAGGAGAAATACTGGAGGGGGGGCAGTTTACAACACCAAATATCACACAATCGATGCAGCCAGTGACACATATAAAGTAAAATATTTTCTAAACTAAACAAACAGGAGAAAAACAAAGCACGTGTAAGATATCAGCAATATAAAATAAACACAATAAGAAAATGTAATTTTTTGGTGGTAGTGGCCCTTTAACAGTCATCTGATTATTGATACAATGCATTGTGCCATATTCTGCTGTTGCCAATGAAAGGGAGATGGTAAGTGGGAAAAAAATCAACACAATACGATTTTCCTCATCATCTTCCTTTTACTGCAGGTTTATTAGCGACTGGCCATGGAATGATGCGCAGGCACAGACTGATACCAGCAGCGGCACTGTGCACACTGCAGGTATTGGCTTGTGGTGTCCAAGGACTCGAATAGAGTCCAGTGCGTCCCTACTGTTAGCTCTTCATGGGATCGTGCAGGAGCCGTGGATGAAGCATGGAAGGAGACTGGGAACTATTTTTTCCAAGTCTACCACTAGCACAGAGCAGTGACGGCTTTGGTCGCATTAGAATTTTCCTCTAGCTGTACATTGAGCAGAGCAATACATATGTTTCTTTCTTTCCAGGAAAAGTGATGGCTAGGGGAAGTATCTCTGGGGCAATTCTTCATATCTATCCTGGGTGATATCTCTCTGCCCAACGCATCACAAATAAATTATATGTACACACACGTGCACATACAAAGCGGGATAAACAGAGGAAATATTTATACTATACATTCCTCTTAAAGAATGCCTATCCCAAACAGTTTACATTTCATTCAGCTCACCAGGGGAGCAGCTGTGTCCAGAACATCCCAACGCTGCGTTAGCTAATCGTGCAACACAAAGGAGGGGGGGGCTGCATAATGCAGGAAATAAATCCATACACTGCCGTTCACTAAAATTCCCAGGTGTTAACGGTTTATTTGCACAGTATTATCACGTTTTTGTGGACAAGATTACATTGTCTCAAGTCTGAACCCGACTGGGAATGATGTAAAATAAAGCTAAAACTATAAAAATGCAAATATAGAAGTGCGTACATAAAGTGGTTTCACATAAAAATTTTCCTTCAAAAGGGACACTACACACCCTGACTGTGAACTCTGGTACCTGGACTGGGCGTTGCTGTTGGGAGGTGTGGGACTGTGTGTTCTGGGGGTCTGACACGTAATTTTGTTTCCCCTCTCCTATGTCCAAGTCACCCTGTGCTTATAAGGGTACAGGGTGTCTGTGTTATGTGTGTGTAGCACTCACCCCCGAAGGAGCCGCTGAATTAACCTCGGGTTAGTCTCATCGCACTAGGGAATAAATATATACCAGCACTGTTGTGGATTTTATAGATTATATACTTTACTGATCCCAATAAAGCGGCATATATAATGTAGATACGGTATATGAATGACAGGATTTCGTAATGCGGGAAAAACACGCGGAGGCAAAAGAAAAATTAACCCCTTCAGTTCTGGAGTGTAAGTCCCGTGAAAGTAATGTCTCAAAAAGGTGTGTGTGTATGATCTCAGGTACCCGGGTACGGTATTCAACTGGCCAGTGAATGGAATGAGCAAATCTTTGACTAGTCACGTTGGGGCCCTGTAGATTTAGACAATAATGCAGCGTGCTTCGTTATACTGGAACTGTGGCCTGGAAGGCCTCTCACCCATCCGTTAGACAATCTGTTCCACTGCCCGATCAAGGATGTCTCTCCGCTTTTACTCTGGGACTCTGTGCCACCGGATCCGCTTCCCTTGCTTGTCCGATCTCCGCAATGAGAAACTACGGCCTACCGCCTGCAGTCCCAAAGGCTCATCGCGGTCTCCTTACTCGGGGTCCAACCGGAACTTTATGTCTGTGCAAACCTCTCAGCGGTGCGTAGGTAGGTCTCTGACAAGTCACTGTCTCGATCTCCAGCACCCACGAGGCAGCGCCTGCTCTCCGGCCTGGTCACAATCTCTGGCAGTCTCACGTGCGTCTTGCACCTTTCGCTGCTCGGCTCACTCTGGCTATCCTCCGCACGAGGCTGCGGATTTCCTTCCTTTCTCTCCCACCCACTTCCTGTCTCCACCGCAAAGCACAATGGAAATTGTAGTTCCGTTTGTGTCCAGCATAGTCCATATCGCCCCTGTCTCCCTCTGGTGGCCACAACAAGTAAATGCAGCAAGCACAATCTTAAAGCAGCGCTACATGTAAATATTGCTATTGTTAATATGGTTATTGTCTATGTTCATATGTTACTGTTATTATCTCTAATATCATTACTGTGTCTCACTGCAGCCCTTTCCAAACCCCCTCTCGCAAAATATGTTTTAACCTCCCTGGCCTGGCAGTGTTCCCGAGTGTGGCTCAGGGTTAAATTTCACCGCTGAGAGCGGTAACCCCGAGCCACACTCGGGCTGTATACATTACCTCTCCCTGCGCTCCCTTGCTGATCACCACAGCCTCCTCCGGCGAACGCGACCACATACTTCCTGGATTCCTTCTCGCGAGGAGGGAACCAGGAAGTATGAGGGTTGGGATTGCCGCCAGAGGAGGCTGCTGTGGTCATCGAGGGAGCGCAGGGAGAGGTGTATGTATCCAGCGGCATTCAGAATGTTGCTCGGGGTTACTGCTTCCAGCATAGTAATTTAACTCCGAGACACACTCGGGATGCCGCTAGGGGGGGCAAAACATAAAAATAAATAGAGCGCTTTTTGACATGAAAATGTCAAAAAAACAGACCGCCAGGGAGGTTAAATCTGTGAAAGTCCATAGGACTTCATGGAGGGTTGGACTTTCGGGCCGCGAGCCCTGCACAATATCACTCTCTTGAGATCACGCAGGTCCGCGGATTGATTGTGGAGGGAGACTGGGAACTATTTGTTCCCAGTCTCGCTGTCTCTGCTTCCTGTGTCAAGAAGCCGCGGATCGAGCCATCGTTCTCACCGCAGGATGAGAGGTGAGTATGGGATTTATTGGGGTAGGTTTTAGGGGTGCTACATTATTCTGCAAATGCCTATGTAATACCATACATATCGGAACGCTAATTAATGATTGTACTCACCATGTTAAGTATAGGCTGTGCAAAGTACAGTAAACTCGCGTGGAAATTAGCACAAAAAACAATGTGAAAATGGATTAACAGACACTTATCCTGGTGGTAATGCTTACATATTGAGGCGCTAACTGCCAACTATGAAATAGAGCCCATTGTTGGGGCACAAGCAATTGCTTTTGACGATCGAATATACTCAATATTGGTAGTGAATGGGGTTAAGTGGTCATGGTGGCTAGAATGGCCCCTTTAAGTGGTCATGGTGGCTAGAATGGCCCCTTTAAGTGGTCATGGTGGCTAGAGTGTCTATTTAATTCAGTTCGGAAAAAAATTAAAGGAAACCTATATTATCTGTATTTTTTCCAGACCTCTGAGCGCCAAGTCCCTGCTTAATCCTATGAAATAAGCCTGAATGTAATGTTCCTTCCGATTCCATATCGTCTTGAGATGTATTAATGGCTTTTGGGTCATGTGCCATTATATCCATTGTTTTCCGGGCTGCTTTCCAGATCAACAACTACGATGAGAACAATAACCTTTCAGGAAGCCAAGGGATCACGGCATTTCTTTTAGGAAAGGGGAATTCATGCAGAACATTATTCATAGTTTGGGGTTTTAAGTCAACGGATGTAGACATTGGGAAATTGAGACGTGTGGCAACTCCCAAGAGCACACAGCGAAATCGAGTATTCCAGCCCATAAAGTTCAAGTTGAGTCTTTGACAATTTCTAATCCTGGACATTGACTCAAATGGTCGTTGCGTTGACAATCCGGCTGTCCTGTTGAAATTTAGACACTCCTTGCAATAGGAAGCTGAACATCAGATTGGTGATGGTCTTTGACATCTATTTACATGTCCCCCATGTCATCACCAGATACCAGTAACAATATCAGGGGGCTCTGGTGTCAGATCTCAGAAAATGGAGAGCTGAAACGCTGTATCTTCTTCCTCCTATTATAGCCATTATATCAAATCTACTTCCAGTTGAAGTGGTAGAGGCCAAAACAGTGATTGAATTTAAGCAGGCATGGGATAGGCATAAGGCTATCCTAAACAAAAGATAAATCCAGGTAAAGTATCCATGTAATTGGGCAGACTAGATGGGCCGAAAGGTTCTTATCTGCCGACATTTTTTCTATGTTTTCTATGTTTTTCTAAATCCTGCAGCGTGACCGACATTCCTCTTTTCTAGGGGTCTCTGGTGAGACGGCACAAGGTTCATCTTGTGGGAGAGGTTTATGTGGGCAGTAAATTCGGAGAAGCATATTTTCTTAAAGTATCTGTCTTGAATATGACATTAGATGTAAACCCAAGGTTATATTACAAAGGAGGGGATAACACTGGGGTCACTGAACCCCATGACTGTCATTCCATCCTGCGTAAGTCATTGTAGCTTTGACTATTTGAGGGAGACATTTAATGGTATTTTCCTACACTTTTTCACATGTAATAGGCACCCGTTGCATTAGCAGGAGTTACTTATTTTTCAACTAATGAAAATGGATAAGAACTGGACCAGGGATGAAGGAAGGAAGCAGGAAACATCTGGAGTGTCCCTTTTGCATTTGTTTACTCAACAAAGATTGTTCTTGATATCACTTAGAACATGGGCCCCACTACAGAACTGAAAGGAATTCAAGAGTTCATGCCTTGTCACGACGCCAAAAAACATTCTTAAAGGTCTCAGTGGGAAAAAGAAAAGATTTTACACAAGTTTTTATTCCACTATGTCCATTTTTAAACAGCGGATCAAAGACTATTTTTAATGTGTCCGATGGATATCCGTCCACCACCTCCATGCAAAGCCTGGGTCTGCCACAGCTGGTTCATTCAGTGAACAAGGAGCAAAAACGTGATCGAAATTTAGACTTTTTATTACAAAAACTACTTCTCCTTAAATGAGGATTAAGTTGCATGTTTTGTAAATTTGTTTGTGTTGAAGGTTACTTCATAAGGGTTACATTACGTAGAGGAGGACTGACAACTCTTGAGGGCCTCGGGCAATGGGGCCTCCGCCATTGTGCCTGCCGCCATGCAAGTCCCAACTACATTCAAGCCTCGCCCATATGTACAGTGTTTATTACAGAATTTATGGCTTTACATTGTTTTCAAAATGAAAATATGGCAAAGACACTGACACTGCCAAGAACACAGGGTCGCTCCCAAAAAAGAGGCAAAGAGATTGACAGACACTTAAGGGTCTATCCACAAAACACCCAAACTAAGTGTAATTTCAGTGCTTTCTTAATTTTGCCGCATTACGGCGATTCTATTTCGCCAAAAATACTGTAAAGTCACTATATTTTGCTGGAATTGAACTCGCCGAAGCAGTTATCGTACGTCGGTGAAAACTGCCGAATAGCACCGATAACCACCGACAACCACTGAATTGCGCCGAATTGGCCATGGCGAATTTCACCGAACTGAAAAAAGAATAAAAATGGAAGTCTCCTGTTCTCTAAACAGGGGTTTAAATCAGTAAGAATGTGGTGAAAATGTGTCCAAATAATTAAAAGGTCCTTTAAAAATAATAAAAAGTTCTGTTACAAAATTAAAAAAAAGTCTTTTAAAGAACAAAAAATTAAAAACGTCTTCTAAAAAAATACAATTTAAATAAATAAAATAAAAAATATATTCCATTTATTACATTGAAACCTATTAGATTCACCTGTTTAAACCTGTTGAATTGAAATACGGAAAATCAGGGCATTTTGTCGCAATTTTGGTGCAATTCAGTGATTTGTGAATAGAAGACAGGATAGTCTTCTATGGGACAATTTCGGTGCAATTCACCATTCGGTGTAATTTGGGGCCTGCTGAAAGGGCAGGCATGATCAAACCTGAGCCCTCATGAGGCCCCCTCCTATGCCAGGGCCCTCAGGCAGTGCCCTATTACCATAATGGAAAGTCCAACACTGGCACTGTCTATCTAGTCAACCAACTAACAGCAGAATTCTGACTGGAATCACTGGCATGCCGTGGGATCGTGAAGAGGTCCTATCCGTTCCTCATCTAGGTCCTTATCTGCACTGTCTGAATGCTCCAGACTAAAGTAAATGAAAACTGAAAGTTTCTATACATACCCTTATTAAAAAGACATTTATGACGTGTTTACCAAGTGTTACGTAATTAATAAATTTCCCAGGGTAGACAGTCTAACAGACAGTGGAATTTTTTACATGTTAAATTGGGATAAACCTCATGAGAAAGCCTCGTTCTTTAGACGAAACGCATCGGGTTACTTTTAATTACTTTTGTATTAACCAATTCCTGGAGTATACTCGATCTTCAAAAGCCTCTGCTGGTGCCCCACTATCGAGTAAACTCGATCTGGTCTGATTTAAGAGGAACGCAAAGGAATTTTGTTTATTGCAAGCTAAATTAGTTTGCAGACGGGATCCAGAAGTTCATGCCCCTATAATTTCAACATATAGATGACAGTCGAAGCATTGAAATTATTTTAAATACTTTGAGATCTGGATTTGCTCCACAGAACCACATAGCCCAAATTATAATGTGAATGTAGTAGCACTTTTTGGCCAGTAGACTCTGCCTATCACATAGGGCTTACCTACAGCGACATATACAGTGGGACGCTTCTGTATAAATTTACTGTGTGTGTAAAGGAAACTCATTTTCCATAAAACCACTGGATCCTGCCAGTTGTTTTATGGAAAATCACTTGGTACCGAAGGGGTTGATTAACCACTTAGCTGCGGAGGACGCGCTCTGCGTGTCCAGGTGCACAAAGCCTTGGCTGCAGAGGACGCGTTGAGCACGTCATCCCATTGCAGCAAGTGATTGGCCGGATTCCAGCCAGTCGCTGTACCCCGCGGGTGTGGGCTGACATCTTTGATGTCAGCCCAGCCTCCGGGACCCCAGCGGGCACTAGTAGATGTCATTGCGCCATGCGCAATGACATCTGGTCAAGCACCCCCGTCATTGCGGGAAAGGTGCCTGAAGGGGAGGGGGGAGGTCCTTTCCTGTGGTAGGAAGAATGAGTCGGGTAATATTTTAACAATGCAATACAGAGCCGCTTTCTCATCTATGTACGAGTATCAAGAGTTTCAGCCCCATCAGGTGTTAATTCTCTGTGGTGCTTGACTCCTCAGTCAGCCCGTCGCCCCCCTCCAGTTCGTTTCCCAGGCGTGCCAAAGGGCAATATGCTGACCAGTGATACCAGACATCTAGATGGTGTTGTGCCGCCTTTGAAGGGGTGAGGGCTAGATCCTCGTTCGATCGCAGGATTTCCAATCTGTCAATCAGCAGTTTCATAGTAGGCGCGATGGCCGACTTCCAGAAAATCGGAATCAGTGACCTTGCTACCAAGAGGATGCGGAGCAGTAATGATTTCTTCATGGATGTCACTGAGAAGGGGAGCTGTAGTAATAGAAAGATTTGGGGTGTAAATTCCAGTTCTACATCTGTGGTGTTACGTATGAGTTCTCGAACCCCGTTCCAGAATGGTTCAAGTGAGGCACATTCCCACCAAATATGAATGTAAGTGCTGAGTTCAACATTACATCTCCAGCAATTCGGTGATATGGTGATGTTAAACGTAGCCAGGAGAGCTGGTGTGCGGTACCAAAAGGTTAGTATTTTGTATGATGTTTCCTGTAATTTGGTAATCTGTGTTCCCGAATGTATGAGGGTCAGAGTTTAGTCCAGTCGCCATCTGAGATGGGTGATCCAAAAATGCGTTCCCACCTGGCCATAAAAGCCAGGGGTTCATCATCCATTGCTCGCTACATACCGTATACAATGGAGACGCTATGTGCCAGCGGTGACTGTCAGTTGCATATCGTTTCAAAGGGGGAAAGTTGTCTGGTCAATGAAGTATTATTCGGTAGATCTCTTAGAAACGACTTAATCTGATGAAAATTGAATTTTTCTGCAAAAGTGAGTACCATTGGTTCTGTGGCTTCTAAATTTACAAAGGCTCCATTCTTTAGTACATGTCGAGCCTGTAGCGTATGCGTATCTGTAAGGTGCGACACTAGTGAAGAAAGGATCCTGACTGGGAATTCAGGGTTGTGCTGTAAGGGTAGAAGAGGAAAGGGATATGTTGACAATGAAAACTTTGTGCGTATCTTATGCCATAGGGTCAGCGTACAGCCCACTGGTGAAGGTTCTGTGGCAATATGTTTAATCGTCTTCCATGGCAACCACGGAAGTGTCCAAACTGGGCGACCCGCTTGTGCATCCTCCAAGTCTATCCACATCTGTTCGGGTGAACCTGTCATCCAATCTATCACTCTGGTCAGATGAGTTGCGTAGTTATACAGACGTGTATCTGGTAGTGCGAGCCCACCGCACCGTTTTGGTTTGTGTAGAATATCGTACATAAGGCGAGGGCGAGTTTTTGGCCAGATGAAGGAGGAGAATAACGTGCGTATTTCTTTGTGGAAGGATAAGGAGATAAGTATGGGGATCGTGTGGAATATATAAAGTAATCTTGGTAGGAAGTTCATTTTGATCACACTAATTCGTCCCATCCAAGATAAATACTTCGGCGACCAGCGTGCTATGTCAGCTTTAAAGATTGTCATAAGTGGTGTGAGATTAAAAGCAAACATTTTGGAGAAATCAGGAGTTAAGCGGATGCCCAGATAGGTAAGTGATGTTGAGCACCAGCGAAGGAATGATGTGCGTCAAATATCCGACGCCAATTTTCCCGGGGCGCAATTGCCAGTAGTTCCGATTTGGTTTCATTTATTTTGAAGCCAGATAGTGAGCCATACTCTTGGAGTTCTCGAATTACCTCCAGCATTGATCTTACTGGATCAGGTAGCATGAACATGAGGTCATTCGCATATGTGGAGACCTTATGCTCAAGGGTAGAGCCTTGTATCCCTACGATGTTGGTGTTTTGTCTAATCGAGGACAATAAAGGCTCTAAGCTGAGGGCAAATAATAGTGGCGATAGAGGGCAACCCTGACGTGTGCCATTGCATATTTTAAATGTGGAGGTAAGCGCTCCATTCACTCTGACCCTTGCCGAGGGCGTCGAGTACAGTGCTTGAATCCAGGCCAAGAAACCCTCTCCCACCCCACACCGCTTCAAGGTCCGGAACAGAAAAGGCCACAATACCCGATCAAAAGCTTTTTCAGCATCAGTCGAGAGCAGTAAAAGCAGACTTTTAGTGTGATTGGAATAGGTAATGGCATTAAGTACTCTTATTGTCGCGTCCCTGGCTTCACGTCCCGGGATGAATCCAACCTAGTCCGGATCGATCAATTGAGGCATGTACCTCTTCAAGCGATTAGCTAGAACCTGCGCCAGTAGCTTCATGTCATTGTTGAGTAAGGATATGGGTCTGTAGTTCCCACACACAGTGTGATCTTTCTCTGGTTTCGGTATTAATGAGATTGTTGCCATCAGGGAGTGAGGGTGGGGTAAGGTTCCGTCCTGTAATGCATTAAAGAATTTTACAAATGTGGGCAGGAGATCTTTTGAGCTTGTCTTATAATATTCAATGGGTAAGCCATCGGGGCCTGGGCTTTTTCCAGACTTGGAGGATTTCAATGCTTCTAGTATTTCTTCTGCTGAAATTGCGGAGCACAGAGATTCTCGTTCCAGTGGACCAAGTGGCTTCAAGATCGTCCTTGTCAAATAGGCATCTATTTTATCAACTGGATGTGGTGTGGTGGTAGAGTCTAGCTGATAAAGGTTTGTAAAGAACTCCAGGAATTCTCTTGAGATTGCCATCGGATCTGTAGCTTGAGTTCCGTCTGAGGTGTGGATTTTTGGGATAAAGGATTTAACACGTCTATCCCTTAATATTTGTGCTAAGAATCTCCCCGGTTTGTTTTCTCGCAATGCGAAGAACGATCGTGCTCTTAATGCTTGGAAACGAAGAGTTGTATTAATCAGCTTCTCTAATTCCTGTCTTGATTGCGTAAGACGTTGGTATATCACGTCATCATTAGAGGCAATGTGTTCCAGTTCTAATGTTACTCAGAAGCGTTCGTCGTTCCTCATCTCTCAATTTTTTTTGAGCCGTACCCTTACTAGTGAAGTATCCTCGGATGACTGCCTTATGCGCCTCCCAGATCGTTGATACGGAGGTATCAGTTGTAGTGTTTTTTTTAAAGAAATGCTCCAGCGCTTTGTGCAATTCCGCTTTAATTAGAGAATCATCCAGTAGAGACACATTCAACCGCCATTGTCTGTCACGTGGGACAAACAGTGGTGACTGCATTTTTAGATGGAGTGGGGCATGATCTGACCACGTGGTGGCCTCTATCTCTATGGAGTTAGCTAATGTAAAATTGTGATAGTGTATAAAGACGTAATCAATTCTAGTGTGTTTCGAGTGTACTGGTGAGAAGAAGGAGTAATCTCGTTCTGTAGAGTGGAGAGCACGCCATAGATCCACCAGTCGGCGTTCATGTAACATGCGACGGATAGAGCGTAGTACATGGGTGGGGGTAGTGGTGGAGCCTGTTGAGGAGTCCATCTGTGGTTCAAGAGTGACATTGAAGTCCCCGGCAATTACAGTAATACCCCGCTGGAAGGAATCTAGGGACCGTAGTATCCGAGCTAGGCAGGAATGCTGTTTCTTGTTAGGTAGATAGAAACATAGAAACATAGAAAAATGTCGGCAGATAAGAACCTTTCGGCCCATCTAGTCTGCCCAATTACATGGATACTTTACCTGGATTTATCTTTTGTTTAGGATAGCCTTATGCCTATCCCATGCCTGCTTAAATTCAATTACTGTTTTGGCCTCTACCACTTCTACTGGAAGACTGTTCCATGTATCCACCACCTCTCAGTAAAATAATGCTTTCTGATGTTACTTTTAAACCTTTGCCCCTCTAATCTAAGACTATGTCCTCTTGTTTTGCTACTTTGTTTCCTTTTAAATATACTCCCTTCCTCTACCTTGTGGATTCCCTTTACGTATTTAAATGTTTCTATCATATCTCCTCTGTCTCGTCTTTTTTCCAAGCTGTACATGTTAAGATCATTAAGCCTTTCTTGGTAACTTTTCTCCTTCAAGCCGTACACCATTTTAGTAGCCCTTCTCTGAACTCTCTCTAAGATGTCTATATCCTTCTGGAGATACGGTCTCCAGTACTGCACACAGTACTCCAAGTGAGGTCTCACCAGTGCTCTGTACAGTGGCATGAGCCCTTCCCTTTTCCTACTGCTAATACCTCTCCCTACACAACCAAGCATTCTGCTAGCATTTCCTGCTGCTCTATTACATTGACTACTTACCCTTAGATCCTCTGAAATAATGACCCCTAAATCCCAACCCTCAGATGTTGAGGATGCAAAAGTATAAACAGTTTCAAGAATAGAGCCTCTGACAAAGATATATCTGCCGCCTTCGTCTGTCATCTCTGCTTCGACCACGAAAGGGACTTCTTTAGATCGCAACTCCTCGCGATTTACTTTGCATATAATTACTGAAAAAACCTGTAGGATAGTATGCATCCCTCAAGGTGGGCGTCTTTCCCGACCGAAAGTGGGTCTCCTGGAGGAAGGCAACGGACACACGTGAGGACCTCAAATCTCGTAAGAGACGGAAGCGCTTTTCAGGAATATTTAACCCACGTACATTGTGAGAAAGCAGCTGTAAATCTCATGGCTTATACGGGGATGACCTTCAAGTCATCTTGTGTGGATTATGTTGATTCTGTGGTAAAGCACAAGACTTTGAGGTCAGCGGACAAGTGGTAGGGTAGGATGAGCGGAGGTTGGGATCAGGGGAAGGTAAGAGATGTGAGGGAGTGAGAGAGAAAGATAGAGAGGAAGAAGAAGAAAGAAAGAAAGAAAGAAAGAAAGGAAAAAAAAAAAAAAGGGGGGGAAGGGGTGGAAACTACCAAGAGAGGGTGAAAGAAAAAGACAGTTATTTAAGGAGGATTCTAGAGCACCAACCGAGATGTCTCTCACCGCTACGAAGCCCTCAGGCTCGGCGCGACAACTCACTGTTGGGAGAAGAATGCACTACACCTCGTGGGGTGTTCTTAATGTGGCCAGTGATCAACACCGTACTATCAGTGTCACAGATTACAACACCTCAGGCGTGTAATATATATCAAGAACATAGAGTTAAGCCCGTACAGGCCCGGTGTCCGCCATCACTGATAGCGTTTATAATATGAATGAGTTGTGGCTGAAATGTTAATGGTAATCAGGAAATTTAGGAGTGGGGGGGGGGTTTCGGGTCGCTATTGATGGCTCAACTGCGTACGCTATTAACATGCACTGATAAGTTTAAGCAGTATGATTGTTAAGCACATAACAAACTAGAAATTCAGAAGGCAATGTAAACCGACAGTAACAGTTAGAATATGTCTCCGAGGTATCATAACAGTCAAAATTATATTAGGCATGGGAACCAATTGCAAACGTTAAAACATATTATGAATAGGAAAATAAAATTATTCAATTTTTCTATAAATCCGTAGAATCGCCGAAAGCTAAAGCGATCCTTAAATGTACTGCATGTGCTACCGAAGAGCTTCACCCTTCCCACCCGCCCTCCAGTCAACAGTCCCCCCACCTCTCAAACCCCTCCCCATCCCCTCACCGAGCTTCATAAAAAAACGGGTGAAGGACAGTCAAAGCCGCTGCATGGTCTAGCGTATGTCTCCATAGCTCGCGTAATAGTTAGGAGGGTCCACAGAATTTGAGAAACTGAGGATACGATAAAATTCCCACTGTAGAAAACCCATTGCCATGAAGTAAACATCCAAGCAAGATCCAGCTAGTTAGTTATGCTGCACCATTTGTATAATGTACACTGTCGGCAAGTTGAGGGTAAAGCAGTGGATCTCGGTGTAGCACGACATTTTTCATGTTTACTCATCAGTCTACAGCAAGAGCTGGGTGTGATTAATTATAACTCATATTCATCCCGTGGGAGAGCCATTATTTTCGTTCGTGGAGGGCAATTGTGAGTCCTCTCGGCTCGGGCCCTCACTATGTCTGCCTCCGCGGGGTAGCCGCTGCGAGTGCGGTGCTCTCGGCAGATGTTCTGATGCTTGAGCCACAGCAGGGAGTCGTTCCCAATCCAGGACCTCCACAGGTGGTAGGTGCAGCTCAGATAGGAACGCAGCCACATCCCGTGGGGTTCGAACGGAGTGTGTCAGATTATTCTTTCGGACCTGGAGTGAGAGAGGGAAACCCCACCTGTAGGGTATTTCAGCATCCCGCAGAAGTTGAGTCACTGGTCTTAGCGCTCGGCGAGCAGACAGGGTGTGCGGAGAGAGATCATGGTACAGTTCAAACGTCTCTTCAGCAAAACGCCATTTGCGCTTCATGCGTGCTTTCAGCATAATCGCTTCTTTAATGGCAAAGTCAGGTATGTGGCAGATGAGATCTCTAGGTGGTGCGGAGTCTGTCGTCGCCTTTGGGCGTAACGCCCTGTGTGCTCTGTCTATGGCGTTATAGGGTAGTGGGGGACAGCTTAAGATATGGGCGAATGCGCCAAGAAGGAATTCCTTTGTCTCTGTCACCCCCTCATGAACTCCTCGTACCCTTATATTATGTCTCCGGGATCTATTTTCAATATCATCCAGCCTGCGGTACATGTCTGAGAGGCGTTGTTCTGTAGATGGGTCAGTGTTGTGAGGGCAGCTTATGTGAATGTCCGCTCGTTCTTCCAGGTGGGACACGCGCGTGTCAATGGCGGATATGTCCGCTCTCTCTTCCGCAATCTCCCGCCCAAAAGCTGCCTGCATTTGGTCCAGCATATCTTTAAAGTCCAAGCGGGTGGGCAGCTCGGCGCGGGTAGGGAGCTCTGCAATGAGCGATTCCAGTCGCCTGATCGCTGACTGACCTTCTGTCGATGAGGAATCCGACAGCGAGGGAGACGCCGCCATCTTAGGTGGAGACTGGGTGGTAGGCCTCGATGCAGCGGCACCAAAGAATGCCGTGATGGAGTTCTCTGATGCTCTCACAGGGGTGCTGGGTGTTTTCCCTGACTTCTTGCGGCCGTAGGTGCGGACCATAGCCACTGGCTAATAATGAGGTAGAGCGGAATTATCAGCGGCGGACCCGGGAGCTCCTGCACTAAGCGTCCATCTTCATGCTCAGTCAGGCCACGCCCCCGAAAATGTCTTCATTTTTATTTCTAACCCTTATTTTATGGAAAACTCACTGCTCCTTTAAAAACTTTAACTTTTTGTCCTTGTTTCCTGTCCCCCAGGGCACTACCCGGACCCCCATACACCTTTTATGGCAAATATCTTGCATATATGCCCTCTTGGAGGGCACTCTAAAAATCGAACGTTTGAGTCCCATTGACTTGCATTGAGTTCGGTTCGAGTTCGAACTCGAACTTTTGAAATTGTTCGAGTTCGAATGCGAGCCGAACACGGGGGTGTTCGGCTCATCCCTATTTATCACACTACACTGTTATGATTTTCCATTTATTTTAAGACTTTTTGTACCCTCTCTTTTGGGTTGTTTTCAATATATTCTGGAGATCTGGGATAATTGAGTAAATGCAATTGGTTTCACACTTTATTTTTCTTGTTGTAGAATATGATGAAATAGGCTGCGCATGCTAGTTATTGGATTCATTAACTCTTCTTCTTCTTTATTTTCAAATGCAGGAATTGATGTGTTAACAGGTTTCCTGAAACATACAGTATATTACATTTCAATGATGTAACCGTTACTTCTCATTAGGATAATAAATCTGTTCTTCCTTCATTATTAAGATGTTGGCACGCCGCACGCCAGACACCACCCTCACAGCAGGATAAGGTTATCTTTATAACATGCAATCACCTTTTCTAAAAGATATATATGGTAATGATTAAAAAAATGCTAATTATTGTTTTCTTATAGGAAGGAAGTCTGACTGACATCTCAAGGACATGTTTGAGACAGTGTAGGACATGGAAATTAGCAAATGTTGTGCCCATTTACAAGAAGGGTAGTAGGGAGGAATCGGGGAACTATAGGCCAGTTAGTCTTACGTCAGTAGTGGGGAAATTAATGGAAACCATGTTAAAGGAAAGGATTGTTGAACATCTAAAAACACATAGATTACAGGATCAGAAACAACATGGGTTTACCTCAGGGAGATCATGTCAAACTAATCTTATTGATTTTTTTGATTGGGTAACAAAAATAATAGACACAGGTGGTGCAGTAGACATTGCTTATTTAGATTTCAGTAAGGCTTTTGATACTGTTCCGCATAGAAGGCTTATCAATAAATTGCAATCTTTGAGTTTAGATTCCAATATTGTTGACTGGATTAGGCAGTGGCTGAGTGACAGACAACAGAGGGTTGTGGTAAATGGAGTTTATTCGGCACAAGGTCTTGTTACCAGTGGGGTACCTCAGGGGTCAGTACTTGGACCCATTCTCTTTAATATTTTTATTAGTGATATTGCAGAAGGTATTAATGGAAAGTATGTCTTTTTGCTGATGACACAAAGATTTGCAACAGGGTTGACGTTCCTGGAGGGATCAGCCAAATGACAAATGATTTAGGTAAACTAAAAAAATGGTCGGAGCTGTGGCAATTGAGTTTTAATGTGGATAAGTGCAAGATAATGCACCTGGGACGTAAAAACCCAAGGGCTGACAAGAAGAGACTCTGCGGACAAGAAGAGACCCTGCGCAGCTGGCCATTACGGGGATTGCTCCGTGGCCCGTTTTACCCCCCCTCCGGAGCACAGCTGAGGTTTTTTTGAGGTTTTTCCCCGGCGGCACCGAGTGCCGTCGGCCATTTTGAGGCCTATTTCCTCACTCCTGGACGCCACGTTCTTCCTGAGGTCCCCTTCCGTGTATTACACCCCTGATGGGGAACTGTCGATCGCAGACTGTGGGGATGGAGGGCCCCCATCCTCCGGCCGTGCCTGCTGTCCCCCCGGGGGGAGGACGGAGACGCATCAGGAGGGATGCCGCATGGAACACCCCCACCTGCCTGTGGTATGGAGGCCTTGTTTGCGGCTTTCGAGGCCTGCCTCGAGCAAATACCGGGAGATGAAGAAAGTCCACTTACCCAGGGTTCGTGGAGGCGGCTGATGGAGGTGATGGACGTGGGTCGGGAGCCTGGAGGCCTAACGGAGGAGATGTCGAGGGAGGCTGAACCTGGTCTGAACGGCGTCGCCAACCCCCAGAGAGGTGACTCGATTTGGCCCTGCGTACGGCGCCTGCCTTCGGTGTGTCGGAGAGGGAGCGGATCTGCTGAGGCCAATACGGGTGCTGCCGCGGACGGTGGAGGATTTGGAGAGGACGATGACACGGAAGAAACGAGGGGAGCTACAGTGGCGCCCTGCGACCTACGACGGAGGCCTGTTGCTGCTGGCCTGCCTGGGATTGCCCCCCTATGGAGGCCTACGGAGCCGGGGGTTTCCAGGTCGGTGGAGGTATCGTCACGTGTGCTATGGATGTCGGCTCTCTGCGAGGCGGCTGATGCAGGCGGCTCTGTGTTCTGGTGGCGGGACGTGCAGGGAGCCCTCTGCGGATGGGCTAGAGCTGAAGGGACGCTTGGATCCGCTCCATGGCGTGACACGGGCTGAGGGATTCCTGCCTTTTCTGCTACCGTCTGCCTGCTTGACCCAATACTGGACTACACCGGACTGTTCTTTGCCCCAGGCTCTCCATGTCCCCCCCTTTTACGTTGAAAACTTAAGCTCTATAATTTTCTCGCGAGTCCCCCCTCCCCTCGCTGCACCTTCAGTCAACTTTTGAGTTTTGAGTTTTTAGATTACACTGTGTACCTGCCTGTGGTGGCCCGGCCTCCTGTGCTGGACACCGGCTGACTGTGTTAATTTGCTTGCTTCAAGTCCACATTGAACTCTGACGACCATCCCCTCCATGATGCTTTTATATTTTTTTTTTCTCTTTCCCTGCCTTTCTTCCACTGCACCAAATGACTCTACCACTCTGAGATTACCCAATGTTTTGGTCTTTACGCCGAGTATTTTCTACCCCCGATGTCTCAACTTCTACGTTTCTAAGTATTTGATCTATGACCCTCCCCCTACCCTTATATATGTGTACTATTATCTGATGAGACCCCCCCTATCTGGGGATGTTTATTTAATTTTTTTTTATATTTTTTTTCTTCATTCTTTTTCTTCTTTCTCTCTCTCATGTTATTCCTCAAAGGCTTGCACTGCAGAAGATGGTGTATCCATTCCCCTCACCCCCTTCCCCTTTTTTTTTTTTTTTCTTCTCTGGCATTACTGGGCTGCCTGAGGCGCGCCACCATGACTTTGCGTTATGATTGGCCCTTAGGGTCCTGGGCCCCGTGACATTGTCCCTCCATGGCCTCCTTCAGGAGCGTGCCAGGAGCGTCACGGCAATGGCCTTTGCCATTTTTCACACCCCCACCCCCTTTTTTTTTTCTCTCTCGGTTATTTGGATCACCATCTTTTTGATAGTGTTGTGAACATAATTCCTTGTGATGATGCAATGTTTCCTGCTGACAAAATAATTTTTGATTTCTATTTCGATGAGACCCCCCTCTTTGGGGATGTTTATCTGCGTTGATTTCCTGCTGACTAGCCTGCTGTGGCCCTGCGCGGCCGTTTACTGTTTGTTGTATTGATGACAATGTTACAAAATAAAAATTTTGAAACACAAAAAAAAACCCAAGGGCTGAATATAGAATATTTGATACAGTCCTAACCTCAACATCTGAGGAAAGGGATTTAGGGGTTATTATTTCAGAGGATCTAAGGGTAAGTAGTCAATGTAATAGAGCAGCAGGAAATGCTAGCAGAATGCTTGGTTGTGTAGGGAGAGGTATTAGCAGTAGGAAAAGGGAAGTGCTCATGCCACTGTACAGAGCACTGGTGAGACCTCACTTGGAGTACTGTGTGCAGTACTGGAGACCGTATCTCCAGAAGGATATAGACATCTTAGAGAGAGTTCAGAGAAGGGCTACTAAAATGGTGTACGGCTTGAAGGAGAAAAGTTACCAGGAAAGGCTTAATGATCTTAACATGTACAGCTTGGAAAAAAGACGAGACAGAGGAGATATGATAGAAACATTTAAATACGTAAAGGGAATCCACAAGGTAGAGGAAGGGAGTATATTTAAAAGGAAAAAATAGCAAAACAAGAGGACATAGTCTTAGATTAGAGGGGCAAAGGTTTAAAAGTAACATCAGGAAGCATTATTTTACTGAGCGGGTGGTGGATACATGGAACAGTCTTCCAGTAGTAGTGGTAGAGGCCAAAACGGTAATTGAATTTAAGCAAGCATGGGATAGTCATAAGGCTATCCTAAACAAAAGAAAAATCCAGGTCAAGTATCCATGTAATTGGGCAGACTAGATGGGCCGAAAGGTTCTTATCTGCCGACATTTTTCTATGTTTCTATCTACCTAACAAGAAACAGCATTCCTGCCTAGCTCGGATACTACGGTCCCTAGATTCCTTCCAGCGGGGTATTACTGTAATTGCCGGGGACTTCAATGTCACTCTTGAACCACAGATGGACTCCTCAACAGGCTCCACCACTACCCCCACCCATGTACTACGCTCTATCCGTCGCATGTTACATGAACGCCGACTGGTGGATCTATGGCGTGCTCTCCACCCTACAGAACGAGATTACTCCTTCTTCTCACCAGTACACTCGAAACACACTAGAATTGATTACGTCTTTATACACTATCACAATTTTACATTAGCTAACTCCATAGAGATAGAGGCCACCACGTGGTCAGATCATGCCCCACTCCATCTAAAAATGCAGTCACCACTGTTTGTCCCACGTGACAGACAATGGCGGTTGAATGTGTCTCTACTGGATGATTCTCTAATTAAAGCGGAATTGCACAAAGTGCTGGAGCATTTCTTTAAAGAAAACACTACAACTGATACCTCCGTATCAACGATCTGGGAGGCGCATAAGGCAGTCATCCGAGGATACTTCATTAGTAAGGGTACGGCTCAAAAAAAATTGAGAGATGAGGAACGACGAACGCTTCTGAGTAACATTAGAACATTAGAACTGGAACACATTGCCTCTAATGATGACGTGATATACCAACGTCTTACGCAATCAAGACAGGAATTAGAGAAGCTGATTAATACAACTCTTCGTTTCCAAGCATTAAGAGCACGATCGTTCTTCGCATTGCGAGAAAACAAACCGGGGAGATTCTTAGCACAAATATTAAGGGATAGACGTGTTAAATCCTTTATCCCAAAAATCCACACCTCAGACGGAACTCAAGCTACAGATCCGATGGCAATCTCAAGAGAATTCCTAGAAGCATTATTTTACTGAGAGGGTGGTGGATACATGGAACAGCCTTCCAGTAGAAGTGGTAGAGGCCAAAACAGTAATTGAATTTAAGCAAGCATGGGATAGGCATAAGGCTATCATAAACAAAAGATAAATCCATGTAAAGTATCCATGTAATTGGGCAGACGAGATGGGCCGAAAGGTTCTTATCTGCCGACATTTTTCTATGTTTCTATGTTTCTATGGGTTCACCAATACAAAGTGGATCTCCTTCTTTGCTGTTTAATGGTGGCAATAATTCTAGATCAGATGAAGGCTCCAGTCACTGTCACTATGCAAACATTGCCGTGGTTTTTTCCCCAAATATACATGGTATCCTATAAAAAAGATGTGTGTTTTTAGATGCATCAAAAAGGACCTGTTTAAGATAAAATTAATCTTTATTAATGACTAGAGATGTGCATTCGTTTTGGAAAAATTCGGAATTTGTAACGAAATTTGATAATTCGTAGTTCGGAAGTACGTCCGAATAACGAATCGATACGATACAAATTCAAAACGAAACAAAATGGTATGTAACAAATTTATTTCGTTTTACACTGTGTCATCATCATAAAAGAAACATTTGAATAATTGATATCAACTATTGAATCTGAAATGAACTATCAAATTGATATCAACTATCGAATTGATCTTAACTATTGATTCATTCAGAGACACCGAACAGCAGTGAAAAGTTGCCGAAGTGCCCTGCTGTTCAGGGGTGTCACTCGACAGGTTTATTCAGGAGAATCCCATAGGCTTCAATGTTAAAAATTGTCCCGTTTGAATTCAATATCTAATAAACCGTTTATTCTTTTAATCTGCAGTAAAAAGTCTCTTTATTTACAGATTTTTTTATGATCTTTTAGGCATTTTTCAAGGTTGTTTTCGGCAAAATCTTTTTTCCTTTTTTTCTAAAACGTTTTTTTCTTTTTTCGTTAACAGACTTTTTTATTATCGTTCATTGGATCTTATATGGAAATTCCAGGCATTTTCATTCAGTAGTTTTTTTGCAAACAGCGTTTCACTTTTGACACTTTTAGGCTAATGTCAGACGAACGCAGTCTGAGTGCACTCTGCGTGCGTTCATAACGGACAGACGTACTGACGGAAGATACTGTAGACACCACATGGTCAGTGTTCTTTTGACGGACGTAGAAAATAAAAGGGAATTATGGGAAACAAAATTAATATGAAAAATGATAAAAATTTGAAAAGGATATGAAAAGCCTTTTGTGCGTCAAGGTGCTGGACGTCGCAAATGCGCTGCATCTGACATTTCATCACTCACACAGAACGCTACGCGGACGTGGCGCAATCTGCGCATCCGTCTAGCGGTTTTACGTTCTTGCCTAACTTGCATCCGCTTGCCACGTGCGTTGTGTGTACGCATGTCGGTGCACACGCACTTAGTGTGTGGGTCTCTATTGATCATGATTCTATGCAGGGCCGGATTAAGATCTCTATGGGCCTGGGGCTGAATATTTTGGGGGGCTTTTTTTTGGGAATTTGTGAAATGAAAACATATTTTAGGTTATTAAATAGTGCAGATACGAGTATATCTAATGAGGCAGTTACTGTGTGATTAATTTTTCATTCAGATTTCAATCATTTAAAGTGTGTAAAGTAAAAAAAAAAAAAGTTCCCATTTTTTTCATCCAAACCTTTGTGGTTATATATTCTACAGGGAATTCTTGAAAAGAAAAAAAAAGTGAAATGGGAACCTGTTACTGTATTTTGAGAAAACACATAATTTGGAGAAAAAAAATGAAATATTTCCCCTGTGTTTTGGAGGATGGTATTTTATGAATAATATGACTATTTATAAAACATTGACCTTGCTCCTAGGGTGGGAAATTAAAAGGTGAGTAATGGCAATGGTATTGCTCATTCTATATGTGACAAATGGACAATACCATCGCTTTAGAACTAAAAGTAAATAAAATAAAGTGGGTTTTTTTTTCTTTTCTTTTAGATTTTACATGATCATGTTTTGTATTAATGCAAAGGCCAAACTCTGCCCTGTCCAATGATGCTTCACTTGACCTTGTGAAGTGTAAGGATTAGTGCCGCAGGGGTCCAAACTCTCTCCCCCCAAGTGCTCTTCGCTGCAGTGCGGCAGTTTAGGTTTTTGATGTAACCATTTGTAACAACGGATTGTGCCATCACCTCCACACTTGTTGGTGACATGAGAAATGTGATGGCGACTTAGTGCAGCATCATTGTTCACTTTAGAATTGAAAAGTGAAAAATATTGCTGTGTTAGAAAGAAAATGAAAAATAAAGAAATATTATTTTATTTTTATTGTTACAAAAAACCTGGCCATGTTTGATATCATTGGAAAGGCCAGGTTCTGGTCTTTCCAATGATACCTCACTTGACCCTTGTAGCTGTTATGGAGTTGGAGATATAGTGGTCCAAATGCCCATCAATGCAGACATAGTTGAGATTTCTCTGGGCCTATTCTGTGGCATGGGCCTGGAGCTGCTGCTCCATCAGCCCCAATGTTAATCCAGCCCTGATTCTATGCTACGGTGGACGTGCGGCAACACAGACGTGCGGCAACACATAACTGTGCGGCAACACAGACGTGATCACTGCGTTCATCTGACATCGGCCTTAAGCGTACTGTTGTATTATTTTTTTTACCCCATTCAATGTCGGCTTTTTCCAGCAGATGGTCTGCGCTGTGATTGGCGGTTCACCGGCTTTTTCCGGCGTGTTCAATGGGGTTTTTGTGGCAGTTTCTGCAGGTTTTTAGTGAGTGTTCGACTCGACAGGTGTTCGTCTGGTTTGTGGCGAGTTTTTTCTGCACTCCGGGGACCCTACGGTGAATGCTAAATACACCGCAGGTTGGGGAACTTTGATTCCCAGAAGTAAGGGGTACCCAGAGGTAAGGAGAACGAGAGATCACCGAAATGTTGCCAACGTTTCGGTGCTCTCGGAATAACCCCCTTAGTTTACAATTAACGTTAGTTGACCTGATGTCCGGAACATTTCTTTCAGGGTCTCATTTGTAACCAGTAACAGCACGTTACTTTGTTATGAATGTATAAATCAAGGATTTAAGAAACTCATACCTTGAATAAATTCTCTAGTAAATCAACTGAAGCTGCATGATCGCGGCACTTCCTCCAAATACCACAAAACCAGGGACAAAAAAATGCAGATGTGTTCATAGGAGAAAAAGCGGAAGCTTCTGACATTTATAATTCTACATACAAATGCACGTGTCTTTATGTAATCGTAGAATTTCTTGTGGTAAGCGGAGAATTGCTAGAAACAGGATGATCTGACAGTATAAAACCACGCTGTCTCTTCCGCTATTTGCACTCGCTGAGTCGCTAGGACTGGCGAACGGGGAGCAGTCTCTGGATGTGGGAAAGCTTCATTATTATGATGATTATTATCATGATTTATATAGCACCAACAGATTAAAATAAAGAATGGGCAAATAGGCTAAAAAAGACAGGATTAGGAACCAGAGACAAGAGCTGGAAAGAGCCATGCTCAGAGGAGCTGACAGCGCTGTGCGTCGGCTTTTATGATGTGGCCGACTCCAGCACTGACGTCACGAGTAGACCACCACCACCACCACCATCTTATCCTCTCTAAAAGCAGCTTCATATTTTAATTTTTATTAAATACTGAAGATACTTGAGTATACCGCTAGATTTTGGTGACAAAAATTGACCTTTAAAATTGGAGGGGTCGCGTTATATTCGAGACATCTGCATCGCGTGTAAAAAAAAAAAAAAAAGACTTGCCTTGCTCTGGATCCCAGTCTCACTGAAGTGAATGTGGGCTCCTTGATGCTTGCAAACACTTCAGGGACTCCCAGATTCGGGAGAGGTTGGATCCATCACGGCCAGAAGTCGCGCTCGGTTTAAGCCAATCATTCACCTCGCTCGCCTCCGCCGGCCATCTAATCGCTAGTAAAGAAGACGGGTGGCTGGCGGCTTCATACTTAGTAACAACTGCAATCATTCTAGAGCAGAGCACCCTGGCCTGAGGGGAGCCTGACATAAGGGAACCTGGAAGGATTTTAATTGTTTACCTGTAAGGGAAAATTTTGTTCCTCGCGTTATATTCGAGTCTTGAGTATTCTCTCATTTCCATAATAAATCTCTATCCATCGCGTTATATTCGGGTCGCACTATACTCGTATCTACGGTAATAATTGAATACAATTATTAAAACATTAACTAAATAGAATCATTGGAGATTCTGTCTTTAACCCCTTCACAGCAAGAGATTTTTCATGAAAAAAAATGCACCATAACATTTATTTGAAACACAGAATGCAAAGTTAACAATTAAATATAAGATAAAATAGAACATTTGCGCAGAGATTGTTCTGAAATAGTTAAAAAATTTAAATAATGTAAACTTACGCATTTAAAAATTTTATGTATTTGTTTATCCTATACAGAAATATTGTGGGGATGAAAGGTTCTGAACTCTACAGGGGTTATTCAAAGAGAGCCGAATTTGCCAACGAATTGCACCGAACAGTGAATTTCCCTGTAGGGATGTACGTTTCAGGTTTCAGAATTTCGGAATTTTCACGAAATTTCCCGATTCGTCGATTTGGATTCGGCCGATTTTCCGAAAATTTTCAGATCCGAAAACAGCAGACCCGAACAAATTTTGTGCCGAAACGAAAACTTTTCGGAATTTTCGAATGGACTAGAAATGTGTCAAATCCAAATTCATTTTCGTTCCATTCGTGATTTTGGCTCCATTCCTGATTTCGGTTCCATTTCAGTAATTTCGGACATCGTATTTATATTGCTGATTCTGTAATTAAATTTTGTATCATTCACATCTCAATGTATCCTTCCTGGAAAACCAGAGAAATCTCAATGTATCCTTCTTGTGAAACCAGAGAAATCTCAATGTATCCTTCTTGTAAAACATGAGAAATCTCAATGGCAGAATTATCGTATCGTATAATTATCGTATCCGAAAAAACATTAGTTTACGTCAAAACGAATAGACACTTTGAAACAAGGAGAACAGATGCTCCGAAAAACACAAAAATTTACGAAATCACGAAAAAAAAGTCGATACGAAAAACGGAACGAACCGAACCGAAACGAAAATCGGCCGAAACGAGTCGAAACGAAAATTTACAAAATCCGAACGAACCGAAAAAAAAATTAGTGCACAAGCCTATTTCCCTGTACGGTGTCATTTCGTAGCCATTCAGCTGTTCAGAAAGCTAGCAATTCACCAAATATTGGCAAATTGCCAGCAAAATACTGTGCCTGTTCGGTGGCAGTGAAATCCCCCATACAGAAGCAATGGTTAATCTATTCAGAGAACACGGAACAGCAGTAAAATGTCAGAGAAGTGCCCTGCTGTTCGGTGGTTTCATTTGGCAGGTTTAATTAGGCGACCCCCATAGGTTTCAAAACAGACCTTTTTATTATTATTCGTAGGACCTTATATATTATTTCCAGGCATTTACAAACAGTAGTTTTTTTGTAAAAGTAGCAGTGATCTTTTTTTTCTTTTCTACACCATTCGGCGGCTAGTCGGCGCTCTGCTTGGCGGATCATCTGTTTTATTCGGATACATTCGGTGGTTTTGCGGCGGATTGTCGAGTGCGTTCAGCACTCTTTCGGTGGCTTATCAGATCGATCCATGGTTTTTGCGCTGCTTTTACTTTTCGATTCGGCGGTTTTGCAGCATTTTTTTTTATGCGTTCAGTGGCTTTTCGTTGCACTTTGGGGGCCCTGCGGTGAATGCTGAATTCACTGCAGGGTTGGCGAATTTGACTCCTCGAGGTGCGGGGAGCGAAAGTGCACCGAAATTCCGGTGAAATTTCAGTGTTCTTTAAATAATTCTGTCTCTATTTAATGTGCAACTAGAAGTGCTACTATGAATTATATATGTATTAATGTCAGAAATAAAGTATACTGTGAATCAGTTCAAAGGAAAGAGCCAACACCACAAAAATGTGGCCAGGACTAATCATATTGTCAATTTGGTCGCTCGTCCTGCCCGGCGCCTTGATCAACAAAGATACAGCAAACAGACGAATGTACCAGCACTACAGGGTCTTATGTGTAACTAAAGTTCATCATTGCAAAAAAGTCAGCGTACTCCCATTCAGTTGATAAAATAACCTGAAGAAACTGTCCTGAAGAAAGTTATTTTAATAAATGAAATGTAAAACATTGACATTTTTTTGCAATATAACAAAACCCTGGAAAGCTGATGCATTTGTCTATATGATATATATATATATATATATATATACAATATACACAGTGAGTACACTCACATTCTATTTATATCACATGCTTAGTAATACAATTTATTCTGAGACAATCAGCATAAAAGTATTGTTATTTTTGGGGGTGGGGGTGGTTGCTGCGAGATGATATTATTTTGGCTAGAGATATTTCCTATCCTGACGTTTTAAAAGGCACTTTTCTGATGGCAACAGGAAACTTTATGAATAACAGAATGTTCTGTCCACAAACACTGATTGACCAGACATAATATTACGGACGATTAGATGAGGGGAGATGACAGATAGATGAGAGGTGTATGGGTGAGAGATTGGTAGAAGATACAGATAAATTTCCATCAACTCTCTTTCCATTTACTTTGTAACAACAAGAATCTCACCTCTTTATACTGGCATCATTAGACTGGTATTATTCTATGCAGTGTGAGTTAAGGTCTTCATGGGCCTGGAGCTGGCGATCTATTGGTATCTCTTCTGCATTCTTCTCAGCTACTTTGCCCCAGGTCCCATTCTCCTCACCTCTCTTTCTCCTCTGTCCCCTTTGTCTCACCTCCATTACTCCTCTGTACCATTCTTCTAATTTCACATTGGTCCTCTGCCCTATTCTTATCACCTCTCATTGGTTTGCTGTCTCATTTCTCTTACCTCCAATTTGTCCTTTGCCGTATGCTTCTCATCTACCATTATTCCTCTGTCCCATTATTCTCATCTCCCCTTGAACCTCTGTCCCATTCTTCTCACCTTCCATTGGTCGTAGCTTCATTTGTCTCACCTCCCATTAGTCCTCTCCCTTATTCATCTCACCTCCCATTAGTCCTCTCCCTTATTCTTCTCACCTCCCATTGGTCCTTTGCCCCATTCTTCTAACCTCCCATTGGTCACCTGTCCCATTCTTCTAACCTCCCACTGGTCATCTGTCCCATTGTTCTCACCCCTCACTCTGCCACTGTGTTTTCAGCTCACATACACCTCCAATGTGCCCCATTCCTCTTAATCTTATTGTGTTGGTGGCAATTGCTGATGACATGGCTAACCTTTCATTCGGTCTATTTTGGGGTATGGGGCAGAATCTGCAGCTCCAATTGTCCCCTATGTTTATCTGGCCATAACTCTATATGAAATCAATTCACAGGATTACTATCTAATTTTATAAAGGAATGTTCTTGTAATATTCACTTGTATCTTAAATATATCTTAAATATATACTATCTACTGCCAATCCGTATCATGATTCACTTAAAGTCATTATTAAAGTCATTATTATTATTATTCATAGATTTGTATTGCGCCAACATATCTGCTTTACTATAAAATACCTTGTGGCCGCCAAGGAGATTGCTGCTATAAAAAAATTGCTGGTTTAAAAATGTAATGTAAATTGGGACTATTTAAGAAAAAAAGTTCTCTGAAAAATCAGCACAATTGTGTCAATTTTCAATGACATTTACTTTCATACACATGTCATGACATGCACTGGCGTCGCAACGTGGGGGCGGGGGGTGCGGCCCGCACCAGGTGACACCCACCCTTAGGGTGACACCGTCACCCTAAGGGCGGGTGTCTCACCCTGCGACGCAGTGTTCGCTCCCTGCGAGCATCCGAAGCTATGGAGCTTCGGCGCTCGCCTGGGGGAAACACGTCACCAGCCGAGTTCTCGCGAGATCGTGGCTGGTCACGTAGCTCCCCCAGGCGAGCGCCCAAGCTCCATGCCGCCGGATGCTCAGAGGGAGCAGAACACGCAGCGGCAGGAGGTGAGCTGGGGCCTGGGGGCAGTATCAATGAGAGGAGCTGGGGGAAAATCCATGAGAGGAGCTGGGGCAAAATCCATGAGAGGAGCTGGGGCAGTATATCCATGAGAGGAGCTGGGGCAAAATCCATGAGAGGAGCTGGGGCAGTATATCCATGAGAGGAGCTGGGGCAGTATATCCATGAGAGGAGCTGGGGGCATTATCCATGAGAGGAGCTTGGGCAATATCCATGAGAGGAGCTGGGGCAATATCCATGAGAGAAGCTGGGGAAAAATCCATGAGAGGAGCTGGGGCATTATCCATGAGAGGAGCTGGAGCATTATCCATGAGAGGAGCTGGGGGCAATATCCATGAGAGGAGCTGGGGGCAATATCCATGAGAGCTCCTGGGCCATTATCCATGAGAGGAGCTGGGGCAATATCCATGAGAGGAGCTGGGGCAATATCCATGAGAGCTCCTGGGGCAATATCCATGAGAGGAGCTGGGGCAATATCCATGAGAGGAGCTGGGGCAAAATCCATGAGAGGAGCTGGGGGCAATATCCATGAGAGAAGCTGGGGCAATATCCATGAGAGGAGCTGGGGCAATATCCATGAGAGGAGCTGGGGCATATCCATGAGAGGAGCTTGGGCAATATCCATGAGAGGAGCTGGGGCAATATCCATGAGAGGAGCTGGGGCAATATCCATGAGAGGAGCTGGGGCAATATCCATGAGAGGAGCTGGGGCAGTATCCATGAGAGCTCCTGGGTCATATTCATGAGAGCTGCTGGGGCATATCCATGAGCTGGGGGCAATATCCATGAGAGCTGCTGGGGCATATCCATGAGCTGGGGGCAATATCCATGAGAGCTGCTGGGGCATATCCATGAGAGCTGGGGCATATCCATGTGAGCTGGGACATATCCATGTGAGCTGGGGCAGTATCCATGTGTGCTGGGGGCAGTATCCATGTGTGCTGGGGGCATATCCATGAGAGCTGGGGCAATACCCATGTGTGAGCTGGTCTGGGGGCAATATATCCATGTGTGAGCTGGTCTGGGGCAATATATCCATATGTGAGCTGAGGCGCAATATATCCATATGTGAGCTGGGGCAATATATATCCATGGGTGAGCTGCTGGGGGCAATATATAATTGTGAGCTGGGGCAATATATCCATATGTGAGCTGCTGGGGGCAATATATCCAGAACTGCTGGGGGCAATATATCCAGAACTGCTGGGGGCAATATATATCCATGTGTGCTTTCACTGCCTTCGAACAGGCACCGTACTTGCTGGCAGTTGGCAAAAATTTGTGTGAGCATATGAGAGAGCTCCACAGCAATAAACCTCACAGTAATGTTCGCTGTGTGTATGAGTATTCAGTGTTATATGGGAGTACTGATTTAGGAGTAAGAGTAGTTAAAAAAAAAAGTAAAACTCGGGGGGGGGGGCGGACACCAACCCTAGTGACGCCACTGATAACATGAGGTGCAGAAATAGTGCCGGCTGGGTGGAGTAGAGGTAACATCACTGCTCTATAACTGTGGAGAGAGACTGTGAAGACACAGGTTCGATCCCGGCAAGAGCACCTCTCCAGTAAGTGTCCTTGGGCAAGACACCCAACGGTACATACTCGCCACCCAGGACATACTTGAAAACGAGAGAATTCTCACTGTATCCTTCCTGCTAAAATCCTTTCTCAAAAAAAGTAAAACAATAACATTGTCTGAATTTACACTATCAGGGTTGTTCACAGAGCACCGAAATGTCACCAACTAATAAATAAAGAGACTTCTTGCTGCAGATTAAAATAATAAACGGTTTATTAGATACTGAATAAAAAAGTGAATATTTTTAACATTGAAGCCTATGGGATTCGCCTGATTAAACCTGCTGAATGAAACCACCGAACAGCAGGGCATTACACTAACATTTCTCTGCTGTTCGGTGCCTGTGAATAGATTAACCATTGCTTCTCTATGGGGGATTTCACTGCCGTCGAACAGGCACTGTACTTGCAGGCAATTTGCCAAAATTTAGCGAACTGCCTGCTCTCTGAATAGCCGAATGGCCACAAAATGGCACTGTACGGGGAAATTCCCTGTTCGGTGAAATTTTGGGGCCAGATCGGCTCTGTCTGAATAACCCCTTATATTTTTAAAATCACAACTCTTTTAACGGTGCAATTTTCCCTGTGGTGATGACACGTTGATATGATACCATATTCACAAGACCAGTCATAAGGTTAGGGAAAATTAGACCTGCTGTGATGGGGTATATTGACAGAGTGGCAGGCTTCTACAATATATGATTATATTTTGTACCCATCATTTGTTTTTTAATTATGTGTTTGTAGAATCTTAAAATCTTAAAACTCTGAATCCGGTATATTATAAATATAATGGCATCTACATGTTAAAGGGATACTATATTAAAAATAGACGAGCGTTTTTAAGAGCGGGAGGAACGTCCGTGAGAGTGGACGTTCCTTCCACTCTGACGCCCGTCAGGCCACCTCGCTGAGCACAGTTAGTGCACTCAGCGTTGCAAGGTTCAATCCTCCTGTGGAGGATCGCGCTTTGCAGCCCGTCATATGGCGGTGTAGCACTTTGAAGGGGAGTCTTCCAAGACAGCCGATATAGCGCACGCGCAACAGCGTCACAACGCTGCAATGTACACCGAAAAATACGTCAGTACGGGATACATAGTGCACTCGTCTGACCCCAGCCTAAGGTGATTTTACTTACCTTTTCTCCCTCGCAGCATGCAGCTCCTCCTCTCCAGTTCAGGGACTTTCATGCCTGGAAGTTCCTGAAGCTTTTCTTTGCGATGTCTGCTCCTGCACGATTTGCTCAGCATAGGAAACGCAAACTGCGCCATGCTACGGGACTTCGACACTTTATGAATGCAATCTTTGTTGTGCCTGGGTAGAGCAATGGATTAGAGCTACGCGCAAGCACAGATCTGATCCATTGGCTGCCTCTCTGAGACCGCGCAACCTTTATGTACATTTTCTTGTTTTCGAAGGAACTTGCAGATGTTTATTGGAATTCCAATTATGGTAATTATAAATAGGAAAATTGATTTTGTTTGTTTAAAGTTATTATTTAACACACATGATATCATGAAGGTCTCAGAAAGGGTGATGCCACCACCAGCTTTTCTGCCACACTGGGAAAGCAGAGGACTTTAACCCTTTAATGTTGCGGGCGTGCTTTGTCGTCCCTGCAGCGGGTGAGCCTAAATGCTGCGGGCCAGCATAGCATGCCCCCCTCCCTGCCTATAGATGCCTTCGGCCTGTCTACCATGTGCGTGCCCTGATTGTGTCATTGGCAGTTGCCCCCTGGCAGCAAATGACGCAAACAGCGCAAGTGCAATGTAGAGTGCCAAAGGACAGCCTCGTTGCCAGCGGGGCATGCAATGCCACCTCGCGGCATTGAGGTATCGCCTTGCTGGCAGGAGCTCCCAGCGGCCAGGGGTTAAAATGCCAAAGTGGTCAGGATGAGGGCGTAGAGTGTTACTTTAATGTAAACAGGCTCACATGCAGACAGTAATGCCGGGGTCAGACAAGTGTTTTGCAGAGCAGACGGAACGTCTGTGAGAGAGGACGTTCCTTCCACTCTGACACCCGTCTGGCTACCTAGCTGAACGCATTTAGTGTGCTCAGCACTGAAAGGCTCGATTCTCCTATGGAGGGTCGGCTTTGCAGCTCCGTCAAACTTGTATCATAGCGCTTAGATGGGGAGGCTTTCATAACGTCCGCAGCATGCCCGCTGTAGCCGTGCAATACCATGCGCGTGCTACAGTGTGTGACTGGCCCTGTTGAAGCGTCACAACGAGGCATGTCAGTACAGACGCATTATAGTGCACTCGTCTGAACCCGGCCTAAGGGGAAGCAAGTAAAATACAAACGCATTTTCACTCACAAAGGAGAGAGAAAACTCATCGGTATCTATTAAAAACCAGATTCACAACATACAACTACACGTCTAGATAAATTATCTAAAGCAGCGATTGCAGAGAATGGAGAAGCAAAGGTGAATCCAGGTCAAAGCAAGCTGGTAAACAGCTGAGTAAGGGCTTTTTCCCTTATCTCTCTCTTTTAGCACAAACTTGGCAATTCTCTTGCCACCTCTCCAAAATTCCTTTTGGTTTTAACAAACAACAAGACTACAATACACCCACTCACAGTCACACAGCAAAACACACAGAGCCACTGGCAAACCTAACAGAAAACACGCAGAGCCCCTAACAAGTATATATTAAAACAAGCAGGCTAATACAGTCTAATAGGGATGCCGGTAGACATTAGGGCTGCCGAATCGGCCATGTTTTCCTGGACACTTACAGGGTTATTCAGAGAGAGGTGAAACTCAGGAGAATGACTGGAGAAGTGAAAATTCTAGGTCAAAATAGTCAAACCAGAACAATTCTCCCATTTATCTCACTTTCCAAATTGGCTATTTGGTCTAGATTGTTCTCTTCTCCTGCCAGTTCTCCTGGTTTTCACCTCTCTCTGAATAACCCTGATATTCTTTTCATGCTGAAGGGCAGTGCATGTAAAATGCCACCCCACAGCATTTAGAATCCAGGCACTGCAGGCAAGACTAGGACCCTGCGAATCACAAATTTTCCCTCGAATCGAATCACGAATCGAATACACTGTTAGGCTAGAGTCAGACGAGCGCAGTATTAACGTGCGTTTAGCCGCACTTAATCACGGCCGCGCTAGCAGCAAATTACGTCCAATGCCGGGCAGCATATGAAGAACGGCCGCACGAAAGTGCGGCCGTGCAATGCAAGTGGCAAACGAACGCATTTTTTCGAGAACGTCAAACCGCTAGTACTTACGTACAGAGTGCGCTGCGTCTGCTCCCGGCATGTGTGCGTGATTAGGAGAGGTCAGACGCTGCTAATGTCCGGCCAACATCAAGTCCAGACGCAAAAAGTGTTTTATTGATCCGTACAAAATCACGGACGAAAATGCGCATCGTATGACCGCTGTCGCGTATTCCGTGAAAAAAATGCGTCCATTCGTTCGAACGCACTTTTTCACGGACACCGCGAAAAATGCGTTAGTCTGACCCTAGCCTTAAGGTTTGAATTCCAATCGAATCTCGAATTGAATCGGTGCTTTTCTTATTTTCTTCCACTCAGATTATAAATAAATTTCAACAGCCTTCTCGCCCCCCACCCGAGTCTGGAGTGATGGACAAAGAGTGCAAGCTCTGCGGGATAATGACGTACACACATACACACTCACCTCTTGCAGTGCTGGATGGCCCAAGCTGAGTGAGAGTGCGGGGACTGCAATGGGCATCTACCGGAGGAGGAGGATGAGAGATAGAGCATTTGGGCAGGGAGAGAGGATGGAGCAGCCACTCATCTCCTGCATCTGTAACTCACTGCCCCCTCCAACCTGACAGACACTGCCCCTCCAACCTGACAGACACTGCACCCTCCGACCTGACAGACACTGCACCCTCCGACCTGACATGTGTGAAGGTTCATTGTTGCCAAGAATAAATAAAGATGAACTCTCCAAAGCTCAACGGGAGGATCCAGTGATAGCCAAGGTATTGAAGATGAAGGAGGAAATCAAGGTGCCAGATGAAAGTCTAAAGAAAACCGTGACTGGAGCGGCCAAGAAACTTTTGTATGAATGGAACAAACTAATTATAGAGGATGGATGTCTCTATAGGCAAACAGCTCATAACAAACAACTTGTTCTCCCAACCCAGTATAAGCAACTTTCTTTGGAGCACTTACATGACAACATGGGGCATCTGGGCACAGAACGGGTTCTTCATCTGATGAGACAAAGATTCTACTGGCCATATATGAAGAAGGAAGTAGAGGAGTATATCACAAAGAAGTGTCCCTGTATTAAGCAAAAGAAACCAACGACCCATGTCCGAGCACCCATGGGGAGTATAACATCCAGCTCACCTCTAGAACTTGTTTGCATCGACTACCTGCACTTAGAGCCAAGCCGGGGTGGGTATGAGTATATACTAGTGGTCGTAGATCACTTTACTAGGTTTGCGCAAGCTTATCCTACTAAAAACAAGTCTGGCCGTACAGCAGCTGAGCGTCTTTTCAATGATTATATCCTCGGTTTGGTTACCCTGGAAAGCTACACCATGACCAGGGCAGGGAATTTGAAAATGAGCTTTTCAGGAACCTTCGGGAACTTGCTGGAGTACGCCATTCGAGGACCTCTCCGTATCACCCTCAAAGTAACCCAGCTGAGAGATTCAACCGGACTCTCCTCCAAATGCTCCGGACCTTGGCTGATAAGGAAAAGATACGTTGGAAAGATCACCTTCCCCAGATCGTCCATGCATATAATTGTACACGTCACGAGTCAACTGGGTATTCCCCATTCTATTTACTGTTTGGACGCCACCCTCGCCTTCCTGTTGACTTGATATTTGGGCTCCTTGAAGAGGATGAGGGATTAACTCATAAGGGATTTGCTGATCATTGGGCTGGAAAGATGGCTGAAGCATATCAAATAGCAAATGAAAACAGTAAGCAATCAAGTGCGCGGGGCAAAGCTCAATATGACTTGAAGGTCAAAGGTGTTATTCTGAAGCCTGGAGACAGAGTTCTTGTTAGAAATTTGAGAGAGCGAGGAGGCCCAGGGAAACTAAGATCATACTGGGAGAAGATCATCTATGTGGTGAAAGAGCAAGTAGCAGACAATCCGGTTTATGTGGTGAGTCCTGAGAATGGGAACAAAAGTGGAACTAGAACCCTGCACCGAAACCTATTACTGTTGGTGAATGACTTGCCTGTGGAGACACCATCACACCCACTGAAACACGGGAACCAGAAACAAAGCAGACAAGGTAACAGGGAGAAGACAAGAGAACCTACCTACCACAGTGACCTCACCGATTCAGATGAGGAAAGCTCTGAAAGATACTGGTTGAGAATTCCTGAGAGTTGGACAGAGCATAAGAGACAGCATACTTACCGGCAAGGTTCAAAACTGAACCATGAGAACTCTCTTGTCGAAATGACGTCACCATCACCTGAGAGAACCGTGCGAGAAAGAGATCAAGTCCAAGTCCCACAGGAACAGAGACACAGTTTGATCGAGACTCAATCACCAGAAGAATTGATCCTGAATTCAACATTTCCACCTGAAGTCAGTGGAGATAGTGATAGTGAATGTGCCCTGCCTGATGAAGCAGAAAGTCTGACATCAGAAAGCTGTATCGAACCAAGACGGTCAGTGAGAGGGAGTAAGCCAAGACAAGTGTTTACGTACGAAACACTGGGTCAACCATCGCTACAACCACAGACTATGCTCTACAGTGTAGCAGCATATACCTTTCCTCACTTACCTGTATTGGCTACACCATATTATATGCCACCACTCTCATACTACCCGTTTCACGACTCATACAATATGGTACCATGTATTCCCACAGGGGCAGCATATTAAGTTAAGAAAGTGGTGTTCTGGACATAGTAATCTTGCGCCTGAGTGTATATATATTTTTTGTAGCTGGTGCCCATTTTATTTTGTCGGGGAGGATGTGACACATACGAGGTATGTGCACAATTGTATAAAGTAAGTAATTGTCATGTATAGTGGTGACATTGAAAGGTATGTGTTTATGTTTTCTATGTGGTATATGGTGCCTATAACAAGTCACTATGAGAATGCAGCTCTCTGCTGCAGCAGCAGGGGACTGTTATTATGACGCACAGGGTCTTATGTTCAGGAAGGATTGGGGGAAGATGATAGGTGTGGCACTGGTGATGTGTTCCTGCTTACCCTCATAACCATGAGGATACTATGGAACAAGCAGCCAATCTGTCTGTCTCCTGATTCTTTCCTGTTTTTACAGGTATTTACATCTGTCTGCTGGCCCTCTGAACGGGGTCTGCAACACATGCACTCACTCACTGCCCCCTCTAACCTGACATGCACTCACTCACTGCCCCCTCCAACCTGAGACTCTCACTGCCCCCTCAACCTGAGATTCTCATTGCCCCCTCTCACCTGACAGGCAATGCCCCCTATAACCCAACAGGCACTCACTCACTGCCCCCTATAACCCAGTCCGGAATAGCTTGAGAGTCCGCGTTGAAGATAGAGGTGGCGACTGCATACGTGCAGGTCACGTGGTCTGGCCAGTCAGGTAGTACTGAGTCTCAGTACCACCTGACTGGGCAGACCATGTGGCTTTCACACACGCGCATCCGCCACCTCTATCTTCAATGCGGACTCTTAAGCTATTCTAGACTGGGCACCCCAGCATGGAATCTGGCCCCCCTCAACCCGGGTCAGTCCGCCCCTGCTCATCCCCACTGGGCCCCACTCGACTGCGGGCCCCATAGCGCCCGTGTGGGTCTGGGCCTGGATCACCCCCACCCGGCAGCCATCTTCTGGTGATGGCTTTCTGCAACAGAAGCACAATATAAACGTGACACTCGGGTATATACTCACCACCATCCGATCCCAACTTCCGTCCTCCGAACACGTCCAGACTCCAGGTCTTCTTCGCACTGCAGAATCCTTCCACCGTGCCTGTCGTCGCCTCCTCAGCGTCTCCTCTGTGAAGCCTAGCAGTGTGCCGTTCCCAGCCGCGTGCTGAGCGTCTGGGAGGCACGCTGCAATTCGAAAAAAAAATTCGAATCGACCTGCAAAGTCGAATTCGAATCGAATACGACCAGCGATTCGTTTTCAAATCGAATTTCGAAGCTTTGCAGGTCCCTAGGCAAGACTTCAAAAAGGAATCCCAGGTGACCCGCCTTGATTATCTTCCAGCAGCATGTGAATAATACATGTTACAAGGCAGCACTTTTCCCTGCGCTTCCCTCTGCATGAAATAGTAATGTAGGGCTTTTTCAGAGAGAGCTGATCTGGCCCCAAAATGGCACCAAAGAGGGAATTTCCCCGTACAGTGACATTTCGGGGCCATTTGGCTATTCAGAGAGCAGGCAGTTCGCCAAATTTTGGTGAACTGCCAGCAAGTACGGTGCTTGTTTGACGGCAGTGAAATCCCCATAGAGAAGCAATGGTTAATCTATTCAGAGACACCGAACAGCAGAGAAAGGTCAGTGAAGTGCCCTACTGTTTGGTGGTTTCAGTCGGCAGGTTTATTCCGGCGAATCCCATAGGTTTCAATGTTAAAAAATTCCCGTTTTTTTATCCAATATCTAATAAACCGTTTATTATTTTAATCTGCAGCAAGAAGTCTCTTTATTTATAGATTTTTTTTGGATGTTTTAGGCATTTTTCGGGATTTTTTCGGCGACATTTTTTTCCTGTTTTTTTTTTTTAAATAGCGTTTTTTCTTTTTTCTGTAACAGACCTTTTAATTATCATTCATAGGACCTTATATGGAAATTCCAGACATTCGTTCAGTAGTGTTTTTTTTGCAAACAGCGTTTCAATTTTGACACTTTCAAACTTTATGGGCCATATTACAATGTTGGTGCTAACTTAACCAGAGCTGTTATAAACTTCCCAGAGCCATTATAGTCTATGGAGGTTTTAAGTTTACAACAGCTCTGGTTAAGTTAGCACCAACATTGTAATATCTTTTTACACCCCGTTTGTCAGCTTGTCGGCTTTTTCCAGAGATCGGTTTGCATCGTGCTTGTCAGCTTTTTCCGCACGTGTTAAGTGTGTTTTTTTGCAGCAGTTTGAGTGACCTGATACTTCGGATCGTATCGGATGTGTTTTTCCAGCGGGTGTTCAGCGGGCTTTCGGCGGTTCCGCAGCGGATTTTCAGGTCCGTTCCCTGCACTCCGGGAACCCTGTGGTGAATGCTGAATGCACCGTAGGGTCGGGAAATTTGATTCCCGAAGTGCAACTAAAGAGAGTGTACCGAAATGACGGCGACATTTTAGTGCTATCTGAATAACCCCCAATGTGTCCAGAAAACATGGCCCTAGTAAACATACACTATATGGACAAATGTATTGGGACATACAGTTGTGTTCAAAATTATTCAACCCCCACTGAAATTGAGTGTTTTGGCCAGTTTGACATTGATTTTGATCATTCAGTCATCTTGCTTACAATTAAATCAAAGAGGCACGTGTAGGTCAGACAAATATAACATAACATTTATAATGAAATAACCACAAATGTCTTTTCTGTGCTCACATCATTATCAGTTTTATTCAACCCCCAAGTGACATTCAATCTTAGTACTTAGTACAACATCCTTTTACAGTTATAACAGCTTTTAAACGTGAAGCATAGCTTAACACAAGTGTCTTGCAGCGATCTATGGGTATCTTCGCCCATTCGTCATGGGCAAAAGCCTCCAGTTCAGTCACATTCTTAGGCTTGCACACTGCAACTGCTTTCTTTAAGTCCCACCAGAGGTTCTCAATCGGATTTAAATCAGGTGACTGCGATGGCCACTCCAAAATGTTCCAGCCTTTAATGTGCAACCATGCTCTAGTAGACTTGGAGGTATGCTTGGGATCATTGTCCTGTTGAAAGGTCCAACGTCTCCCAAGTCTCAGGTTTGTGACGGACTGCATCACATTGTCATCCAATATCTCCTGGTACTGAAGAGAATTCATGGTACCTTGCACACGCTGAAGCTTCCCTGTCCCTGCAGAAGCAAAACAGCCCCAAAGCATGATTGACCCCCCCGCCATGCTTCACAGTAGGCAAGGTGTTCTTTTCTTCATAGGCCTTGTTCTTCCTCCTCCAAACATAGCGTTGATCCATGGGCCCAAACAGTTCTAATTTTGTTTCATCAGTCCACAGAACACTATCCCAAAACTTCTGTGGTTTGTCCACATGACTTTTGGCATACTGCAGTCGACTCTTCTTATTCTTTGGAGACAGCAAGGGGGTGCGCCTGGGAGTTCTGGCATGGAGGCCTTCATTACGCAGTGTGCGCCGTATTGTCTGAGCTGAAACTTCAGTACCCACATCTGACAAATCTTTTCTCAGTTCCTCAGCAGTCACACGGGGACATTTCTCCACTCTACGCTTCAGGTAGCGCACAGCAGTCGAAGTCAGCATCTTCTTTCTGCCACGACCAGGTAGCGTTTCAACAGTGCCCTTTGCCTTGAATTTGCGAATGATGCTTCCTATGGTCTCTCTTGGTATGTTTAACATCTTTGCAATCTTCTTATAGCCATTGCCCTTCCTGTGAAGAGTAATCACCTCTTCTCTTGTCTTCCTGGACCATTCTCTTGACTTCACATGTTTGTAACCACACCAGTAAATGTCTAGAAGGAGCTGAGTATCACAGTCATTTTAAAGCTGCCTAATTGGTGCTTATTATGCTTTATTGCTGCTCCGTGACATCCACAGGTGTTTTCAATACCTGATTGAAAACACTTGAATGAACCTCTGTTCTTCAGAGTGGTAGTCTTTAAGGGGTTGAATAATTGTGTCAATGAAGAATTCACAAAAGAAACATTTACTACTGTATTACAAAACCAATTGATGTCATTTTAGTTGCATATGGTTCTTTAAAAAGTCCTTGTAGGATTTCATTCTGAATACAATTACAAATGTACACTAAATTCCCTAAAACTCTTTACAGCATTGGGGGTTGAATAATTTTGAACACAACTGTACTTCTTAATTCAATCTTGACCTCAGGTGTTTAAATCAGAGACATTGCTGCAGGTGTATACAATACTAGCTATTTCCGCCGGTGTTTGTACCACCGGCGCACACCAGCGTTTAGTCGTTAACCCCTAGGTATGTTTTCCTGATATGTTTGTATGGAGTTCCAGTGCAATGAATGCATCGTGCATGTGATTGGAATTTTATGTGTCAGTTTTATAAAATGTTTTTGATAGTGTGTGATGTAACTGTGCCGTGTATCCCTGCTTAGGCTGGGGTCAGACGAGCGCAGTTTTAACGTGCGTTCTGGCGCACTTAATCACGGCCGCACTAGCAGCAAATGACGGGCAATGACAGCCAATATACGATGTACGGTCGCACGAAAGTCCGGCCGCGCAACGCAAGTGGAAAATGAACGCATTTTTTCGAGAACGCAGAACCCCTAGTACGGACGTACAGAGTGCGCTGCGCCCACTAGCGGTGTGTGTGCGTGATTTGGAGACATCAGACCCTGCTCATGTCCGGCCAACATAACGTCCAGACGCAAAAAGTTTCCTGGTTTGGATTCGTAAAACATCACGCACGAAAATGCGCATCGTATGACCGTTTTCATATATTCCGTGAAAAAATACATCAATGCGTTCGGACGCACTTTTTTACGTTCGCGTGTAAAAATGCTTTCGTCTGACCCTAGCCTTAGAATCTTCCCATTATTGTCTCCCTGCCGGTCGCATCTCCAGATCTTTTCATTAGTAGCCTGACTCTTGCAATTCAGTTATAGGATCTATTCAGAAAGCAATGATGCCGGTGCTCTGCTTTTCACCACATTTCAGCGCACTTCGGCGATTCCATTTCACCCAAAATACAGTGAATTCACTATTTAGCGAATATTCATCGTATTGTGCTGAATTTGGAGCCGCCGGAGCAGTTACCGGATGTTGGTGAAAACCGCCAAACTGCAATGATAATTGCCGAATTGCGTAGATAACCGCCGAATTGCAGCGAATTAGCATCTGCGAATTCCACCGAACTGAAGAAAAAAAAAAGAGGAAGTCTCCAATTCTCCTTATAGGAGCATAAATCAATAAAAATGTTGTAAAAATGTGTCCAAGTAATGAAAAAGGTCCTTTTAAAAAAATTAATAAAAAGCTCTGTTACAAAATAAAATAGTCTTTTAAAAATTTAAAAATCTTTTAAAAAATACAAAACGTTCTTTTAAAAATTTAAAAAATAAGAAACCTATTTGAACAAAATTAAAAGAATAAATGGTCTTTTAAAAATTATATAAAAAGATATAATAAAGTAAAATAAAGGTAAAAAATACTATATGAAAGATGCAGAACCCCCCCCCCTCTAATGTCCAAGAGCAGGAGACAGATGGCATTTGAGAGTTTTTCTATTGCTACAGCCATCTGTCAGATAAAATAATGTCTCATATTACCTATTCCCTGGAAACTCCATTATACCATTTTCTCTTTGCCGGGTACACCTAGGATTCAAAAGAAAAGAAGCCGAAATCAGTTTTACAAGTCACGCATTTCAGTTTATATTGGGTATAAATAGGCTGTACTGAACCATGATTATAATATAGGGATAATAGCAGGGGTCAAGTCCTAACAAAAATAGTATGAGAACTCATCAAGATTTCTGACCCACAATTAGGAAAGGTCACCTTGCACCTAACACGAACACACTCTAATCTGATATATTTATGTATATATGTGGATTTTAGGAAAAATATATGATAAATCCTATATTTATTGTGATTTGACAGCGTAAAATATTACTGAACACTTGAACACAAGCTTTATTGTGCATGGGGCCCTGTTCCCTCTACAAAAACAGTGGAGGAACTGCGGTCCCACCCAGGGCCAGATTTATAACTAGGCAGAGTAGGCATGTGCCTATGTGTCATTTAGATCCCTGTATCTCTGGAGCCCTATATGCTAGAGGGACATCTATGGTATCATTGGAAAGGCCTGATAATGGTCTTCCCAATGATATAAACCATGACCATGTTTATTTAATAGCAAAATAAGAAATAATTAAAAATAACAATATTTTGTCTCTATTTTTTTCTAATGCAACACTATTGTTCACTTTACAATTATAAACATGATGCTGCACAAAATCATCTCCTCATTTCCCATACCACTAGGAAGTGTGGAGGTGGTGGCACAATGCATTGTTTCATCGACAACCTAAACTGCGGCACTGCAGCGAGGAGAGACAGGGGGACTTTGGAACACTGCATCGCTGCACCGCACAGGGTTAAGCCAGGTCTTCCAAGGATCCCAAACATGACCATCAGGGTTATCCAAAGAGATCCGAATTGCTTGAGAAAGGTAACCGAACGCTGAAAATCAGCGTTCGGTTACCTTTCCTGGCCATTCGGCTATCCAGAGAGCAGGCAATTCGCCAAATCCTGGCGAATTGCCTGCACATACGGTGCCTGTTTGGTGCCTGTTTGAGGGCAGTGAAATCCCCATGAAAAAGCACTGCTTCGACTATTCAGAGAACACAAACCAGCAGTGAAAGGTTCCCCTAATGTCCTGCCATTCGGTGGTTTAATTCGGCAAGTTTATTCAGGAGAATCCCATAGGCTTCAATGTTAAAAATATTCCCGTTTTAATTCAATATCTAATAAACCGTTCATTATAAAATTCTGCAGTAAAGAGTCTCTTTATTTATAGATTTTTTAGGATATTTTAAGCATTTTTCTGAATTTTTTTTTTTTAATTTTTAAATTTTTTTCTTTGCAAACAGCGTTTCACTTTTCACAGATTCATACAAATGGTTTTGCTAATTTATTCACTGCCTCCTCTGCGTCTCAGCTGCTTCGGCTCCTGTTCTGCTGCTTCCCTGCGTGTGATCGTCTCCTGCTTGGGTTTTTCGAAGGTTAATCCAGATGTTTTTGCGGGTTTTCAGCGTGCATTCGCTGGGTTTTGCGGTTAGTTTTCGTCAGGTTTGCGGCAGCTTTTCCCTGCAATTCGGGGGCACTGTGGTGTTTGCTGAATACACCGCAGGGTCACCGAAATGGGATCGGCAAAAGGAACCGAATTGAAGAGAACGAAAAGTCACCGAACGTGCGGTGACTTTTCGAATCTCTTTGAATAACCCTGCATGTAAAATGTTAAAAAACAAACAAGGAAATAACATGTTCCCCCTCTTTTTTTGTTCCAGAGCATAGCAAGTTTTAAAATCCTTCGGGAAAATTGACGAAAATAAAGCAACACCAAAAAATAAAGTGGTAAAAAGTTAACGTCTTGAAATAGACCCTCCCTCACTGCCGTGTCTTGATGTTCAGTTTGCTCCGTGCTAAAATGGACCATCATTTTTTATAGCTGGGGTTAGGCTTAGAAATTATGGATAGGATTAGGTTACTATCAGGCTTATTCAGAGAGAGGTGAAAACCAGGAGAATGACTGGAGAAGTGAAGATTCTAGGTCAAAATCGGCTATTTGGTCTAGATTGTTCTCTTGTCCTGCCATTCTCCTGGTTTTCACCTTTCTCTGAATGAATAACCCTGTATATGTGCTAGTTTTAGTGTTAGGGTTAACCCTTAACATTCTGCTTCATTTTAAGGCAGCAGATTCTGCTCCTTCTTGTGATATGAGCACATGAGAGAGAAACTGGTTTTGGTTATTTTTCTAAATTGTAGCCCCCAGATTTCTGGGGGAGAGGCTCCAGATTTCTGTGTCTACAGGCTCCTGAGATGTTAGTCCAGCCATGTTCCCATTCATTTTCCCTCAACTTGACCCCTGGATAATAGCTATGCTAGGGGTGGAGGGACATGTTCTCCCTTTAATTTTTAATCATGTAAATTTGGTAATTTTTATCGTTTCATGAATTTGTTTATCCTTAAAGATATATTGTTGGAATAAAAGATTCCTAACGCCAGATGATATCCCATATCTGGCACAATGGCGTGCGTGGTCTGCATTACCAGCATACAGGCAGAAATGGTCTTTGCGTTAGATACAGTGAATGTGATAAAATAGATAATACAGTGGTGAGATCTCCTGCTTATGGGGATTCACAGTAATCACTATCATATTATCAGCAAAGCAGCTTCCAAAAAATACCAACAGAATATAAAAATAATATCTGTATGTGGCATAAGGCATGTATATGGAAATTACAGTAACACAATGTATCTGTACTGTACAGCGATTTCCAGTCATTATCACCAACTGAATTTTATCCGTCTACAGCAGTGAGTGACCCCAGAGTGCTCCCTGTATGCTCCCTGTTGTAATGCAGCTGCAATGTTTCTGAACTTGTCGTTGCAACTGATTTGACAGATGCTTCTTGCAGCTTGTTAACAGTACAATAGGGTGAAAAGGAGAGAGATAAGACGTTGGATTTTTGCTTCTCCACAGGGGGTACACTAATTGTGTTTAACAAAGGTGTGTTTTTAATATTCTAATGATTGCTTTTCAATGTATTACAAAGCAACATTGAGTTAACTCGATTTTGGGATTGAATAGAGTTAAGAGAAGCTTTACATTTTATGTGATATACTTCTGTATTTGCTCATAAGATTTCAGACACTATGAAGCCTTGGCCAGTAATAGAAAGCACCAAATGGCAAATAACGGCTCCCTATTCCCTATGATCGGCACATCTGGGAGTGATATTAGTCAATAGTCATCGAGGAAAGACGAGTGATTTTTTTTTTTAAATTTTTCTGATTTATTTTTCCAAAATTTGCTGATACTGTTAAAGCACACATAAGTTTGTAGAAGGTAAAACAAACTGTTATTTTGACAGATTCAGCAATCTTTCATTTTGGCAGATCAAGGCTATCCTTATCTAAACCTTGAAGCTGGGAACACAGGGACACATGTAGCAGTAAGCTGTAGTGAGGCGCTATCAGATGTGACTGACCTTGGTCTGCACATTAATTAAAAGGGACCCTTAATCCTACCAGGACATACTTGAAAATGAGAGAAATCTCAATGTATCCTTCCTGGTAAAATTACTTTATAAATAAATAAATAAATAAATAAGACCCTTTCGCTGCGGAGTCATTTCAACCCAGGGGGCTGAGCTAATATTTAACGTTTTTGCTCATCATGTTTAAACGCGATTTGAAGTCACGTTTTATTATACGACCCAGACATATTATATATCCTTTTTTCCGGCAGACTCGGCAGATTCATAACATATCATTATTATATGTATACGTCATGTCCTGCCTGCCTATTATAACAAAAAATGCAATAAAATTAGAATTTTCAATCATCTACAGTGTGTAAAGTGGTTTTTTTTTCACATTTTATTATCCGAAACTTTGCGGTTATATATTCTATGGGGTGCGCTTGTTAAAAAATTAGAAATGGGGACTCGTTACATTTATTTTGGGGGGAAATTAAGTAATTTTTAGCAAACCTCCCCATAGAAAAAAATCATTAGTGCAGCATCATTGTTCTCATTATAATTGAAATGTGAACAATATTGCTGCATTAATAAAAACAACACAAAAAACCCACTTTTTTTATTATTTTTATTATTTTATTTTTTTTCTTAATATCAGCATGGTAATGTTTGGTATCACTGGAAAGGCCATGCTCTGGCCTTTCCAATGACATCAAACATGATCCACTGTTCAGGAGATAGGGGGTTTCTTTGAATCCCCATATCGCCACCATGAATTTTCTAAGGAAATCTCCGGGCAGCAGGGGTTCCCCAGCTAACTGACATCAAGCCAAGCGCGATGACATCAGATGACGAGGGAGGACCTGGAGGTGGAGCTGCCATCCAAGATGGCAGCCCCCCCGGAGCTAGGCTAAGGCCGCGATCCAGCACCAAATGGTGCTGGATCGTGACCTGGTGCCTCAGGGGTTAAAGTCAGGCACCGCTTAAAAGGGGAGCATAGGCGTGCACAGGGGGTATGCACAGGGGGTTAAAAGGTGAAACTAATATATGAGATAGTTCAAGCCGTGATTTGTCATAATTGTGATGATTCTGGTTTACAGCTCATGAAAACCCCAAATCCACAATCTCAGAAAATTAGAATATTGTGAATAGGTGCAATATTCTAGGCTCAAAGTGTCCCACTCTAATCAGCTAATTAAGCCATAACACCTGCAAAGGATTCCTGAGCCTTTAAGGCTAGGGTCAAACGAAAGCATTTTTACACGCGAACGTAAAAAAGTGCGTCCGAACGAATTGACGTATTTTTTCACGGAGTGCGCGAAAACGGTCATACGATGCGCATTTTTCGTGCGTGATTTTTTCAGATCGTCAATAAAACTCTTTTTGCGTCTGGACGTTATGTAGGCTGGACATTAGCAGTGTCTGACATCTCCTAATCACGCAAACACGCCGCTATGCCGCAGCTGCGCACTCTGTACATCAGTACTAGCGGTTCGGCGTTCTCGAAAAAATGCATTCGTTTTCCACTTGCGTTGCGCGGCCGGACTTTTGTGCGACCGTACATCGTATATTGGCCGTCATTGCCCGTCACCTGCTGCTAGTGCGGCCGTGATTATGTGCGCCAGAACGCACGTTAAAAGTGCGCTGGTCTGACCCCAGCCTAAATGGTCTCTCAGTCTGGTTCAGTAGTGTCACGGAATGGCCCAGCACCCTCAGCCAGGGGCGGTGCACAGTGACAGTGGTGGCTTTGGACACTTGGGTGTGGTGGCACGCACCTAGTTTTATAAGTACTTTTTATTAGATGTGATTATTGTGTGGTGTAATAAAGTGTCCCCGTTGGTATTGCGAAATGTATTTTCCCTTTGTCTGCCTTGCCCGCCGCCATTTTCTGATCGCCTCGTGGTTCAGATCAGAATATTCGGATCTTAAAATGGCCGAATCGGCAACTCCCCGATTCGTAATGGCCAATACGGATCGGGGCCCGGGTGCCTCCTGCCAGCGAGGGCCAATGGGACTTGTGTGGGCGGGCAGGGATTCCCATTGTATTCATAAGTGTGTAAAGTGATAAATGTATGTGATGTGAAAAATAAACTCAGATTTTCCAGTGCATCCAGCCTCGCCTGATGTCCTTTACTCTCCGCCGCATATACTGTCTGAGCATCCCGCGCGGTCTCAGGGTGCGGTGTCCAGACTTAAGATCAGAACGGACTTAAGAACAGAACGGACTTAAGATCAGAACGGACTTAAGATCAGAACGGACTTAAGAACAGAACGGACTTAAGATCAGAACGGACTTAAGATCAGAACGGACTTAAGATCCGAACCGAAGGTGCGGCCGCGTACCGCGCTTCGGTATACCAAGTGAGCGGTGATCAGATCCGAAGATTCAGCCGCTCCCGTAAGATCCGAAGATTCATCCGTTTAAAGATCCGAATATTCCTCCACATAAGATCCGAATATTCCTCCGGAATCAGATCCGAATATTCCTCCGCGGCAGACCGATCCCCAGATAACGGCCGGCCCGCAGACGCACTCCACACCCACAAGGTCAGTGAACCAGCTGCTCGGGACGCTGAGTGCCGTATGGCTCAGTGGTCGGGCTGGTTCTAGGCAGGGGTCCCCTCCACCGCCCGTAACCCTTCCCCAGGGTCACGCCAGGCCGCACGAGACGCCGAGTGCGCGTCACTCGGTAGTCGGGCCAGCGGTAAGCGACGGGGGTCACGCAGATAGAGCACACCCGCAGGCGGAACAACATCCCATTCCGTCATACTGGTGGCAGCGGTGGGATCGCTCTCTGCAGGCCCCTAGGAGACCTACGCCATGGTGGTGTACACTTACTATGACCGGGACACCCTGCGTGGGATGTTGGAGAACCGGGGAGGAACGCCGGGTAACAAAAAGAGGAAGACCCTGATCAAGGAACTGACCAGGATGGATAAGGACGAGGCGATGACGCCCGTCCCCAGCCCTGTCTGCGCAGAGGTGGAGGAAGATGCTGGCCTCAGAGAGTTGCGGCGTCGGATTGCCCTGCTCGTGATGCCCCGGCGGAGGGGGCCAGATATCAAGTGATTCGGGAGTTCTACCGGGAAGTTGAGCAGGAGAAGGAACGCCAGCACGAGCTGCGGTTGGCAGAGCTCCGCGGAGCAGAGACTGATTATGTTGACCCCGAACCCTACCCTGTGGAACCCTGGGTCGAGGCTCACAGCTCGACTGGAGCTTCACCTGGGGAATCTGCAACCCCCAGTGACTACGCTTGCGGGACTCTCAGCTCGCCTGGAGCCTGTACGGAGGACGTCACTTATCCCCGCGACCCTCGGATGAAGACTCACAGCCCGCCTGGAGCTGCATCTGAGGACGCCCCATTCCCCGTTGAGGAGCGGTGCTCCTGTGCTGGCACCTTCGCCGACATGAAGGTCGGGTTGGCAAGAGAGCTGCAGGAGGGCCTGGAGCAGGACCAGAGGTCCACAGAGGAACTGTGGTACGAGGCCCTGGACCATGAGCGGGACTGCCATGGTGTGTACATTCCCTCCGACGCTGTCGTCCATCGGGTGCAGTACGATGTGCGAGCAGCGTTCCTGCAAGGTCGGGCCCCAGAGGAGTGGGAGGACGAGCTCCGGAGGCTGGTGCAGCAGGAGATCGCACTGGACGCCGAGTACCGCGCGCTTCGGTGGCTGACCGCCTCTCCGACAGTGCGCCCTACTGGAGGCAGTTCCACGGCAGGGCCTCGCTACGGGGGTATGGGGCTGCTCTACGAGGGCATGGCCGCCGACCCCGAGTTTGGAGAGGAGACCGAGGAGCGGATGGAAGACATCCTGGAGCGACGGGAACTGGAGATCCCGTCAGACAGCAGGGACTCGGTGTTTGAGGAGCTGGAGTCCCTAGCCGAGCGAGAGTGGGAGCTCGAGGTGGCTTATCGGAGACTGTTGGACGGCGTTCCGCAGTCGAGCCTGAGCTCCCCGTGGTGGGACGGGTCGGCGGAGGAAGTCGACAGTCCCCAGGTTTGGGACCTATGGGAGGCCGAGGCGGACCCATGGGTGCCCGTGGGGTTTTCGACTGAGGAAGTTACCCCCTGCACCCCGCAAGAGGACAGGGTGGCCGAGGCCACGGGTCCAGCGGGGGAGGAGAAGCAGACGGATGGTTCCCCCGGGATGGGTTGTGCGCAACCATTGTTTGCCCCGGGGGTGAGAGAGACCATCCTTCCCCAAGGAGATCTCCAACCAGCAGAAGAGCTGGCTACGGGGCAGAGTGCCGCTGGTCTCTGCCCACTACTCAAAGTCTGCCAGGAGGAGCAGACGGATGGTTCCCCCGGGATGGGTTGTGCGCAACCATTGTTTGCCCCGGGGGGTGAAGAGACCATCCTTCCCCAAGGAGATCTCCAACCAGCAGAAGAGCTGGCTACGGGGCAGAGTGCCGCTGGTCTCTGCCCACTACTCAAAGTCTGCCAGGAGGAGCAGACGGATGGTCCCCCGGGATGGGTTGTGCGCAACCATTGTTTGCCCCGGGGGGTGAAGTAACCATCCTTCAGCAAGGAGATCCTCCCCCAGCTGTAGAGCTGGCCACGGGGCAGAGCGCTGCTGGCCTCTGCCCACCACCACAGTCTGCCAGGTGGGGCAGACAGATGGTTCCCCCGGGCTGGGTTGTGCGCCACTGCTGATGGGTCCTGGGGGGGAAAGAAACCATCCTCCTGCAAGGAGATCCCCACCCAGCGGAAGAGCTGACACCAGGGCAGAGCGCCGCTGGCCTCTGCCCGTTTCTCCCAACTTGCCCCGAGGGGCAGAGTGAGGATGACCCCGTGCAACTGCGGTTGCATCCATTTGTCTTCCTTGTCGGCTACCAGGAAGAGCAGTCAGGTTTGGCCCCACTTGCTCCTTCGGTTGCCGTGTCCGTACCTGGCCATCCAGTGGAAGAGCTGGCAACGGGGCAGAGCGCCGCTGGCCTCTGCCCATTTCGGCAACCCTTGGGAGGGGGGGCCTCACGCAGCCACGGTTTCTTCCCACGGTTGACCTGGGCACCCGGGGCGTGTGCATTTAGCACCCGGGTTCCCCGGGTGAGTGGTAGCCCTGGAGGGGACACAGGAGGCACACCGGCCCCGACGTATGTCCTCTCGCCCAGCCGGGGAAACTCCAAGGACATGGGGTCCCGACCAAGCTGGCACGGCCGCAAGGCCAAATGGAGAGGCCTGGTGACTCGGCCTCCCCAGACTGACTATGGGCCTGGGAGCACCGACTTCCCCGGTATGACCCGGTGGGGTCAGACCAGGTGCGTCGAACTGGGGGAGGAGGAGTGTCACGGAATGGCCCAGCACCCTCAGCCAGGGGCGGTGCACAGTGACAGTGGTGGCTTTGGACACTTGGGTGTGGTGGCACGCACCTAGTTTTATAAGTACTTTTTATTAGATGTGATTATTGTGTGGTGTAATAAAGTGTCCCCGTTGGTATTGCGAAATGTATTTTCCCTTTGTCTGCCTTGCCCGCCGCCATTTTCTGATCGCCTCGTGGTTCAGATCAGAATATTCGGATCTTAAAATGGCCGAATCGGCAACTCCCCGATTCGTAATGGCCAATACGGATCGGGGCCCGGGTGCCTCCTGCCAGCGAGGGCCAATGGGACTTGTGTGGGCGGGCAGGGATTCCCATTGTATTCATAAGTGTGTAAAGTGATAAATGTATGTGATGTGAAAAATAAACTCAGATTTTCCAGTGCATCCAGCCTCGCCTGATGTCCTTTACTCTCCGCCGCATATACTGTCTGAGCATCCCGCGCGGTCTCAGGGTGCGGTGTCCAGACTTAAGATCAGAACGGACTTAAGAACAGAACGGACTTAAGATCAGAACGGACTTAAGATCAGAACGGACTTAAGAACAGAACGGACTTAAGATCAGAACGGACTTAAGATCAGAACGGACTTAAGATCCGAACCGAAGGTGCGGCCGCGTACCGCGCTTCGGTATACCAAGTGAGCGGTGATCAGATCCGAAGATTCAGCCGCTCCCGTAAGATCCGAAGATTCATCCGTTTAAAGATCCGAATATTCCTCCACATAAGATCCGAATATTCCTCCGGAATCAGATCCGAATATTCCTCCGCGGCAGATCCGATCCCCAGATTCGCACGGCCGCCCGCAGACGCACTCCACACCCACAAGGTCAGTGAACCAGCTGCTCGGGACGCTGAGTGCCGTATGGCTCAGTGGTCGGGCTGGTTCTAGGCAGGGGTCCCCTCCACCGCCCGCTAACCCTTCCCCAGGGTCACGCCAGGCCGCACGAGACGCCGAGTGCGCGTCACTCGGTAGTCGGGCCAGCGGTAAGCGACGGGGGTCACGCAGATAGAGCACACCCGCAGGCGGAACAACATCCCATTCCGTCATAAGTAGGAATCACAATCATGGGAAAGACTGCTGACCTGTCAGTTGTGCATAAAACCATCATTGACACCCTCTCTATTGGGTGGAGAGGTCCCCTTTCACCTCCTACATTGAAATTTTAGATGTCCCTTATTTTGGTTCATGATGAAAAGCATAAAAAATGACGGTATCACTGATTACAGGCTTGTTTTTGCAAATGAAAAGTGTATTTTGAGCAAAATCCTTCTAAATATAAGTTTTAAATTAATAAATGTTACATTGGTGCAAACCCTAATGTAATGGGCTGCGCACGCCAGTGAAGGGGAGACTTTCCCTTTTTAAGTGGTGCCTGCCTTCTCCCACTAGGTCCTCCCGATCGGGAGGGAGAGAGATCTGAAAGGGCTCTGCCGGGTAGTCACCTGAAAATGACATCATTGTGTCTGTCGCGATGATGTAATTTATGTCGAGAGGGCCTTAAAAGCAGAGTCTGACTTCATTGAAGCAGTGAGTATCTCTCTGGCTCCCGGGTTTGCGGATGACATGTGGGGAACGTCCTCCGCATACAACTTGAGTCTATGAGGACATTCCCACACATCATTCACAGGGAAGGGGTTAAAGGGACACTACCACTAACATAAGCTGTAACTAAATTACTTGTGCATTACAAAAAAAGACATTATAAAACACATTCTGCTGTTATGTTTCTTAGTTTGAAGTAAATGCATATAAAAAGGAAAAATAAAGTTAGGTTTTTATCTCCTGTTTCCCTTTTTTGGATTTTTTCCAGGAAGCAACATTTACCAACATTTTAGACTTGTTAGCACAAGTCTCTCTTTACAGATGTGATATGGGATAAAAATAGTGAAGAGTCAATGGGGTGTAGGAGGGAATGTTTAGATTTGGCTGCAGGGGGTGTATTGTGTTATCTAGGCTGTTCAAGATAAGAGATGATGGTCGAATGAGAACTGATAGTGGGATTGGAACACTTTAATCTGGTGAGGATATCTACATACATTCCACACAATGCAAGTCAACAGATCAGTTTTTCTGGCTTCTGGCCCCTAGGCTCCATTCTATGCCTAATGCCACACAGGAAGGAACGAGTGCTGTAATACAGGGGGTCGGCAGTTTACAACACAAAAGATCACACAATGGATGCTGTCATGCCCCATGATTTAGGATTTATTGTATATTTTCTGTTTTGTGTTGAACCTGCCTTTGCTGCTTACATGCTATTGAGTTCATAGCTAATTTGTCCCTTCTGGGTTTTCCTAGCTTTCTGTACCCAGTTAGTTTCCACCCCACTGCTTAGTGTCTTGTTGTTAGTTACTTCCTGGTCACATAGCAGCCATTCTGTGCTCACTGCTGGACAAATCTAATGTCTTTTTACCTGCATTGCTGTACACTATTCAAGAGTGTCAGTCTGATCATTAAACTCTTCAACTGGATTCATCTTCCTACGTGTCAGTTTTGCTGAGTTGAAGCTATCTGCTGAACTTCATCGTGTGAGTACTGGTCAAATACAGACAGCTAGTCTAAAGCACCCACGCCTCACAGCTTTGCTTAGGGAAGCAGAATAGATGCATCCAGTGACACATATAGGGTAAAATATTTTCGTAACTAAACATACAAGAGAAAATCAAAAAACATGTAAAATATCAGCAACATAAAATAAACACAATAAGGACATTTCATTTTTCATTTTTGGTGGTAGTGGCCCTTTAAATATTACACCAAGTACAGCTCAGCAGTGGTTTTGGTTTCTGCGGGCGCCATGTCATTCCTGTGGCATTTGTCAAACTGTTTTCAAGTGGTTTGGCAGAAATAAACAGAGGGTTCCCTGACACCCACAACAGTCCACTCTGGGTTTTTTTTCTATGAGAAATTCTTAATTTAAATCAATTTTACATGAGACAAAGCAAATCATTATGAATATGAGGGAGGGGGGCGATAAAGATAAACATAAAGTAAAAAACACCCTATCGTAGATCTATGCAGCAAGTCGGCAATCATTGTAGTCTCCTCTATTTTAGATTTGATAAAGGCATTTTCCTGCATTTTTGACAGAACGCAACTCTGCATGTAAAAAAACTCTACTTACCAAGGGAGTTAAAAACTGTAACATTTCAATGTTCTTGAACCCAGGACATACTCGAAAATGAGAGAAGTCTCAATGAATCCTTCCTGTTAAAATACTTTCTAAATAAAATAAATAAATAAAATAGGACAAATAAAGCATATATTTATAAAAGCTACACAACCAGCCGCCTCAAATGTGGGGTAACTTTAATTGTATCCCAACAATTGTGCACACATCAGATTATATCATTTTGCACCGAGTTTAAAAAACAAAAAGATGAAGATAACACAACACAGCGCTAAATGGGCCTAAGACCGTAAGAAAGTGGAAAAGGCACAATAATATGTCCACAAATACAATGACCTTTGCTTTTAAAGCAATATGCTTCTTTATGGTGCAGATGGTGGAACGTATACTGTAGAAAGAAGAAGAAGAGAGGACCGGGATTGCGCAGTACATCAGCAACAAAAAATAAAGAGTATTCTTGTTCTTATTCAACTCACAATTGAAGGAGCCCACAACTGGCTCTCAGGATTACAGCAGGCAGGGACTTTAACTCAGGTGCCCATAAACCCCTCAGTTGGTTTCTCTGGTGTCGCCACTGTGGTGCAGGACGCGTTTCGCCATTAATGGCTTCCTCAGCTGGAGATTACCTCTCGGCCGGGCCTCTGGGGCCTATTTGGAAAGGTACATTTTCAGCCGATTTTTTTCTGCTGAATTTTCCATGTCGACCGAAACCGAAAGCACCATTTTTGGCCGATAATTTTTGTGGCTGAAATTTCGGTGCATCCCTACGAAATGAAAAACAAACCATAGCGAAATGATCCAAAATGATCCGAAACAAAAAAAAAAAAGAATGAAAAAATCTGAAATGAAACTGAAAAAAAAATGGCCGAGCACAAGTTTAAAGGAACACTCCAGTCTGAAAATCACCCCCCCCCCCTTTTTTACATTATATTAAAGCTATTGCCCTAACTAGTCATTCAGTATATAAAATATATATATATATATATATATATTTTATGTAATACTTACCCTAAAAACGACACTTTTCCAACGGCGTTTTTTTTTTCTTCTACTCACCTCCCTCCTCTTCCGCTCCCGTTGTGGAAACTTGGAACTTGGCTACAGGTTTACGTGCAAAGCGCGCATGCGCGCCTATCACATAAACCAGCCAATCAGCAAATCAGCAGGCTTCCTCCCGGAATCCTGCTCATTCAACCGCGCATGGGCGGAGCAGTGCACGTTCACGAGCGGCAAGGTGAGCTGAAGTTCACCCCGCCTGCTCATCTAAAAACTCTTTGGCGGAGGAGAAGGAGGAGGAGGCAGCGGCTCCGGCTCCTTCTCCTGCGCGTTCCCGCGACTCTGCCGGAGTGGTGGGACGTCATCGCGCTTCTAGAGCGATGACGTCCCAGCTTTGCCGAGAGTTCCAAAACGCGGGGACCTTGAATCCCGATCGGCTGATTGACAGCTGGGAGGGCGGAGTAAAGTCCACCGCTTCTCTCAGCAATATCAGCCGATCGGGAAAAGATAGAAGGCTGGGGAAAGAAATGGGATACTTCAGGCAATATGACCACCTTAAAAAGCTGAGGTGGTCATATTGCCTGGAGTATCCCTTTAATGGTTATGCCGTGGCACATCATTTTGAGGCAGGGATTGAGACACATCGTACTGGATACTCTGAGGATATACCGCCGCCATTATCTTGGTTCTAGTATTCCCAAAGAAGGAATGATCGTATATATCAGTGCTTTCAAACTCTGCCCCTCCCCCGAAATAGCTGAACCACAGCTCCCATGATCCTCTTGCCTATTATTGCATTTTATTGCATTCAAAGTATTCCGGGAATTGTAGGTTATCAATATCTGGGAGTATGGAGTTTGACAGCCCTGACATGAGTAAGAGGATGGATCAAGTGCCCTTATTGTCCCCTTTAAGATGCACCTATCACGAATAAAATGACTTTTGCCCATTTGACAGGGCACCTCTCCCTTTATATCTCCATTTTTCACTGACCTACATAATGTAAAAAAAAAGGAGATATTTAAGTTTTTAAACTTTCTCTCTCTCTATGGAAAAAGTAATTTTGCCCGTGACAGTGGTACTTTGAGGCCGGCGTCAGATGAACGCAGTGATCACGTCCGTGTTGCCGCAAAGTTTAACGGCCGTCGTAGCATAGAATCATGATCAATAGAGACCCACACACAAAGTGCGTCCGCACCGAACTGCGCATGCACAGCGCACGTGGCAAACGGACGCAAGTAGGGTTGCACCGATACCGATACTAGTATCGGTATCGGGCCGATACTGGGTACTGCAGGAGTACTTGGTACTCGTGCAGTACCCCCGATATTTTTTCCGATACCGGAAGCCGGCATTGAGCCGGCTTGCCGGCATCCGAGGGGCTGCGGCGGCTGTCCGAATGCTCTATCGGCATTCGGACAGCCGCCCCTGGAGCTCTCCGCAATACTTACCTTCCTGGGCGCCGCCGGGAATGTCTCCGCGCGCGCGCTCGTTGGAAGGACCCCAGCCGCGACCACGTGATTGCGGCTGGGGTCCTTCCAAGGAGCGCGCGCACGGAAACTTTCCCGCGGCGCCCAGGAAGGTAAGTATAGACACACTGAGCAGCTGCAGGGCCTGTCTGAATGCAGATAGAGCATTCAGACAGGCCCTGCAGCTGCTCTCTCCGCGATGATACTCACCTTCCTGGGCGCCGCCGGGAAAGTTTCTGTGCGCGCGCTCCTTGGAAGGACCCCAGCCGCGACCACGTGGGACCATGTGATCACGGCTGGGGTCCTTCCAACGAGCGCGCGCGCGGAGACATTCCCGGCGGCGCCCAGGAAGGTAAGTATGGGGGGGATCCATGAGCTGGGGGGCATATCCATGAGCTGGGGGGGCATACCCATGAGCTGGGGGGGCATACCCATGAGCTGGGGGGCATATCCATGAGCTGGGGGGGCTTACCCATGAGCTGGGGGGCATATCTGTGAGCTGGGGGGGCATATCCATGTGTGAGCTGGGGGGGCATACCCATGAGCTGGGGGGCATATCCATGAGCTGGGGGGCATATCCATGAGCTGGGGGGAGCATACCCATGAGCTGGGGGGCATATCCATGAGCTGGGGGGGCATATCCATGAGCTGGGGGGCATATCCATGTGTGAGCTGGGGGGGCATACCCATGAGCTGGGGGGCATATCCATGAGCTGGGGGGCATATCCATGAGCTGGGGGGCATATCCATGAGCTGGGGGGCATATCCATGTGTGAGCTGGGGGGGCATACCAATGAGGTGGTGGGCATATCCATGAGCTGGGGGGAGCATATCCATGAGCTGGGGGGCATATCCATGAGCTGGGGGGCATAACCATGTGTGAGCTGGGGGGGGCATAACCATGAGCTGGGGGGCATATCCATGAGCTGGGGGGGCATATCCATGAGCTGGGGGGCATATCCATGAGCTGGGGGGGGCATATCCATGTGTGAGCTGGGGGGGCATACCAATGAGCTGGTGGGCATATCCATGAGCTGGGGGGGCATATCCATGAGCTGGGGGGCATATCCATGAGCTGGGGGGCATAACCATGAGCTGGGGGGCATAACCATGTGTGAGCTGGGGGGGCATAACCATGAGCTGGGGGACATAACCATGTGTGAGCTGGGGGGGCAAATCCATAAGCTGGGGGGCATATCCATGTGTGAGATGGGGGGCAAATCCATAAACTGGGGGGCATATCCATGTGTGAGCTGGGGGGGCAAATCCATAAGCTGGGGGGCATATCCATGTGTGAGCTGGGGGGGCAAATCCATAAACTGGGGGGCATATCCATGTGTGAGCTGGGGCAGTATGAATATATATATATATATATATATATATTTATTCGGGGGGGTATATACATGTGAGCTGGGGGCATTTTTATATGGTCTGTTCCTATTGGAAAGCGTCACATGACATTAAATAAAAGTATCGGTACTCGGTATCGGTGAGTACTTTTAAAAAGTATCGGTACTCGTACTCGGTCTTAAAAAAGTGGTATCGGTGCATCCCTAGACGCAAGTTAGGCAAGAACGGAAAACCGCTAGAAAGGACGCTCAGAGTGCGCCACGTCCGCGTTGTGTGTGTGTGTGATGAATGAAGTCAGACAGAGCGCATTTGCGATGTCCAGCACCTTGACGCACACAATGGCTTTTCATATCATGTATCAATTTTTATCATTTATCATATTAATTTTATTGCCCATATTTCCCTTTTTTTTCCAACGTCCGTCAAGAAAAACGGATCGTGTGGTGTCTGCAGTATCTTCCGTCAGTATATCCGTTCGTTGTGCTGGATGCACAGTGCGCTCAGAATGCGCTCCTCTGACATTAGCCTAAATCAACAAGTAAAGAAGTATCATTTGATCCCACACTCGAAGCCATGTAACATGAAACTATACATTCAAATGCATTAGCTTGAGGAAATCTGCACTAGACAAACGAACACATTATGTGCTGCTGAATAATTGATGGCATTTGTAATGCTGAATGCTGTCGTCTACAAGTGATTGTTGCAGAGAGAGGCATGGCCAATCGGATCAGCAAAGTAAAGTGTCTCGAATCCTTCAGAATCCTACTTAACATTATGATATTATGAACACAAAATATAAGGTGGGAACAACCTACCTTCAAACAGGGCTGGACTGGGACAAAAATTCAGCCCTGGACTTCATCCAGACCGGCCCACTTTAATTATGCAAACACACACAAAAGTAGTATATAAACCAACCAGATCGCTCAACCAATCGCTCTACAGATACCGGAGTTGCTGCACAGCGATTGGGTAAAGTAATGCAGCGGCACTGAGGTTGAGTGCGCACCATGTCTTAAGGCGAGGCGGAAGCGGAGCAGGTCTCACCGGCAAGATGGCCCCAACATGAGACTGTGGCAGACTGCGTCTGTTTTACTGACGGTGAGGAAGTTCTCAGCTCCCTCATTACAGGTAGTGTAAGCCATGCAGTGAACCAGCATTCACACCGGCCCACTGAGTGAGCAATCGGCCCACCGGGAATCTCCCTGTAGTCCCTCTGGCCAGTACATGCCTACCTTCAAATAGCTCAGGATAATTCCATGTATGACCGGCTATTAATATTCCATATCATTCTTCCTCCTGTCGCTACCAGTTAACAAGCACTTACTGGACTTGATTCTGACGTGTCGAGCTCCTGATGTCACCTTCAATCAGCCTCGTTAGTGTTTGTATACAGGATATGTTTAATGGAATGAGAAAGTATATCAGATAACTCAGTAATATAGACAGGGGAAACGGAGTGAATGGTTTGTGAGTGTAGAACTGACTTTGCAGCAAAAGGGGTTCAGGGCAATTTCGGTGCTTTCTCGTCGTTCAGTACGCTTCCCTGAAGTGAGGCGAGCATGAAGCTGCCAAAAACTGCCGAACGGAATGCCGAACACCTCCAAAGACCGGTGAACAGACCACCAAACCGGGAAAGACCTAAAACACAGAACTTTGCTATTCTTCTAATAGGTGTTTATTGCAATAAAAATGCATTAAAATGTTTCGAAATAATAAAAAAAGGTCCAATAAAAAAATAATTAAAATGTCTGTTATAAAATAAAATAAAAAAAATGCCTTTAAAAAAAAAATTGGGAATCAAAAATGTCACTTTCAATGAAATAAAAATACAAAGATATGTTCCATAAAAATAAATAAATAAAAAGATGGTTTGCTGAAAATGATATAATAATCTGTTAAAATAAAAAATAAATTAAATTGATAATATTTTTTTACATTGAAGCCTAAGGGATTTGCCTGTTTAACCTGTCGAACTGAATCACTGGAAATTAGGGCATCTCACCGACATTTCGGTGTTTTCTGAATAGATTAACCATTACTTCTCCATGGGACAATTTCGCTGCCACCAAAGGTCGACGAATTGCAGTGATCTGTGGCAAACTACACCGTATGTCGCTGTCAATTCGCCAGCATTTAGCAGATTGACAGCTTTCTGAATAGACGAATTGCCAGGATATTGCACCCTACGGGTAAATTCACCCTTCCGTGCAATTCAGTGGCAATTTCGTTGCTTATTGAAATACCCATAAAATGTTTTAGAACTATAAACTGTATCCCAGAGATTATTATTATTCTTTATTTATATAGCACCAACATATTCCACAGCGCTGAACAATTGGTACAATACACCTACAAAACCCTCACTAACTCAGCTCCCCACTACCTGTCCTCACTAATCACCAAATACACCCCAGCCCGCTCCCTAAGGTCAAACAGTGACCTGCGCCTAGCTTCTCCCCGCATCACCTCTTCCCATGATAGACTACAGGATTTCTCACGCGCAGCCCCCACTCTCTGGAACGCTCTCCCTCGTACTGTCAGACTTTCCCCTAACTTCTCTTCCTTCAAACGCTCCCTGAAAACATTCCTATTTAGGGAAGCCTACCACCCAACTCACTGACGCAACCATCAATCACTCTCACCTTGCAGTCCTCTCCTCCTGTTTCCAACCCCAACCCTCCCAGATTGTGAGTTCCTACGGGAATAGGGCCCTCATCTCCTCCTGTACTGTTTGTCAAATGTTGTTCAATGTATTGTAACCCTGTCTGTACTGTGCTTATTGTACAGCGCTGCGGAATATGCTGGCGCTTTATAAATAAAGAATAATAATAATAAATACACAGTGTTACAATACATTGAGGCAGGACAACATTTGACAAACCAATACAAGAGGAAATGAGGGCCCTATTCCCGTGGGAACTTACAATGTAGAACGGTTGGAGGGTGAGAAACAGGAGGAGAGGACTGCAAGGTGAGAGTGATGGACTACAAGGTGAGAGTGATGGGCTGCAAGGTGAGAGTGATGGACTGCAAGGTGAGAGTGATGGACTGCTAGGTGAGAGTGATGGGCTGCAAGGTGAGAGTGATGGACTGCAAGGTGAGAGTGATAGACTGCTAGGTGAGAGTGATGGGCTGCAAGGTGAGAGTGATGGACTGCTAGGTGAGAGTGATGGACTGCTAGGTGAGAGTGATGGACTGCTAGGTGAGAGTGATGGGCTGCAAGGTGAGAGTGATGGACTGCTAGGTGAGAGTGATGGACTTGGTGGGGAAGGGAAGTGTATTAGTGTGTCGGTAAATTCTGAACAGGAAAGTCTTTAGGGAGCGTTTGAAAGAAGGGAAATTAGGGGAAGGTCGAGGGAGTGCATTCCAGGTGTTGGGAGGTGCCTGTGAGATCCATGAGGACAATAGGTGAGGAAATCAGGAGCAGAACCCAAGACGAGGTGCCAAGAACCAAAATAAAACATTAAATAAAAAAGCACTAGCCACATTCTTACTCCACCATCAACTAATTAATCCCTCAGTACTTCACACCCCTAAAACTAACCATACAGTTTTCTCACAAACTATCAGGGTTATTCAAAGAGCTCCGAATTGCTGGTGAAAGGGAACCGAATGCTGTATTTCAGCGTATGGTTACCTTTCCTGGCCATTCGACTATCCAGAGAGCAGGCAGTTCGCCAAATCCTGGCGAATTGCCTGCACATACGGTGCCTGTTCGAGGGCAGTGAAATCCCCATGAAAAAGCACTGCTTCGGCTATTCAGAGAACACAAACCAGCAGTGAAAAGTTGCCGAATTGCCCTGCCATTCAGTGGTTTATTTCGGCAGGTTTATTCAGACGAATCCCATACACTTCAATGTTAAAAATATTCCCGTTTTAATTCAATATCTAATAAACCGTTCATTATAATATTCTGCAGTAAAGAGTCTCTTTTTTTATAGAGTTTTTAGGATCTTTTAGGCATTTTTTGGGATTTTTTTGCAAACTTTTTTCCATTTTTTTAAATCGTTTTTTATTTTCTCTGTAACAGCCCTTTTTATTATCATTCATTGGATTTTAGATGTAAATTTCAGACATTTTCGCTCAGTAGTTTGTTTGCGAACAGCGTTTCACTTTTCAAACATTCAAGCAAACTGGGTTTTTTTTCTTCACCTCCTTCGTCTGCGGTGTCGGCTTTTTCCGGCGGCTGCTTTGCACTGTGATCGGCTCCTGCTCGGGTTTCTCCGGTGTCTTCGGCGGGTTAATAGGGATGTTTTTGCGGGTTTCAGTGTGCGTTCGCCCTAGTTTTGCAGTGAGTTTTCGGCGGTTTTGCGTCGACTTTTCCCTGCAATTCGGGGACCCTGTGGTGTTTGCTGAATACACCGCAGGGTCGTCGAAATGGGATCGGCAAAAGGAACCGAATTCAGGAGAACGAAAAGTCATCGAACGTGCGGTGATTTTTCGATTCTCTTTGAATAACCCTGAAAACTAACCTTCCAATGGTCACCTTGACCATCGATTCTCTGGACCCTCAGCTTCTGCCCCTCTTTTATTGGCCAAAACATGTAGATATAGATGGATCTGACCAATCATTGAGGATTAGCGCTTCTGCAGTTATTTCAAAGTCCCCTCGAGGAGAAGAGCCAGTTCTTGAAACCTCACGCACCGTCTTTTCTGGGATGGGGAGCAGACGGTGGGCTTTGCCACAGTTGCTCTCATTTCTTATACAGGGTTATTCAAAGAGAAACGAAAAGACACCGCACGTTCAGTGACTTTTTGTTTGCTTCAATTCGGTGCGATTTGCCGATCCTATTTCGGCGACCCTGCGGTGTATTCAGCAAGCACCACAGGGTCCCCAAAGTGCAAGGCAAACCCACCGAAAACCCGACGAACACTCACTGCCAACCCGCCGAACGCTCACCGCAAAACCCGCCGAACACTCACTAAAACCTGTAAAACAGCTGGATTAACCCCGCCGAACACGGCAGAGAAACCCGAGCAGGAGCGGATCACAGCGCAGAGCAGCCGCTGGAAAAGCAGACGAATGGAGTGGAAAAAAAAAACAGTACGTTTGAAAAGTGAAACACTGTTTGCAAAGAAACTACAAAATGAAAATGTCTGAAATTAACATATGAGGTCCAGGGAATGATAATAAAAAGGGCTGTTACAGAAAAAAGAAAAAACGATTTAAAAAAAAAAACGAAATTTTTTTTGCAAAAAAATCCTGAAAAATGCCTATAAGATCCTAAAAAAAATCTATAAATAAAGAGACCTTTTACTGCAGAATATTATATTGAACGGTTTATTAGATATTGAATTAAAACGGGAATATTTTTAACATTGAAGTCTATGGGATTCGCCTGAATAAACCTGCCGAACTAAACCACTGAACTTTTCACTGCTGGTTTTTGTTCTCTGAATAGTCGAAGCAGTGCTTCTCTATGGGGATTTCACTGCCCTCGAACAGGCACGGAACAGGCACCGTATATGCAGGCAATTCGCCAGGATTTGGCGAACTGCCTGCTCTCTGGATAGCCGAATGGCCAGGAAAGGTAACCGAACGCTGAATTTCACTGTTTGGTTACCTTTCGGCCACAATTCGGATCTCTTTGAATAACCCTGATAGTTTTTTTTATGGGGTACAAGCTTTAGGCTGGGGTCAGACGAGCGTGATTTCTACGGACTGTACGTCCGTGCAGTACGGACATCGTCAGTACGGATGACGCAGTAGTGGTCACACAGTCCGTTTTTTCACTGAAGTTATTTTTGACGGATGTAGGAGGGAAAAATAAATTACAATGAAAAAACATTCTGTCCGTCAAAAATGCTGGACGTATAAATGCAGTCCGTCTGACCTCGCTCCATCACTCACACACAAAGCTATGCAGACGTTGTGGACGTGGCGCACTCCGCACGTCCGTTCTAGCAGTATTACGTTCTTGCCTAACCTGCGTCCGTTTGCCGCGGCCGTTGTGCGTCCGCAGTTCAGTGCGGACGTACTTGATGTGTCAGGCTCCAATGGGCTTTCTGTCATGCTATCACGGACGTACTTTTAGGCGCAATCACGGACGTGAACACTACGCTCGTCTGACACCAGCCTTAGTATTTTCCATTACTAAAATAACAGTTGTTTTTTCCTCTGGGAAATCTATCACAGTCACATGTGAAGCGCATTTTCACACACATTTTTTTGTTCACGTGCAGAGTCAGCAGTCACCAGACACAGCGAAAAAAACCCAGTTTAAATAGAAAGCATCCCTGCATTATATATATATAATATATATATATATATATATATAAAATGTTAATATATATATATACGTTTAAATGCATCAGTCTGAGTCATTTCATGCGTTTTATGCAATCCTGTGCCTATAGACACTGTGTAAGCAGGGGCGGCTTTCTGTAGGAATCAGGACTGGGTCCTAAACCTGTTATTTTAAACGGGGGGTCGGGGACGGGCTTTATCAAGCTGATCTGACCCGAGTCCAACAAATGTTGGGCCGCCAGAACCATAGCCTCTCATATGGAATCCATGAGCCTCTGCATTAACTTGCAATGTTTTTCCTGCCTCCCCATTGGCTACATCACAGTACATTTCAGGATACAGTTAAGGCTGGGGTCTCTTAATCTCTTAATAGGCTGTGAATATGTGAATATTTGCCTTTCATGGCGCCTATTACGCTAAAAATAACATTATCGCGTGCAAATTAACGCGGTAGGACGATCAGAGCGCATTTTTTCTTCCTTCAAGATTTTTCGTGCGCAAATGTGACGCGCAAAGCCGTTCGCAAATGACCGTTGCGTGCAGGAATCGGTGGGCAAACAGTTTTTTCACAGGATTCAGCCAATCAGAATTAAGAACCACCATTTTCTAACGTTAGGTTGTTGCGCCTGTCAAAGTCAATCTGCGTATATGTGCTGGAGCAAAAAAAAATTTCGGACAATTAATACATTTTATTGTTTGGGTATGTGTAGAATGTGTAACTGTACTGAGCTGTATTTTTTTTTTTCGTGCTGGTGTTTTTCGTTTCGGCCAGGACGATCAAATTTACAGGTACCACCTGCTTTTCAAAGACGTTACGAAAATGCACGCAAACCTTCGTTGCGCAAAGATTGTAATACCATCCGCGTACCAGCGCACGAGCGCATTTGCGCTGTCAATGTTAAGTATAGGATGCGCGCACGGACTTGCGCTCGTGCTGGGTTCGCGCAGGGTCAATCGCGGTAGACGATTACGCGCATCGTTTGCGCGAACGTCGAAATACGACGTTCTGCACAAATGGTTTTGTCCTCACGCAAATGCGTATGTAATAGGGGCCCATGTGTTTATACATATTCATATGTCATAACAGAGAGGGAGGGGGGACAGATTAGGGCACCACCAAGTCTAAATAGGTCCCACTCCCTGATTAGAAAGTTATGATAAAATATACTTGTATTCCTCATTAGTGGGATTACTCCTCAGGAAAGGGATGTGGGGGAATAACAAACACAATGAAATATGAAGAATGACTATACAAGCAAAGCACTTGTGCAGAAATAAACACACCTTAACTTTGACTGAATTATTATATCAACATATGAAGCAGCCTGTGAATTGCTTGGAAAGTGAATTGATAATATTTTGACATAGTTTTCCCGCACAGAAGCTCAAATTCCTTACTCCCCGCCTCAGCTCTGAACTACTATAAAAATCAAATATGTGTTTCTTGCAATGTTTCAAAAATACGAGGTGCCCTGTGCGCAATATCATGCCAGGGTCCCCGGATTAACATAGAGGCTAATGGAGCAGCAGCTTCAGGCCCATGCCTCATAATAGACCCACTGAAAGGTTGTATTGATGGGCATTTGCACCCCTGTATCTCTGACTCCATAGCAGTGAGGTATCACCGAAAAGGCTAGAGCATGACCTTTCCAATGATGCCAAACATGACCAGCTTTTATGTAACAATAAAACAAATTTATTTTTCTTTCTAACACAGCACTATTGTTCACTTTTCAGTTATAAAGTGAACAATGATGCTGCATTAACTCACCATCTTATTTCTCATGCCACCAACAGGTGAGGAGGCGATGGCACAATGCATAAATTACCCATTGTTCCATCAAAAATCTAAACTGTCGCACTGCAGTAAGGAGCACTGGGGGCGGGGATTTGGACACCTACATCTCTAATCTTTACAACATACAAGGTCGATCGGGGACTACGCCAATAGTGTGCTGGCATCTGGGACGTCAGCCCTGCCTCCGGGACCTCCCTTTGCCCACTGATGTTGACTGAATGTGGAGAGGTTGGCACAATATGCTATCAAGGACTGGTTTACCTAAAACTAAAGCCACCACACCATTGCAAGGAGAGCCTGTACCTCCATTCTTTACCCCGCACAAGGTCAAGTTAGGTGTCATTGGACGGGTCAGAGTCTGGCCTTTGCAATGTTACCAAACATGACCAAGTAAAATCTGAAAGAAGAAAAAAAATCTTTTTGATTTATTTAATTTTAGTTGCAAAGCGATGGCATTGTCCATTTGTCACATATAAAATGAGCAATACCACTGCCATTACTCACCTTCTCATTTCCCGCACTGGGAGCAGGTTCAGTGATTTATACCTAGTTCTATTATTCATAATCGTCAAAAACACAAGTGAAATTTTTTTTTTTTCAGTTTTGGTTAAAATTGTGTATTTTCTCAGAAAAATACAGTAACAGGTTCCATTTCAATTTTTTTTAAGAATGCCCTATAGAAAATATAAACACACAAAAGTTTGGATGATAAAATGGGAAAATAGAATTTTACACGCGATCCTAGCTTGCCGTTGCGTCTTGTTTGCTGACGTTGAGATGTGACTCTTGGATGCGAGTCGCTCTGGCTGAGTTACTGGTCCCCTCCTTATCCACCCCCCATTTTTTTTATTTCTCTCTCTTTCTCCTCCCTTCATCTTTGGATTCGCTTTCTCCTTCCTGCCTCTTTTCCCCTGTCCTCTTCTGGACTCTTTACCAGGTCCACCTGACCCACATGGTTCTGCTGCACCCAGATATAATATCCGATTACCCGACGCCCCCCTTTTTTTTCGTACCATTTCTCTTTACGTCAAATTTAGCTCTTCCGTCTGTAAATGTAAGTCCAACTGCTCTTTTCATTCCACGTCTGTTTATTGTTATATGCTCATGTTTTGTGATCGGTTCACTTATTCAATAAACATTTTCATGCAAAAAAATAAATATATATATATAAAATGAAAATAAATTGAAATTAATCAATCATTTACAATCAGACATAGGTTTAAATATCTTTCCTATAAACATAGTTTGCCCACGTTTATAGTTATTTATTCTACATCTCTGTATGATCACATGGAAAGAAAGCACATAGGTATATTTATACTCAGCCTTGTGACCGAACGAGGCATCTTAAATTAGCTCGGCAGCATATTAGTATATGAAAGTATCACCTGGGTAATCTGAAACATAAGGTCAAACGTTCTTGATAAAACTGGAATTTGATGTATGTGACAGGATGTCTCCTCAATCCTGGGGTTTTGTATATGTGGCTGAAATATCAGTGAATGAGTAGATATTAATAAAAGATCGGGTCCCCTCATTGGTCCCCAACACCCAAACATAATGGGGGAGTAATAAATGACAATACGGGTCGGTAGAGGTCCTCCCCAGCCATTGGTAGGGTGTACCCCTAAAAATAGTAACCATTGACTGGTGGCAAGAGCTGGCTACTGAAGGGCTCCATAAAATGTGAGAGCAACCATATGGGGCACTTCTGTTTTAAACCCTTCACCAAGTGATTTTCCAAAAAAAACCATTGTCACCGACCAGTGATTTTTTGAAAAATAATTTTCAATTAATTATACAGTAATTGGGTATATTCCCGGTGTATTTCTTACTGTAATAACCTATTTGGCCAGTAGATGGTGCCATCTGCTGCCAAATTGAGTTATAGTCCTTACAGTTGCAGCTCCTGTTCCCTGTATCAGCTGCTGAATGTCCGATGTCAGGACATTCACTTAGATGATTTTGAACAGGTTTAGCTCTTTGGGCATTATGCAAATAGTAAATAGCGTAAAAATTACAAAGTCCTAAAGCTAATTACACCCCGCTGCGGTTAACTGAAAAGTTAACCACAGCTAGGAGCTGGTGCTGACTGATATCGCTTCTGCAGAATCAGTTAGCACCGAGTTGTAAACACCCACCCCCCAAATATCAGATGCCAATCTCTCATCCCACGGAGTGAATGGTGGCCCGATCCACCATTTCTGGCCACCGGGAGCAGAGTGAGACTGGAAACAAATAGTCTCCGGTCTCCCTCCGTGATCACTCCACGGACCTGCACAATCTCGCGAGAGGGAGATCGTGCAGGTCATGTCACCCGGCAGCAGAAGCCTCCATGGAGTCCTATAGTCTCCAGGAGGGGATAATCAGGGTGGTGCGTTAGCGCTGCCGGGAGTATCCATGGGCCTAGCGCTGCGTTACGGGGCAGGCTACTGAATCAGCACCTGCCCTGTAATAGGGTGCTAAAACGGGGATGCTAAGGAGAAACCTTTTAGCGGGCACATTGTAATAGTGCCCAACATGTATTACTGCATGGAGCAGCCCCTACTCGCACTGTAATAAAAAGCTCAACAAACCTCACTGCTGTATTTCGACAGCCAGGTAGAAGCCAGAATACAGAGAGGGCCCCAGGGTCACTCCCGGGATAAGATTTAGGTGAGAATAGTTGCTGAAAAAAACAAGTGTAATTCATATTCAAGCATTATGCCACATACATATATTATTTGTATAGTTTATTAATATTTTTTGGGAGCTGCATATCTCATTATAATCACTATAAATCCCCATAGGCATCAGATCATTTATATTAGCTATCTTTATCACATTGCTGTCTCTGTGCTAATATTGCAGACCCCGTGTGACATTATGCCAGCTAAGGGACGCCATCCAGGATTTAGAACCTTTCATCTGAGCAATATTTCTGTAAAGGATAAACGAATTCATGAAAAATGGAAAACGAGTAGTATATTAATTGAATCTTTTACCAGACTCAGAATAACAATAAAAGGTGTATAGGAGCTATTCATTAATGACTGCTGTAGCCGAGACAATAAATTAATTAATGATGTTATTTGCATCATTTTGCATGGTGTAAACCCCCTTAGTAATGCAAGAGGTACAAACTGATGATTGTTCTACCAAACACCTTGAAAGCATTATATCATGAAACCATATGGATGTGATATTCGACACTGAATTTCTCTATAGATTGTGCACATGGATACTTCTAAACGCATGCATTAATAAATTCTTATTCGTGTGTGACAGCTAATATTGACTTCTTGTGATGAGGCCTGCATTGCTTGGGAAAATGTTCTATTGGAAGTATGACACATGCAAGAATAATGTTTCTAGCATAAGTTTATTTTACTGTGTGTACATCCCCCAGCCTGATTATGTCATTTTATTTTTCTACATATGATATTATGATTTATCCTTTTGGAATACTAATCATCTGGTTTTTATTTATGGTTTTCCAGAATGAATATTAATCATAATATAATGAATATCTTTTATAGGTGATTGTGTATGAGGTGTGTACACACGGTGATGCACACTGTATGAAATGCTGTTTAGCATTGTATCTCAGAAGACTTGGATGTGCATCAAAAACTGTGTGTTTTCTGTTGCTTAGTGAGCGCATACTATACGCCGCACAAATATTGGTTACATCACAATGAATCACACATTGCAGTATTCTGTATCACACAATTTCAATTGAAAACATATCAACAATATCATGTTGTATCTGAGGTGAAAGTATATTTATTTACCACATGTAGGAAAAATTTGAATATCAAGCATGTGTCAAATGGTATCTGATGTGAAATTATACTGTGTCACACTGTATATCAGGTTAAAGTATAATGTGTCACACTGTATATCAGGTTAAAGTATAATGTGTCACACTGTATATCAGGTTAAAGTATTATGTGTCACACTGTATATCAGGTTATAGTATAATGTGTCACACTGTATATCAGGTTATAGTATAATGTGTCACACTGTATATTAGGTTAAAGTATAATGTGTCACACTGTATATCAGGTTAAAGTATAATGTGTCACACTGTATATCAGGTTATAGTATAATGTGTCACACTGTATATCAGGTTATAGTATAATGTGTCACACTGTATATTAGGTTAAAGTATAATGTGTCACACTGTATATCAGGTTAAAGTATAATGTGTCACACTGTATATCAGGTTATAGTATTATGTGTCACACTGTATATCAGGTTAAAGTATAATGTGTCACACTGTATATCAGGTTATAGTATAAGATGTCACACTGTATCTCATGATAAAGTATAATGTGTCACACTGTATATCAGGTTATAGTATAAGATGTCACACTGTATCTCATGATAAAGTATAATGTGTCACACTATATCTCAGGTAAAATAATACTGTGTCCACACTGTATATCAGGCTATAGTATAATGTGTCACATTGTATCTTGGTTTATAGTACAATGTGTCACACTGTATCTCAGGTTTAAGTATAATGTGTCACACTGTATATCAGGTTAAAGTATAATGTGTCACACTGTATATCAGGCTATAGTATAATGTGTCACACTGTATTTCATGATAAAGTATAATGTGTCACACTGTATCTCAGGTTTAAGTATAATGTGTCACACTGTATATCACTTTAAAGTATAATGTGTCACACTGTATATCAGGCTATAGTATAATGTGTCACACTGTATTTCATGATAAAGTATAATGTGTCACACTGTATCTTGGGTTATAGTATAATGTGTCACACTGTATATCAGGCTATAGTATAATGTGTAACATTGTAACTCGGTTTATAGTACAATGTGTCACACTATATCTCAGGATAAAGTATAACGTGTCATACTGTATATCACATTAAAGTATAATGTGTCACACTGTATCTCAGGTTACATAATGTGTCACACTGTATCTCGGGTTATAGTATAGTGTGAATCAGTTTCTTTGTCTTTTTTTGAGAAAGTCTTTCTACCAGGAAGGATACATTGAGATTTCTCTTGTTTTCAAGTATGTCCTGGGTGGCGAGTATGTACCGTTAGGTGTCTTGCCCAAGGACACTTACTGGAGAGGTGCTCTTGCCGGGATCGAACCCATGACTCCACAGGCTCTCTGCACGCAGAGCAGTGTTTAAGAGAATACAGAGTATCTACATGCAAATAAATCTTACCTTCTCTAAATATGTATAAAAAGATATGATAAAATGTATCACAGACAATTTTTACCACTATTTATAGGTAACATACAGTAAGTAGGGATGAGCCGAACACCCCCGTGTTCGGTTCGCATTCGAACTCGAACAATTTCAAAAGTTCGAACTCGAACCGAACTCAATGCAAGTCAATGGAAGTCAAAAGTTCGATTTTTAGAGTGCCCTCCAAGAGGGCATATATGCAAGATATTTGCCATAAAAGGTGTATGGGGGTCCGGGTAGTGCCCTGGGGGACAGGAAACAAGGACAAAAAGTTTAAAAAAGACATTTTTAAAGGAACAGTGAGTTTTCCATAAAATAAAAATGAAAAATTCCTTCAAATATCGTGCCTAGGAGGTCCCCATAACCTGCCCGTGAAGTGGCGGATTTGTAGGATGTATAGAAATATTGCCATCAGAGACCCACACACGACACCTAGCCACCCTTAAGGGGTTAAAATGCACAGGGACTGGCTACTATCCTGTTAGATGAGGGACTGTATTATATGTATAACGCAAGGTATATACTGTATAACAATGGATAGTCAGAGACTCTAGGGACTCAGCTTGTACGCTTTAGGATAGACATTTTCACGTTGTGTTGTGTTACTAATGAAGAAGCAGCAAGCCCTTCCACCACACTTGCACCAAAACTATAGATCTAACACAATAATAATTGTATGCTCACATAGGCCCTTCGGGAGAGGTAAATGACATACAAATACTGGAATATTACCTTTAAATCTAAGGAGTGTGATAAAGATTTTAGTAAGCCCTTGATGACAAATTACGTAACATCTACATCATTAACCCTTTCGCTGCTGAGGCTTTTCCCGCCTCTGTGCTGAGGTCATTTTTACCGGTTTTGCTCATCATGTTTAAACGTGTTTTGAAGGCTTATTTTAGTATATGACCCAGACATATTATATATCGTTCTTTCCGTCAGACTCGGTAGATTCATAATATGTCATTATTATATGTATACGTTATGTCATGTCTGTATATTATAACAAAAAATGCAATAAAATATGTATTTTCAATAATTTACAACGTGTAAAGTGTTTTTTTCCACATTTTAACATGCGAGCAATTGCGGTTATATTTTGTATGGGGTGCGCTTGTTAAAAAAATTAGAGATGGGGTCTCGTTACATTTTTTTTTGGGGAAAATTACACTATTTTTAACAAACGCACCGCATACAAAAATCGTTAGTGCAGCATCATTGTTCACATTATAATTGAAATGGGAACAATATTGCTGCATTAACAAACCAAAAAAAAAAAAAAAAGTGTTTATTTTTTTTTTTTTTTATTTTTTAATTTTTTTTTATTTTTATTTTTCATTTTCTTTTTTTTTACAAAAATTTTTCACTTTCATGTTTGGTATCGTTGGAACGGCCATGCTCTGGCCGATCCAACCATACCAAAATTTAACCCCTAGCTGCCACGGATCGGGATAGGGAGTTCATTGGAACTCCCTATCTCCACCGTTGGTGGCAGTCAAGGGTTAAGTCCAGGACTGGCGTCATCGTGCTACGCACGATGACGCCAGTCCTCAGGGGGAGTTCCCAGAGGCTTGGCCGACATCCAAGATGTCGGCCAGCTCCGGGAAAGGATCGCGAACCGGCGCTTTTCAGCGCCGATTCGCGATCCAGATCCCCAGGGGTTAATGCCAGGCATCATTTGGAAGGGCAGGCTGTGCCCTTCCAAATGATGCCTGGGTTAACCCCCGCAGAGCCGCCGATCGGGAGGGAGAGAGGTCCGAAGGACCTCCCCCCCTCCCTTTCAGGCGCCTCCTCCGCACATGCGGGGGGGCGCCTGAATTAGGTGTCATCGCGCCCCCGCGATGACACCTAATTCTGGCGGCTGCTGTTCCGGATGCCGGGCTGACATCCAGGTCGTTAATGCAGCAATATTGTTCCCATTTCAATTATAATGTGAACAATGATGCTGCACTAACGATTTTTGTATGCGGTGCGTTTGTTAAAAATAGTGTAATTTTCCCCAAAAAAAAATGTAACGAGACCCCATCTCTAATTTTTTTAACAAGCGCACCCCATACAAAATATAACCGCAATTGGTCGCATGTTAAAATGTGAAAAAAAACACTTTACACATTGTAAATTATTGAAAATACATATTTTATTGCATTTTTTGTTATAATATACAGACATGACATAACGTATACATATAATAATGACATATTATGAATCTACCGAGTCTGACGGAAAGAACGATATATAATATGTCTGGGTCATATACTAAAATAAGCCTTCAAAACACGTTTAAACATGATGAGCAAAACCGGTAAAAATGACCTCAGCACAGGGGCGGGAAAAGCCTCAGCAGCGAAAGGGTTAAAATATTTTTTTATTTTTATTTTTTTTAAAAAACTTTTTTCATAGTCATGTTTGGTATTGTTGGAACGGCCATGCTCTGGCCGATCCAACAATATCAAACATTAACCCCTAACTGCCACGGATCGGGAGATAGGGGGTTCATTGGAACCCCCTATCTCCACCATTGGTGGCAGTTAGGCTAGGGTCAGACGAACGCATTTTTCACGTTGTCCGTGAAAAAGTGCGGTCGAACGAACGTACGTATTTTTCCCCGGAATACGCGATAGCGGTCATACGATGCGTCATTTCGTCCGTGATTTTGTACGGATCATCAATAAAACACTTTTTGAGTCTGGACGTTATGTTGGCCGGACATTAGCAGCGTCTGACGTCTCTTAATCACGCAAACACGCCGCTATGCGGCCGCAGCGCACTCTGTACGTCAGTAGTAGCGGTTTGACGTTCTCGAAAAAATGCGTTCGTTGGCCACTTGCGTTGCGCGGACGAACTTTCGTGCGGCCGTTCGTCGTATGTTCCCCGGCATTGGACGTCATTTGCTGCTAGCACGGCCGTGATTTAGTGCGGCTAAACGCACGTTAAAACTGCGCTAGTCTGACCCTAGCCTTAGGGGTTAACTCCAGGACTGGCGTCATCGTGCTATGCACGATGACGCCAGTCCTCAGGGGGCATTCCAGCTCCGGGAAAGGATCACGAACCGGTGCTTTTCGGCACCGATTCGTGATCCGGCCCCCATGGGGTTAATTCCAGGTACCGTTAGGAAGGGCAGGCTGTGCCCTTCCAAACGGTGCCTGGATTAACCCCCTGCACCTCGGCGATCGGGAGGGAGAGAGGTCCGAAGGACCTCCCCCCCTCCCTTTCAGGCGCCTCCTCCGCACATGCGGGGGGGGGGCGCCTGAATTAGATGTCATCGCACCGCCGCGATGACATCTAATTGTGCCGGCGGTAGTTCCGGGTGCTGGGCTGACATCGAGGATGTCAGCCCGCACCGGGGGGCACAGCGATCGGCCGGAACCCGGAACTCGGCCGGAACTCCGCAAGGAACGCTACCTGCGGGTGGACGCGCTGAGCGCGTCCTCCGCAGCGAAGTGGTTAAGGGGTTAAACAGCATATCAGAGGAACATGTAGTAGAAATGAACACTTCTTAGAATTCAGAAGCACAGTGTTCATACATGTGCAGGAGCCACACTCAGTCTGCAGGCAATGTATCAAATTCATGAGACCAGACTAATTAGAAGCACATGTTATTTCAAAACACTAATTAACACCTGTTGTTTACGCCGTTTGAGAGCCCTGCTGCGAGCACATGTCATTTATGGGTGAGAATCTTTGTACCTAGACATTAGGCAGACTGTAAAGCATGCTTTCCTTGCAAGATAGAAAATCCACATCACCCATTGCAGCATTTTAAAGATGAAACACACAGGCGGCGCAAAAAATCCTATGCAAGCCTCATGCACTCTAAGCACATGTAATTTTGAGGTGTGAAAGTTTCAGAAAAATGTAAACGTGTGCAAATATTTTAAATAAAGCCAGCATAATTTTATGACACATTTTTTTGACAAACAGATAATACATTACGCTGCAGCATGAGTTGACATATGTTGGTAGATGTATGTAATGTGTGTTATGTGTATGTAACATGTTTATGCTATTATACATACCGCTTCTTGACGACGTACACAGTCCGTCCATTGCTAATCATCGCCCACATGCATGCCTTCTTGCCCTGGGTAGATTTTTAATTCAATATCTAATAAACTGCTTATAATATTCTGCAGTAAAGAGTCTCTTTATTTCTAGATTTTTTTTGTATTTTTTAAGCATTTTTTATACTTTTTTCAATCTCGAACCGAACAGGCCAAAAAGTTCGAAGTTCGCGAACTTTCGAACTGCCAATGTTCGAGTCGAACTCCGAACTGATCGAACCGAACAGCTCATCCCTAACAGTAAGACAGGAGTCACACAAAACACATCACAAAATGCACAAACAAAAGTTGTTCTTTCTAGAAATGGGGAAAACCCTGATAAACTAAGTGGTTCGTCAGAGAGCGCTGAAATTTCCTTCGGCACACTTCTCGGCACCCTTAATTCGCCGACTCTGGTGAATTCAAAATGAATGCATGGAAATAGAATATAAAATCCTATGAATAACAATAAAAGGTCTGTTACAGAATAAAATAAAGACATCTAAAGAAACTCTCGACGAAGAAATCCCCAAAAATGCCTAAAAATTCTTAAAAATAAATTAATAAAGAGACTTTGTGCTGCAAATGAAAAGAATAAATGGTTCAATAAATATTTACTTTTGCCAGTTTTCTAAATAGCCGAATTGGCACAAAATTGCAACATATGGGGAACTTCAAAGCTCAGTGTGATTTGGTGGCCAATTCGTCTTCTTTGACTAACCCCTAACGGCGTCTTTATCTTTCAACCATTGATTGCTCATTGGCTGGCACATATTTTGCTGTGAAATTCTTTCAGCAATAGGCACAGTCTATTGTGAAATATAAGGGGTTATTCAGGTTTTTTTTAACCCCTGCTCGGTGGCTGGTCGGCTTTTTTCTCTGGCATTCGGCGGTGTGTTTGGCGGGTCGTCAGCTGCGTTCTGCAGTCTGTTTGGCGGGTCATAAGCTGCGTCAGTGGTTGCGTTTGGCAGGTTGATAGCCGACGTTCGGCGGCTCGTTTCGGTGCACTTTGTGGACCCTGCGGTGAATGCTGAATTTACTGCAGTGTCGGTGAATTAAAGGTGCCATAGGAGAATGCCCCAAAATTTTGCTGAAATATTCAGTGCTCTCTGAATAAACCCTATAGAATCCCCTCCAAAGAATCAGCATCCAGCATCCAAACTTCCTTCGGACCACTGTATCTCCATCACCATGCAGCGTACATGGTCGATCGCGATGTCTTTGGAAACGGGCAGAGTCTGGCCTTTCCAATGATATCCAACCTGACCATATTCAGTGTAAAAGTCAAAACATAAATAATAAAATAAAAACATAACTTTTTATTTTTTTTCACAGGGTGGAAATGGCTTGGCAGTGCAAGGGTTAACGGTCAGACTATATGTCACATTGTGAATTACTTTAGTTTTTCCATTGTTTTAGTTGTATATTAAGGGTTAATGGGCAGGTTTCATCCCTCACAGTGTATACATTTTATATTTTTCCTTGATTAATGGCATTTTAGGTGTTAATGGGCAGGCTTGACTGACCTTTGTGTCGAAACGTTGTCTTCTGCTGCTCACTTTGGATTAAAATCCTTTTCAATTTTACCACAACAAGGAGTCGGTAATTATTTACTACCCTTGATTAATGGCATTTTAGGGGTTAATAGGTAGGCGACATGCCTCACTGTTTATTATTTTTATTATATTTCCCTGGGTTTATGGCATTTTAAGGGTTAATGGGTAGGCTACATGCCTCATTGTTTATTATTTTTATTGTATTTCCCTAGGTTTATGGCATTGTAGGGGTTATTATGGAAGTTAGAAACTAAAGGGTCTATTCATATTTAGATCCTCTGCTTTTTGTCACAATTCGGGGAATCAATTTCATCGACAATATGGTGAATTCCCTATTTAGTGAATGGTCACCGTAATTTGCGAAAATTGGAGTCGCTGAATCAGTTACCGGACGTCGGTGAAAACCGCCGAATTGCGGCGAATAATATATTGAATTTAAGTATCAGGTTAATACAACAACATGGTATCATTGTATCACATGACTCTGGGATTCTGGAATCTTATTTATATATATTTATTTAGTTTTTTCAGTGGTATGATTTAGTGGCGAAAATAAATAGTGACCCCCGCCCCCAGTTTTGACTGTGGTATCTTAGGTGCCCCCCTCCCCCTATATATTTTTCCTAGTGTCATCACTGGCACTTTTTATAGAAATCTCTTTTTATTAGATTCCCTCGCATCTAATTCCTCCCCTCTCCTCCTCCCTCACCCCTGCTCTCACACACATCTTCAACCTCTCTCTCTCCACTGGCTCCTTCCATCCGCCTTCAAACACGCGCTAGTTACCCCTTTACTAAAGAAACCATCCCTAGATCCCAACTCTCCATCCAACTACCGCCCTGTATCCCTGCTTCCCTTCACATCAAAGCTCTTAGAAAAACTAGTCTTCAACCACCTCTCCCTCTTCCTGTCCTCCAATTCCCTACTTGACCCCCTGCAATCTGGCTTCCGTCCCCTACACTCAACTGAAACTGCCCTCACCAAAGTCACCAACGACCTCCTAACTGCTAAAAAACACGGCCACTATTCTATTCTCATCCTGCTTGACCTCTCGGCTGCTTTTGACACTGTTGACCACCCCCTCCTTCTACAGACCCTCAACTCTCTGGGTCTCGGTGACACTGCACTCGCTTGGGTCGAATCCTATTTATCCAACAGGTCCTTCTGTGTGTCCTTTGCTGGTAACTCCTCCTCCTCATTGCCTCTATCTGTTGGTGTACCTCAAGGCTCTGTCCTTGGTCCTCTGCTCTTTTCCATCTACACCTCCTCCCTGGGCAAAATCATCAACAGCTTTGGCTTCAATTACCACCTCTATGCTGATGACACTCAGATCTACCTCTCTACCCCTGATCTCTCTCCCCCTGTCCTTTCAAAAGTCAGTGACTGTTTATCTGGCATCTCCTCCTGGATGGCCTCCCACCACCTAAAGATCAACATGTCAAAGACTGAACTCCTACTTATCCTCCCTCCAATGCCTCCCCACCTCCTGACTTCTCTATCACGGTGGAGGGTATCACCATTTCCCCATCAAACCAAGTTCGCTGTCTTGGAGTTACACTTGACTCTGCTCTTTCCTTCATCCCCCACATCAAGTCTCTTTCCTCCTCCTGCCGATACCAACTGCGTAATATTTCCAGAATTCGGCCATTTCTTACCGCTGTCGCCACAAAACAACTCATACACGCCCTGGTAATCTCCCGACTCGACTATTGCAATAATCTCTTATCTGGCCTCCCTCTGTCCCGCCTCTCCCCCCTACAATCCATCCTGAACGCCTCCGCCAGACTAATTCACCTCACCCGCCGCTCTGTCTCTGCCGCTCCCCTCTGCGAGTCCCTTCACTGGCTCCCCATCCACTGCAGAATTAAGTTCAAAATCCTTATCCTTACCTACAAAACCCTCACTAACTCAGCTCCCCACTACCTGTCCTCACTAATCACCAAATACACCCCAGCCCGCTCCCTAAGGTCAGACAGTGACCTGCGCCTAGCTTCTCCCCGCATCACCTCTTCCCATGATAGACTGCAGGATTTCTCAAGCGCAGCCCCCACTCTCTGGAACGCTCTCCCTCGTACTGTCAGACTTTCCCCTAACTTCTCTTCCTTCAAACGCTCCCTTAAAACGTTCCTATTTAGGGAAGCGACCCCCAACTCACTGACACAACCATCAATCACTCTCACCTTACAGTCCTCTCCTCCTGTTTCCAACCCCAACCCTCCTAGATTGTGAGTTCCTACGGGAATAGGGCCCTCATCTCCTCCTGTACTGTTTGTCAAATGTTGTTCAATGTATTGTAACCCTGTCTATACTGTGCTTATTGTACAGCGCTGCGGAATATGCTGGCGCTTTATAAATAAAGAATAATAATAATAAATAATTATACTCTATATAATACACTGTACATAACACACTATATAATACACACTGTATATAATACACTATATAATAAACACTGTATATAACACCCTATATAATACACACTGTATATAACACTATATAATACACACTGTATATAACACTCTATATAATGCACTGTATATAACACTCTATATATTACACACTGTATATAACACACTATATAATACACTGTATAAAGCATAACAAGGAAGAAGTGTGTCATCTGCGCTCGTTCCTATGTGTTCCATGTACAACAAAAATGAGGTTTTTGTTTGTTTCAATGGCCATTAGACATGTGCACAGCACAAAATTTCGTTTTGAACTAATGGATTAGTCCTAAAATGCAATTTATTTAGTTACTGAAGAAATTCGTTTTCAGTTCTTTAGTATGAAAACTAATTTCATTCATCCGAAAACCAATGGATACAATTACTATTGTAGTGGCTCCTCAGAGGGGTGAGATCGCTGCTTGTTACAGTATCTCTCACTCTCAGCACAATGTGGGCCATATTACATAGTTGGTGCTAACATAACCAGAGCTGTTGTAAACTTCCCAGAGCCATTATAGCCAATGGAGGTTTTCAGTTTACAACAGCTCTGGTTAAGTTAGCACCAACATTGGAATACTGCCCCGTGTCAGGCAAAGCTGTTACAGTAACTGACTGCTGCTCATCACAGCGCTCAGAGTTTCAGTAAAACTAGTAAATAATATTTTCAGATATAAGAGGTTAGAACAATATTATTTCCTTGTTTTAATGAAACGCTGAGCGCTGTTAGTCAGTTACTGTAACAACTGAGCCTGATACATTGTACTGAGAGATAATGTAACAAGCAGCCGATCTCAGCGCTCACAGCCACTGGATTTAAAGGGCTGAAAAAAAAGGATCCTCTCTGTTTAATGTTTAGAACATCCTCCTGCATTAATTAATACCCCTCTCTGTATAATGTATACAACATCCACCTGCATTATTAATACCCCTCTCTGTATAATATATAGAGCATCCTCCTGAATTAATTAATGTCCCTCTCTGTATAGAACATCCTCCTCAATTTATACCTTTCTCTGTATAATGTATATAACACCCTCCTGCATTAATACCCCTCTCTGTATAATGTATAGAACATCATCCTGCATTAATTAATGCCCCTCTCTGTATAGAACATCCTACTGCATTGGCATGTGGAGGGTGCAGATCTTCGGATGTTGCGTTCTTCATTGCTGGTCTCCTTCACCTCAATGTAATATCACAAAAAGGAGATGAAACTAAAATGTAGTGCATTTTATTTTAGTTTCTTTCGTTTTTTGTACTGAGCAGTTTCGTTTCTCTTGAGTCATACTAAAACTAAATTATCCCAAAATTCTGACTAAATCGTTTTAGTACTAAAACGAATGCACATGTCTAATGGCCATTGCAACGTAAGCCCACTCGCCACTTCAAGGCACCTCTTTAGAGTAGGTACCCACTCTAAAGAGGTGCCTTGAAGTGGCGAGTGGGCTTACGTTGCAATGGCCATTGAAACAAACAAAAACCTAATTTTTGTTGTACATGGAACACATAGGAACGAGCGCAGATGACACACTTCTTCCTTGTTATGCTTTATACATTGACTGGGCTGTTACTCCTGGCAGTTGCTGCCGCTCCGAAAATAAGTGAGTATGGGCGCGACGCCATTTTTTCTGTATTTATATATAATACACTGTATATAACACACTATCTTACACACTGTATATAACACTCTATATAATACACGCTATATATAACTCTCTATATAATAAACACTGTATATAACACACTATATAATACACTGTATGTAACACTCTATATAATACACACTATATAATACACTGTATATAACACTTTATATAATAAACACTGTATATAACACACTATATAATACACTGTATATAACACTCTATATAACACACACTGTACATAACACTCTATATATTAAACACTGTATATAACACTCTATATAATACACGCTATATAATACACTGTATATAACACTCTAAATAATGCACTGTATATAACACTCTATATATTACACACTGCGTATAACACACTATATATAACACACTATATTACAAACTGTATATAACACACTATATAATGCACACTGTATATAACACTCAATATAATACACTGTATATAACACACTATATAATACACTGTATGTAACACTCTATATAATACACACTGTATATAACAATCTATATAATACACTGTACATAACACACTATATAATACACTGTATATAACACTCTTTATATTACAAACTGTAAATAACACACTATATAATACACTGTATATAACACTCTATATAATACACACTGTATATATCACTCTATATAATAAACACTGTATATAACACACTATATAATACACTGTATGTAACACTATATAATACACACTATAAAATACACTGTATATAACAATCTATATAATACACTGTACATAACACACTATATAATACACTGTATATAACACTCTTTATATTACAAACTGTAAATAACACACTATATAATACACTGTATATAACACTCTATATAATACACACTGTATATATCACTCTATATAATAAACACTGTATATAACACACTATATAATACACTGTATGTAACACTATATAATACACACTATATAATACACTGTATATAACACTATATATATAATACACTGTACATAACAAACACACTATATAATACACTGTATATAACACACTATATAATACACTGTATATAACACACTATATAACACACACTGTATAGAACTCCTTAGATATAGCACTTATTATATAATACACTGCATATAACACTCTATATATAACACTATATAATACACACTGTATATAACACTCTATATAATATACACTGTATATAACACTATATAATACACACTGTATATAACACACTATATAATACACTGTATGTAACACTATATAATACACTGTATGTAACACTATATAATACACACTATAAAATACACTGTATATAACACTCTATATAATACACACTGTATATATCACTCTATATAATAAACACTGTATATATAACACACTATATAATACACTGTATGTAACACTATATAATACACACTATATAATACACTGTATATAACACTCTATATAATAAACACTGTATATAACACACTATATAATACACTGTATATAACACTCTATATAATACACACTGTATATATCACTCTATATAATAAACACTGTATATAACACACTATATAATACACTGTATGTAACACTATATAATACACACTATATAATACACTGTATATAACACTCTATATAATAAACACTGTATATAACACACTATATAATACACTGTATGTAACACACTATATAATACACTGTATGTAACACTATATAATACACACTGTATATAACACACTATATAATACACTGTATGTAACACTATATAATACACACTATATAATACACTGTATATAACACTCTATATAATGAACACTGTATATAACACACTATATAATACACTGTATGTAACACTATATAATACACACTATAAAATACACTGTATATAACACTCTATATAATACACACTGTATATATCACTCTATATAATAAACACTGTATATAACACACTATATAATACACTGTATGTAACACTATATAATACACACTATAAAATACACTGTATATAACACTCTATATAATACACACTGTATATAAAACTCTGTATATAACACCCTTTTAATACCTTGTATATAGAATTCTACATATAACTCTCAGTATCTCAGGTGCCTTCACTCACAATGTAACCCTTTGTGTCCCGTTACGCTTTCACTGGATACAATGTAACCCTTTGTGTTCTGTCTCGGTATTGGCCCTCGCTGTCTCGGGCCCCGCCCACCCTTTGGCTTTCCAATGCCGTGACGTCACGCAGGCTGCTGCACGCCGGGGTCCGGGATGTCGGGCAGGGAGGTTCTCACATGCAGCGCGGACAGAGAGCAGAGCGGCCGACAACACTGTGAGTGACCCGGGGAGAGGCTGCGGGAGGCCCGGGAGCGCGGGGAGGCCGCCGAGACACAGGGGCCAGGCGTATTGTTGATGTGGAGGCCTGGGCGGTGCTGGGAAGGCGAGTCCCATCTACCCGCACACCCTCTGCTCCCAGAGACCCGGGCGAGAGGGGAGACCCTTTGAGAGGGGGACCCGGGGGAGAGGAGCCCTGTGAGGGGGAGACCCGGGGGAGAGGAGCCCTGTGAGGGGGAGACCCGGGGGAGAGGAGCCCTGTGAGGGGGAGACCCGGGCGAGAGGGGAGACCCTGTGAGGGGGAGACCCGGGCGAGAGGGGAGACCCTGTGAGGGGAGACCCGGGGGAGAGGAGCCCTGTGAGGGGGAGACCCGGGGGAGAGGAGCCCTGTGAGGGGGAGACCCGGGCGAGAGGGGAGACCCTGTGAGGGGGAGACCCGGGGGAGAGGAGCCCTGTGAGGGGGAGACCCGGGGGACAGGAGCCCTGTGAGGGGGAGACCCGGGGGACAGGAGCCCTGTGAGGGGGAGACCCGGGCGAGAGGGGAGACCCTGTGAGGGGGAGACCCTGTGAGGGGGAGACCCTGTGAGGGGGAGAGGAGCCCTGTGAGGGGGAGAGGAGCCCTGTGAGGGGGAGAGGAGCCCTGTGAGGGGGAGACCCGGGGGAGAGGAGCCCTGTGAGGGGGAGACCCGAGGACCTCTCCCCCAGGTCTTCCCACTCTGTGAGGGGGAGCCCTGTAAAGGGGGAGCCCCAGGGTTGTAAAGGGAGCTCTGTTGTGAGGGGGGGGGAGCCTGTTCCACCACTGCTCAATCTTTGCGGCTCTGCATTATCAGCCTCTTGCTGTGTATAGGAGCCGGTGGTCTGATGGGCATACCGGCTGCGAGACCCCGCTGTAAGCACAGAGGCCTCATTTCCTATTGTGTGTCAAACGTATTTGGTTATTTTGTGCCTCACATTGTACAGCGCTGCGGACTATGTTGGCAATTTATAAATCACTGGTGTTAAGTTTTGTTTATGTGTGTGTATATATATATTTTCTAAATCAGAATCTCTTAACTTGAAGTTCTCTGAGATTCCCCCTTACCTCCGGTCTCTTGGTGTATGAGGCGACAGACTGCATGTGGAAGAACACTGTGAACAAATAGTTCCCGTTGGACTTCCGCCGCCCCGATTTCGCAGTGGCTCACTTACCTCTCTGGGCTCCTATGGACTTAAAGAGCTGTTAGCTGCTGCTGGAACGCAGCCAGTATCGTCTAGTGCAGGGGACAGCAAACTAGGACCTCCAGATGGTTTGGAACTACAGTTCCCATGAGGCTCAGTCAGCCTAACCAGTAGCTGAGCATTATGGGAGATGTAGCTCAAGAACACCTGACGGGCCGAGGCTGCTGACCTCTACTCCAATGACTCCCAACTATTCTGATCGACCAGACACTCGGTTGAAATAAAGCCCTAAGAACGAGCTGCTAAAACGTATCGGCTCACTCACGGCAATGTCTCTTCTCGGTGTCTCCTTGTTACCGGCTGCGTTGGGATGGAGCGTGAAGTCCGCAGAGGAGGGCGGTGATTTAAAAATAAAAATATTCTGCCTAAAAGACACTTTATTTTTGCTTTTTTTTGCTGAAATGTAGTGTTAATAAAATTCGCCCCTTAAACCCTCCTTTATTTCCATTTATTTGCAGCATGAGTCGTCTTCTGTTTTGCTTTTCAATGGGTTTAGCTTTTATATGTAGCGCTGGTCGTGTTGAGGTGAGTTTTGTGTTTATTTAACCCCTGGCGGCTCTTTCAGTGTGGTGGATTATGGATCGTAATGCTGGGATGACTCTGTGCTTTATCACTGCTCTATTTCCCATTTGAAACACGTGCTGTATATTGTCGTTTTCAGTGTGTATATACCCCAGTGTGCTCATGTTTTATAATCTGGACTCAATGAGTTTGTAAACGTGAGCCCGTGTTTATCAAACCTACAGAGCGACGTTTCTATATTCTCACCCTCCGATGTTTATGCGGGTTTTCTCCGGATCTTATACTTTGTTTATACAAGGAAAGGTAGGTGTTTAATTTTCACTTTTGTTTCGCTCCTGCGCTCTAGCATTAAGAATTCAGCAGTGCCTGAGGGCGCGGGTTTCAGCTCGGTGACTCGGTTTACGGTTTGGTGAAGCGTAAAGCCGTGCATGACCTTGGCTTCTCACACTTTCTGGAGCGTAAATCCGCACTGTCCCAGCGCCCTGTAAGAATTACATGTGACTTTTAGTCCACGTTGTTAGAATGCGGCATATTTCCTTTTTAGAGTCCGAAGGAGCCGTCACAAAGCACTTTATGTAGTTACAGTTACAGTTGCAAGTATTTCTAAAGTGCAAACAAGTTCTGTAACGCTGTACTATAGGGGGACAAAATAACCAATATATACATGTTACAAACACGGAACAGTAGGCGGGAGGACTGTAGCATTACATTGTATCTGTATGGAGATGGTTCTGGAGATTTTAAGCATTAGTAAGGTTTTTATGTTGTTCAGGGGGTTATTCGCTAAGCAGCGAACTGATGGAGAATAGGTAGGGAATTGCCAAAACAGGCTGAAGGACTATTGGAATTATCAGGTATAGGGGGGAGGGGGATCGCATCCGACTACTGAAAACAAACGATCACTATTTATTTATTAAGCGTCTACATATTCCATAACGCTGTACAACGGCTATGACAAAACAAATCTAAAATTAACATCTACCTTTGACGCTCAGAGAACGACCAGAGAGAGGAGACGCGGCGCTCCCGTGAGTTTACAATCTCCCACCTCTTTCGTTTCATTGTGTTTTAAGTATTTTTATTATCGTCATTCATACGGTTGACTTTTCCTGCAGCTCTTTGAGGTGGGGGGGGGGAGCGCAACAACACTAGACTTATGAAGCTATCGAGTAAGTGGTAAAGAGGGTCGGGTTAACTTTTTCATAGGAGCTTGCAATCTAGAACGGGACTTGGCCAATCAATGGCCGGCTAGGATTTTACCTCTACATACTGAATTCCTGTGTTCTTCTACACAAGCTAACGAGCTGAAAGGTGTCGCTGGGATCCTTTAAAAGCTGTACTATTCATTTGTATCATCTGCCAAGCTCTGATCTTAAAGCCAGTGTTCACCATATGACACAGGGTTAATGTCAAGCGGTTTAAATATCATGTATTCCCTGTGTGATGGCGCTTATTGCCAGGGTTTGATAGGTTTATATTAAACTTTTTTTTTTTTTTGGGAAAGCATTTTACCTGGAAGGATACATTGAGATTTCTCTCGTTTTCAAGTATGTCCTGGGTGGCGGGTATGGATTGGAGTTGAATAATCCAGAAATTTAGGAGCCAGAGCCTCGATGTTGCCAGGATTTGTCAAGGCCTTAAGTGAAACATAGAATGGTCTTACTATACAGGGTTATTCAGAGAGCGGTGAAAAGCAGGAGAATGACTGGAGAATGGAAAATTCTAGGTCAAAATAGCCAAACCAGGAAAATTCTCCCATTTGTCTCCCTTTCCAAATCGGCTATTTTGACAGAATTTTCCATTTGCCAGTCATTCTCCTGCTTTTCACCGCTCTCTGAATAACCCTGATAGTGTTTTAAACATCATGCATTCTCTGTATTATGTCATTGTTGTGATGTCTCATCAGGTGACTGTATCACATTGATCTCTGAGCTCATTCCCTGATGAGATCATTCAAATGCTCTTATTTAGGTCCGGCATCATCATGGTACTGCATTGCTAAATGCGGGTGGTCTCTCCGGTGACATCGCCGCCTTTGACTTGTCAGTCAGTGCTTCTTCGGAGGAGGATTGTGCTGTAGGACGGCTCTTCTGCTCTCAGGTTTCCTCAGCGTCCTTTTCGCTTTGGGACTGACACTGTGTCATCTTGTGGTTCTTTGCTCAGGTTTGGTTGTGTACCTAGGCAGGTTCTGCCATCTCTGACTTGTGTAATGGTGTGTTTTTGTCTCCAGTCCCGTCTTGTGACTGACTTCCCATACAGACCGTGTTTTACGCATTCCGTCCTGTTCCAAGCCTTACTTTTATGATGCGGCTCCTGATGCAGGGATTGACTCCCAAGGAATAGCACGTCCTGTCTGTTGCTGCCTTTTTTGCTTGACCTGGCGCTTGTTATGACCTCTCTGACCTCTGTTATCCAAACCTAGACATGGTATAGTACCTTGACCTTGTGTATTTCTATTGTTACGCCTGGCTCTCTTACGCTTTGTTCACCCTGACCTTGGCCCCCTTTCCCTTTTTGCTTGTCCTTCATAGCAAAGCTGCTCGAGACCCGACGTGTTATGGAATATTTGCATATAATGAGATATCTTGGACTGAAGTCAAGTCTGAACTCAATTCATTTTTGTGTCATATACACCTTATACACACAGCCTGACGCTTGTATAGTACAATGGACCATATGACAAATCTGGTGCTAACTTTAACCAGAGCCATTCTAGTCTATGGAGCTTTTAAGGTTTACAACAGCTCTGGTTAAGTTAGCACCAGCTTTGGAATATCGCCAATGTTTTTTATTCTGTTGTCATACGGTTTGGGGTGGAATGTTCCGCATGTGGCGTAATGTTGGCCAAAACAAATGATTCTTAGATTTTGTATAAGGACCTACTCGACCTGTATAATATAAAAAAATATATGCATTTCTGTGTGTTTATGAGATGTAGACATGATGTCATGTCGCCGAACAGGATCTTCTTTGCAAACCGTGTGTGTTTGCTTCCAAAACACAGTGCCACAGTTGTTGACAGTGCCTATAGCGTGTGCCACGTGAACAAATGGACGGTTATAGATCGTAAAATCTACCTAGGAAAACGTTCACTGAAAAGTGAATTAAAGCCCAAATTAAAATGGGGAAAAATAATTATTTGGAAAAAAATATTACAGATGGAATTTTGCAGATCGCGGTTTGATTTGGTTTAGGAAATAATGTGTGTATGATATATATATATATATCTCTCAAACACATGGGGGGGGGGTAGCACTCAACCTGAACTAAGCTTTCAGTGCGGGTGCGTCTCAAAAATAAAATACAAACAAACAAGGGAGAGAGCAATCCAGTCAACACGATCAAAAACCAGAGGGTGAATGACATTGTTGGCAGGCTTAAGCAATTCACGGCCGTTCATTGCAAACTAAATTTCCATCATTTTTTTTTTTTTCTCAACAAAGCTCAGATTTAAGAATTTTTCAAAATGTGATTAAAAACTGGTATAATGTTCCCATGCATGAAGCTGTTGTTGTTGGTTGTTTCTGAATGTGTTGACCAGAGTGCTCTCGCCCTGGTTTGTTTATATTTATGGATAATGGTTTTCTTTCCTGAGATAGTTTTGTATTACTTATAACATACAAAACCATGCAAGGCAGCACTCAGCCTTTACAAGCATTTAGCAGGGTGCTCCCGAGACCAATAACCATTTATACATCAGAGCACTCCACCCAGTAATATAGACTCACAAAATTTAAAGTCCTGAACTAGGATTAAAATGATGGGGGTTTGGTCACAAAATATGATGATCGAAGACAATAACCCCCATCATTCTAATCCTAGTTCAGGAATTTTAAAATGTGTGACTTTCTTTTGTGTGTAGTGCTCAGATGTATGGATATTTATTAGTGTCTATTTGTGTACATTTATAGAAGAATAATAAAAAATATATATATATTGTACCAGGAAGGATACATTGAGATTTCTCTCGTTTTAAAGTATGTCCTGGACAGTATCAAATCATAATAGAGATATATCTACGTACGCAGCCCACGTGTTTGTGTGTGACAGATCCATGAAACAGTTCGGGATCAACTCCTAGGATTGCAGGATTTTCTCTGATTTAATCTAACACAATCTAAATAGAAACATTTGCTTGGCTTCTCCATGTGTTCTAAACCTGTCCTGCACAGAGAGGGTGTTTGTGTTTTCTGCTTATACAGAATCATGAATAATAATTATGCATGGCCTGGTACAGTCCTAGAATCATGACGGGAGATAAAGTCCTATTTAATGTATTTTGTATTCTGATGGTATATTAATCCTCTGTTCTTTTGGCGCATGCGTTTTCCTGGGTGTTTACATCTGAGCTGTGTGTGGCTGCAGTATGCAGACACGCCGTTGTTTACCTCCCGCACCAATCATTTTCTACCCTTTTTAAATATTACTGGTGTAAACCAGAGATAAGCGCGCGCTGCTCATGTTCCTTTCAGTTTGCATTTTGTTTTGTTTTCCCCCAGTTGAGATTGTTTTGTATTTCATTATGAAATCTGAAAGGGGATGTCTCTGCTTTTTCCATTTTTGGCTCATTTCAGTGTTTGGGATGTTTAGGGTTTTTTTGTGGTGTGTGTGTGTGTGTGTGTGTGTGTGTGTGTTGTTTTTGTTCCCAGTGTGTGTGTTGTGAGTTAATCAGGGTTATTCAAAGAGCTCCGAAATTGCTGGCGAAAGGTAACCGAACGCTGAAATTCAGAGTACAGTTACCGTTCCTGGCCATTCAGAGAGCAGGCAGTTGGCAAATTTTTTTTTTTATTTTTATTCTAAAGTATTTTACCAGGAAGGATACATTGAGATTTCTCTCATTTTCAAGTATGTCCTGGGTGGCGAGTATGTACCGTTAGGTGTCTTGCCCAAGGACACTTACTGGAGCGGTTGCTCGCTGGGATCGAACCCATGACTCCATCGGATCTTATATGTAAATTCCAGACATTTTCATTCTGTAGTTTCTTTGCAAACAGCGTTTCCCTTTTCAAACATTCAAGCGTTCTGTTTTTTTTTTTTTATTTTCACTCCATTTGTCTGCAGTGTCGGGTTTTTCTGGCGGCTGCTCTGCGCTGTGATCGGCTCCTGCTCGGGTTTCTCGGGCGTTTTCGGCAGGGTTAATCCAGATGTTTTTGCAGGTTTCGGCGTGCATTCGCCTGGGTTTTGCGGTGACTTTTCGTCGGGTTTTCAGCGGCTTTTCCCTGCACTACAACGGCCCTGTGATGCTTGCTGAATACACCGCCGGATCGCCGAAATGGGATCGCCAAATAAAGCTGAATTGAAGAGAACGAAAAGTCACTGAACGTGCGGTGACTTTTCGATTCTCTTTTAATAACCCTGAATGTCTTTTTTTTATTTTGTACCTTTTTATTTTTTTTTATTTTTTTTTTGAGGTTGGTTTATTATAATTTTAACTTTGACACAGCGCCAGGACGTTTCTCTTGCGTACGTGCCTACCTTAGTTTCGCAGAAATTAAGATATCTGTGATCCTCAACATTGTTTATTTTTTAATGTGTTGCCCAACCAGCTCCTCCAAACCAAAGGGATTTAGAAACCTCCCAGCCTCTGCCAAATGAGAGGTAATTAACATAATAAAAGGTCTGACTCAGGGCTTTGCTACAAACTAATTTCACTTGTTGAAAAAGAAACAAACACCGGGAAACCAAAAGAAAGCACACTGTCCCTTTAATCTAATAAAGGCCTCTGCATTTAGAGGAGATGGTATCATGCACCAGAAATGTTTCCTTACATATTGGATATGGGAATTTGTGGAGGTGGTTGTGGGGAGAAACATAAGGTTTCTCACACCCCGCTGTGGGAACATTTGGCCCAGATCTCCTAACGCCCTCCCAGTAGGATATACATTGTACCCTCCCCGCTCGGTTAACCCCCTGCAGGCCGTGTTGATGTGAAGCTCTGAGCATATGGTCGTCTTGCTGTCCTGGTGATCCTGGTTTACTGTATCAGAATGTAAACACTGTATAATTATACAGAACCTGGAGCCTGCAGGCGCTATTGAAAGAATTGAATGCCCTGCAACAAATCTCCAGCCTTCACTGTCTTTTCTTGTTAGAGAGCGCTATTTAAAAAAAAAAAATGGTTCCCTAATTTTGTCTTTTTTTTTTTTTTTTATTAAAATATATATACAAAACCCTGAGAACAGCACTCCCCAAACTACAGCTGTACTTTCCTGGTGCATAAATCTCTCGAAAAAATACTGAGACGAGAGGCACTCTAGGTCTTCATAAAACAAAAAACTTTATTGATTAAAAATACATCTTCCCGACGTTTCGGCTCTGGCTGAGCCTTTATCAAGGCTTTATCCTTGATAAAGGCTCAGCCAGAGCCGACACGTCGGGAAGATGTATTTTTAATCAATAAAGTTTTTTGTTTTTATGAAGACATAGTGCCTCTTTTTATATCTCTCTATATCTCTCTATATCTCTCTATATCTCTCTCTATCTCTCTCTATCTCTCTCTATCTCTCTCTATCTCTCTCTATCTCTCTCTATCTCTCTCTATCTCTCTCTATCTCTCTCTATCTCTCTCTATCTCTCTCTATCTCTCTATCTCTCTATCTCTCTATCTCTCTATCTCTCTATCTCTCTATCTCTCTATCTCTCTATCTCTCTATCTCTCTATCTCTCTATCTCTCTATCTCTCTATCTCTCTATCTCTCTATCTCTCTATCTCTCTATCTCTCTATCTCTCTATCCACACATATACCTACCAAGGATGGGAGCACTCACGGTATTTTGCATATAAAACGTCAAAATATATTTACCGGTGCATTAAAAATCCGACGTTTCGGCTCATACAAGGCTCTTGTATGAGCTAAAACGTCAAATTTTTAATGCATCGGTAAATAAATTTTGACGTTTTATATGCAAAAGACTGAGTGCTCCCAGCAAGCAGACATCACCCTCTCGAAGAACATATCTGGTGACAAGGAACCTGGAAAATTCAAAAATTCCGGCTGCTGGTGACACTGGGTGGGATGGAGGAAACTGCTCCCCTTCATCCAGCGATTTCACCAGATCGGGGTGCTTTTGAGGGGACGGGACTCCTCACATCCTAACCACTTTAAATCAAATGTCAGGGAGATTAGTGTCCTTATTAAAGGAACACTCCACTCAAAAATCCCCCCTGGTTTTTTTATCTTACTCTATCCCTATTCCCTTAATAAATCGTTAGGGATTTTTTTTGTTTTTGTAACTGCAATACTTACCCTAAGGCTAGGGTCAGACTGAGGCAGTGCGAACGCGCGTGCAGGCGCACTTAATCACGGCCGCACTAGCAGCAAATGACGGGCAATGACGGACAATATACGAAGTACGGTCGCACAAAAGTCCGGCTGCGCAACGCAAGTGGAAAATGAACGCATTTTTTCGAGAACGTGAAACCGCAGGTACTGACGTACAGAGTGTGCTGCGTCCGCTAGCGGCGTGTGTGCGTGATTGGGAGACGTCAGACGCTGCTAATGTCCGGCCAACATAACGTCCAGACACAAAAAGTGTTTTATTGATGATCCGTACAATATCACGGACGAAAATGCGCATAGTATGACCACTATCACGTATTCTGTGAAAAAATGCGTCCATTCGTTCGAACGCACTTTTTCACAGACAACATAAAAATGCGTTCGTCTGACCCTAGCCTTAAATCCACTTGTTTCCAGCGGCGTCTTTTTTTTTTTTTTTTTTATACTCCCCTCCCTCCTCTTCCGCTCCCGTCCTTCTTGCTTCTACTTGGCTTCTGGTTTACGTGAGATGCGCGCCTCTCACGTAAGCCAGCCAATCGGCAGGCTTCCTCCCGGCTCCCTATGAGGATTAGTGTTGCGCGCAAGAGGATGCGCACAACACTAACCCTCAGCCGCTGCCGCCAGCTACTGCGGCGAGTTGGAGAGGTCATTGCGCTGAAAGCGCGCTGAGGTCTCCTACTCGGCAATAGTTGGCAGAAGCGGGAAATCTGAATCCCGCTCTGCTGACTGACAGCTGGGAGGGCGGAGTAAAGTCCTCCGCGTCTCTCAGCTGTTTTCAGCTTTTTCAGCTGAACTGCTGAGCGGAGGGAGGGGAGACAGAGGGCGGCATACTCTGGGCATCATGACCACCTAAAAAAGCTTAGGTGGTCAAGTTGCCTAGAGTATGCCTTTTAATAGAATTATTACTTTTTATTATTGTATACAATGTATCTGCTCTGCAATGTAGTCCTCGCAGGAATGATGTAGGGAAATGTCCAGAACCTGGAATTGCAAAGAGGAGGCGCAGGGTACGTCCAACTGAGAAAGGGCCATGTATTAATGGGGGGGGGGGAGAGAAGGGGTTTCAGGGTGGTTGTATTTAGAGCATGTAGATGTGGTTTGGGAGGGTCGGGCTAAAAAGAGCAATACATTTGAGGTGGGATTTTGCCGGTGACCACGAGGCCTCATGTTCCTCCAGTCAGATTGGTCTCGTAGGATTTCGTTCCATCACATGTTCACCTTGTGCAGAACTGTTGGAAATGGCGAGAGAGCAGTCAGGGCAGGTAACCTGTGGATGGTCAGTGCAGGGATGTCACAGAACGACAACTCCCATGATTCACCAACCATCTGTTTTTATTCAAAGCTTTCAGGGAATTGTAGGTCACAAACACATGTGAGATCAGAGTTCAGAGGCTCAGAGAGTGATGGAAGAGGCCTGGAACACCGGAATAGTGTCCCCAATTCCTATAGCGATGGTTTGTCAAATGTCATCCTGTCTCAAAGTATTGTATCTATTGTTCAGCGCAATGGAATGTGTTGGCGCTATATTCATTTTCATTTCTTTGCGGTGTTGTGTAGGAAGGGTGGTCCATCTATGAGGTAACAGACGAAATAATGGTCTGGAACTACATTTCCCTTTTGAGGCTCAGCAAAGCTAACAAGTGCCAGAGGATTATGGGAGATGTAGTTTGTAAACATCTGGAGGGCAGAGGTTGCCGGCAGCAGTCTCACATGGTGTGGGTTATGTTGCACTGTGCTGCTGTTGTACAAAATGTCCCGGATTATTTGCCTTTTCTAGTATTGTTTTGATATTTCCATCGTGTTACATGCTTGTGGTCGGTGGTTGGGCCTCGGTCGCTTTACGGCCAGAGAACAAACCAGGAGCTTTGGTAAACCTTCAATTCTTTTTGCATACAGAAAGACCCACAGGCCAAAGCTGGATCCTGCTGGTTGCCTTTTCAATGCAGCTTTTGATGCTCTGTGTGGTGAGGACCACCTCCTGCCACTGCCCCCCTAAACACTCAGCTTTCAGGCATTGCTGTGACTCATTGGATTCAGAGGAATCCACTTCATCCTTTCTGTTCCCTTGTCCTTTACTCCGAACGGATGATCTTGCGTCACAGGACCCTGACAGCCACGCTGATTAAATGTGTCCGGGGATTGTCATGGCTACTGTGTCGGGGACGATTAATCAGAGTAACAAATGATCGCGGGGCATTAAAATGTGTTAAGGCTCTATCATCGCACGTCATCCACGTATAGATACATTCGTTTACTCATAGTGTTGCAGAATTATTTTTCGTTAGTATTTTCCTCTGCAAGCCATGGAAGGTAAGTAAAAAAAAAAAAAAAACTAAAAAAAAAAAAAAGTGTCCTCCAAAAAAGATCTTGCTTGGTAATGTTTTCAGCAGGACTCGATAAACCCAGTGGCCAGGTCGCCATGGGCTCCCAGAATTCTACCCACCTCCTAAACCTTTGGATTATTTTTCACTGATCTATATAGTAAACTGTTTTTTTTAAAGAAAAGAATAAAAATGCATGGCTGGCTCCTAATTTTTTTTTCTCCTGAGTTTGAGCGATACATTTATCAATCCCAGAGTTACAATGTACATCATTTGCTCACGTCTGGCTCCCAAGCGGGGTAACCGGGTTACCTGTAGGCGTGCAAACCTCTGTATTCTACTTCTAGAAGTTTATATTCAAAGAAAAGGGAACCCCAGACACCCTTTCCTCATATGGGCTCAAGACGGAATCTATACGCAGAGAAGAGGAAACCCCATAGGAAAAATGGTTTTGTTTTTATGTGTGTAGCATTGAATGCAGTTCCTAAACATATGTTGCAAGAACAACCTTGGATGTAAAGGGAGGGGTAACAAAAATAAACATGTGTGAGCAAACCTTCATAACTCCCAATATTCTTTTAAATGAGGCTAACCGCAGCAGCCAGGGTTTTCCAAAACTACAAGTCCCATGATGCTCTGCTGCGCTATGTCTTCTTCATGAATATAATGTAATATTTATTTATAAAGTATTTTACCAGGAAGGACACATTGAGATTTTTCTCGTTTTCCAGTATGTCCTGGGTTCAAGAACATTGAATTGTTACTGTAGGTACAGAAATACAAAGTAATAAAATGTAAGATATTAAAAAAAACATTAACATAAAATAAATAGGTCAGACATATATTATTTATATATACTAATAGTATAAAAACCTAATAGGTGCAGTAATGAAACCTTCGTGCTGACAAGTTTAGCTGTCAGATTTAAATTGCCGAAATTCAAATCCAAACTTTAACATACGGACGGAAATATTTATTACGTGAAATCACGTGTCTCGAGCCGCTCTCTTTGCTGTGATTGGACGCTCGCAGCAGAGACACCGTTTTAAATGTCAGCCAGGTATGATTCAACGTGTGCTCAGCCTGACAGTTCTTTTCCTGCGGCGATGCGCATATTTGTTCTCTCCAGGCTTAGAGGCGAAATGCCTGGAATGAGCGAAGGGCTCCCCCTGTACGACGGCTTTTTCCGCTCACTGCTGTCACTCACTCCAGCGGCGTGTCCGCACAGGTGAGTGACAGTTTGTTTCTGATGGGAAATTACTCCTTCGTAGGTAATGGCAGCACATACATAGGCAGTGCTTCCTCGTGTAATGAGTTATACATGGTACAGTTACAAGTTTTTATAAAGCACTAAGTTCCGTAGCGCTGTACAATGGGAAGCAGGATAACAAATCTGCACACCGAACAGTAGTAGAGCGGGCCCTGCTCAAGAGCTTACAATCTATGGCCCCATTCACTCTAAGTGATTTAGCGCGTGCTTTTTGCACCGATATCACACATGTTTCCGCGCAATATCGCTCTGTAGCTTCTCCAATGCATTTCAATGGAGCTGTTCACATATCACAGCTCAATGTCGCCTGTAGCTCGTCGCGCGTACATGACCCTTTTTTCCACAATTTTCCGCACACCACATTAAGGGTGTCGCACATAATCGCAATATATGTCACATATATGAAAGTCACGTGGAAAAACGTGCATTTTTTTTTCCCTTGTCGCTCATTGTGAATGGGCCCTGAGAGGAGAGGGGTGACACACTAGGTGAGTGTAAATGTGCAATTTTCATAGCCAATGTATAGTACGTACGTATGCCACCGTCATGCACACTGCATGTCTTGCCTGCGAAGAATGATGAATTTGTACTTCGTGCGTGCACATCGACAGCCTTCTCTTAGAAAGTCTGATGCTGCTTGCACAGGGAGACAGGATGATGTCAGCATAGGCTGGGGTCAGACGAGCGTAGTCTTCACGTCCGTGATTGCGCCTAAAAGTACGTCCGTGATAGCATGAAAGAAAGTCCATTGGAGCCTGACACATGAAGTACGTCCGCACTGAACTGCGGACGCACAAGGGCCGCAGCAAACGGACGCAGGTTAGGCAAGAACGTAATACTGCTAGAACGGACGTGCGGAGTGCGCCACGTCCACAACGTCTGCATAGCTTTGTGTGTGAGTGATGGAGCATGGTCAGACGGACTGCATTTATACGTCCAGCATTTTTGACGGACAGAATGTTTTTTCATTGTAATTTATTTTTTCCCTCCTACATCCGTCAAAAATAACTTCAGTGAAAAAACGGACTGTGTGACCACTACTGCGTCATCCGTACTGACGATGTCCGTACTGCACGCACGTACAGTCCGTAGAAATCACGCTCGTCTGACCCCAGCCATATAGAGCATGCTTACATCATTTGGTCCCCAAGTTGGTCCACAGCAGGCTGGATAGACAAAATCCTATCTGCTAAGATGAGGGAGGGGGGGTGCTCTACATGCAGCTTGACTGCTTCAATAAGCTAGAGTGGTTAGCCAGGGTGCGCAGTGTATCCCTTTTTAAGTCGCCCTACATATACAATAGTATATGTAGCATAATGATTCCCTATATCCCAGCCTGGTTATAGTTTTATTATATAAACGCCAGCCTTCAATCTGTGCTAAGGGAGAAGAGATAAAATATATTTATGCACACATTTTAACGATCTCCTCTTTGGGTTGAGGCGGAAGTCCACATCTGTTCCGTCGCTCTCTAATATATATCGGACTGCCTAACTGAACTCTGACTGTTAGACGGCACGACCCGCAGGACACTGGGGCCCATTCCATCCTGTAAGGACTTTTGGTTTATTTGGGATACATATGTAATCGCCTGAATCTGGACAATGGGACTTGGTGATACCTTTTGCAGAGTCTTCTCTAGGAGAGAGGGCCGTGTTTGGTGACAATCTTTCATGGGAACTTTTCCAGTTCCAGTAATATTTGCTTTTGCAATATTATTATATCAGGGTTATTCAGAGAAAGGTGAAACTCTGGAGATCTTTTGGAGAAGTGAAAATTCTAGGTCAAAATAGCCAAACCAGAAAAATTCGCCCGTTTATTTCACTTTCCGAATCAGCCGTTTTGACCTAGAATTTTCACTTCTCCAAAAGATCTCCAGAGTTTCACCTTTCTCTATTTATTATTATTATTATTCTTTTATTTATAAAGCGCCATCATATTCCGCAGCGCTGAACAATGGGTATGTTACAGACAGGGTTACAATACATTGAACAACATTTGATAAACTGATACATGAGGAAACGAGGGCCCTATTCCTGTGGGAACTCCAATCTAGAAGGGTTGGGGTGGAAACAAGAGGAGAGGACTGCAAGGTGAGAGTGATGGACTGGTTGGGGCAGTGATGTGTATTAGTGAGTTGGGTGGCAGACTTCCCTGTATAGGAATGTCTTATACGAGGAGGGAGAGATGAAAATAGTGGAGGGTTAGTGGTACAGAGGCAGGAGTTCCATTTTAGGATGAATGCAGAGTAAAAGAGGTAGAGGAGACAGGGAGCGCATTGTGCAGCAGTATGTGGACCTTGCGGTTCCAATTCCGGGAGGGGGAGCTGGTGGCCAGAATACCACTGCAGAGTATGCATGGGAGAGACCAGAAGCCTGGGATTAGTAAGAGAAGTGGAGACAGCTGGAAATGATGCCTGAAATTAGGGGCCGGTCCTGGTGGGGGGGGGGGGTGGAATGAGGAGGGAGGGTGGGACTGATCAGTGTTGGAATGAAACGTTTGCTGTGTTTCTGTGTGAAAAGGAAATTAATTCAGGTAAGTATCTAGGTGTCAGAGGCCTTTGTAATGGGGGGGGGGAGGGGCACTAGTGAAAGACTAGCTACATATTCTGTCTAAAAACGCAGCAATTTAGAGGATAATCAGCCAGAATAACCCCACTAGTAAAATTGCAAAAGCAATGTTAAGTAAACAATCAGGGTTATTCAGAGAAAGGTGAAAGTCTGGAGAACTTTTGGAGAAGTGAAAACTCTAGGTCAAAATGGCTGATTTGGAAAGTGAAATAAACGAGCGAATTTTTCTCGTTTGGCTATTTTAACCCTGTTTGTGTTTTCCTTTTTGTTTGTATTATACTTGAAAGAAAAAAAAATCTCTTCTCCCCTCCCCTTCTCTCCTCTTCTCCCCTCCTCTTATCTCCTCTTCTCCCCTCCTCTTATCTCCTCTTCTCCCCTCCTCTTATCTCCTCTTCTCCCCTCCTCTTATCACCTCTTCTCCCCTCCTCTTATCACCTCTTCTCCCCTCCTCTTATCACCTCTTCTCCCCTCCTCTTATCACCTCTTCTCCCCTCCTCTTATCACCTCTTCTCCCCTCCTCTTATCACCTCTTCTCTCCCTCCTCTTATCACCTCTTCTCCCCTCCTCTTATCACCTCTTCTCCCCTCCTCTTATCACCTCTTCTCCCCTCCTCTTATCACCTCTTCTCCCCTCCTCTATCACCTCTTCTCCCCTCCTCTTATCACCTCTTCTCCCCTCCTCTTATCACCTCTTCTCCCCTCCTCTTATCACCTCTCTCTCCCCTCCTCTTATCACCTCTTCTCCCCTCTCTCTATCACCTCTTCTCCCCTCCTCTTATCACCTCTTCTCCCCTCCTCTTATCACCTCTTCTCCCCTCCTCTTATCACCTCTTCTCCCCTCCTCTTATCACCTCTTCTCCCCTCCTCTTATCTCCTCTTCTCCCCTCCTCTTATCTCCTCTTCTCCCCGAGCTCGCAGCGTAGTTGTTTTGTGGTCTATATAATTCTTACACAGGAATTGTTAATGTATTTATTTTTTGGCATACATTCAGATCCATGGGATATCATAACGTATATTTGTATCTTGGGAAGTGCTGACTGTGCGTACTTGCTCGTGGTTTATTGTGCACATGGATCTCTATATGACGATGACCGTCCTTGCTGTATCCCTTCCAGCCAGCGTCCACACCTTTTTAGCTGTGCAGCCCCATCGTTTTTGTCTTCATGGCGGACCTTCTCCTGTGTTTTTCTGCCTATGGTCTGGCTCTCCTAAAGAACAATATTTGCTGCCCTAAAAGCTATCCTGGCATGTTTACTCACCGGCGGAGATAAGTGTGCTAAACACATAAAATAATTCAGGTTCATAAACTGGGCTGCTGTGTTGCAATTCCTGGCTATGGGAAACAATGTTACTTTGAGCGTTTCATTATTTATTCTTTATTAACTGATGCAGCAAGATTTCCCCACGCAGGAGGAGGAGTGACCTGACTGCCAAGGAATATAAATTAACGGACAAAATAAAACCCAGGAATGCGGGGGAAGGGAGGGCCACGTTTACAATCTAAATATGCTTAGGGAAAGTGACATTATATTCAGCCTAAAGAAAAATATGCGTTTATTTATATTTTTGAAAGGGGGAGTAAACATGCTTGTGGCGCCAATGATTCAATGTTTCTGCAAGAATGGATACCGCAAGTCGTAGAGCAAGCAGGATGATGGTTTAGGCCAGGGTCAGGCGAGCGCACTATGTGTGCCCGTACTGCCGTTCCTCCCCGCATCTGTTGCAGTGTTGTGACGCTTCAACGGGGCGGCCACACGACTCGCTACATGGGCATGCTGCGGATGTTCTGCAAGCCTACGACGCGTGTTCGAGGCTGCAAAGCGCGATCCTCCGTAGGAGCATTGAGCCTTGCAGCGCTGAATGCACAAACTGCGCTCACGAGGCGGCCAGACGGGTGTCAGAGTGGAAGGAACGTCCATTCTCACGGACGTTCCTTCCGCTCTGCAAAACACTCGTCTGACCCCAGCCTTAGAATTGGAGAGGGAGCTTGGAATCTACATTTTATTATTTTCCCATTTTTGTGTCTGTGGAGGGTTTTCATCCTTGCTGCTCCCACACCACATGCTCTGCTGCTCCGCTCTGTAAATCATTGAGCTCAGAGGAAATGGACATCTTGCTGAATATATGTGTATTGGCATATCGTTCGCCTAATAACGTTTAATCCATATAGTGCTTCACTGAACCATGGCAATATGGAAAAAACAACCCAACCCAGCTTCACGGATTCTTCTTATCAAGTGTCTCCGTGGGTGGTCGTCTTCTCCTCCGTATTAAACCTCGATCTGGTAAATTGCAATCAAGCTGAGGCACCGCTTCGGCACATTTTATCCCTCAAGTTCGCCTCGGTGCTGGAGATGCGATGATAAAGTAGGCTCGTTTTTATACATATGGTGGGGCTGTGAGGGTGTTGGCCCCAATTGGCATAAATTGTTTGATTTTTGAGTTTCTGTGTAACGCCGAATTACCCAGAAATCAAACGGCGGCCTTACTTCATATGAATCGGACGCCACGCTCTAATACTTAGAATTTTTTTTAGAACTCTCTTCTTTTATTGCCCTAAACATAGGCACAGCGAGAAGTTGGAAACTAACGGGTCCCTACAGTGGTAACCTGTCACTGATCAACTAAAAACTCTAATAAAAAATGGTACTCGTTTATGTCCTCCTCGGTATATTGGGAAAAGCGTCTAGACGCGTATTTGGAAACCGTTACACACGTTAAGATTACTCTGTCCATTGAAATATTGAAACCATAGATTTTGTATAGATGGTTAACCTAGACCTGTCTCTTCATTCGCACCTGTGCTCACTCAAATTGTTGATTACTGTATGTTGTTGTTGTGTTTTTTTTATTTTTTTACGTGAATTTTTGTTTAAAAAAAAAAACAACAAAAAAAACCATTAGTGGCCACTACAAAATTTTTGGCGCCAGGTGTAGTAAATAAACACACTAACATATAACCTATTCAGTCTGTGCATTCACATGGTATAATCCATACCTCCTAAGGCTAGGGTCAGACTAATGCATTTTTCGCGGCGTCCGTGAAAAATTGTGTTCGAATAGATGTATTTTTTTCACGGAATACGCGATAGCGGTCATACGATGCGCATTTTCGTCCATGATTTTTTACGGATCATCAATAAAACCCTTTTTGCGTCTGGACGTTGTGTTGGCCGGACATTAGCAGCGTCTGACGTCTCCTAATCACACACACACGCCGCTAGCGGACACAGCGCACTCTGTACGTCAGTACTAGCGGTATCACGTTCTTGAAAAGCATTTGTTTGCCGCTTGCGTTGCGCAGCCGCACTTTTGTGCGGCCGTACTTCGTACATTGGCCATCGTTTGCTGCTACTACGGCCGTGATAAATTGCGGCTGCACGCGCGTTCGCACTGCGTTCGTCTGACCATAGTCTAAGCAGTAAGGTTCTCTCCGTATCTCTGGGCTCTAACGGCTAGGTAGGCTTGGTTCAGTCTACAGGCCCTATTCTAAGGTTGGCGCTAAGGCTGGGTTCACACCACGGCGTAGCTCAGCGCGCGTTTTTTTTACGCGCGTTCGCACATACAAAAAACACGCGAACGTGCGTTGCAGCGCGTTCGCGGCTATGATATGGCCGCGAACGCACTAACTGCCCCAAAGAAGCTCCCGCACTTCTTTGGACGTAGGGCGTTTATCAGCGCGTTCATGCGCGCTGAGAAACGGCCAGGTGTGACATGCCCACATAGGGAATCATGGGATTTCACTGTTTCACTGCAGGAGCGCGCTGTAAAACGCTTAGGTGTGAGCCCAGCCTAAGGCCGGATGCGCACTAGTGTTTTCTTCTACGCACTAGCGTGCGTTATGACGTCCGTTGTAGCATATCATTTTCAATGTTCTTGAACCCAGGACATACTTGAAAACGAGAGAAATCTCAATGTATCCTTCCTTGTAAAATCCTTTATAAATAAATAAATACAATTACTCAGAACACACGTAGTACGTGCACAACACCTAACGCGCGCTGAAGACGTCCGTCATGGAAACACCAAGACTTTTGTGCTAGGATTGACGCGACGTTGGCCGCGTGCTGAACGTCAAATGAGCGCGCCTGCGCACTTGAACGGCCGCGTTCAGTTTTTACGACGTGCGTCAAAATTAATGCATCGTCTGGCGTCTACAAATCTCTTCCATCATAAAGTGCGTCCTTTTTAAGGCACGCTAGTGCGCAGGCGAAAACGCTAGTGTGCACCCGGCGTAACTTAACCAAAGCTATTGTAAGCTTAGCGTCTCCATATACTAGAATGGCTGTGTCTAACAGAGAAATTGTGAGCTTCTTATGATCCTGCGAAGCTCCCAATTTCTGTGTTTATACTTCTATGCTTATGGAGAATGGGAATACCTCCAAGGAGCGCTGATCCAAGTTAAGTACCCGGTGTTCCTTGATTTGTTTCATTATCTGATGTGGAGTTGCTAACACCAGCCTTGGAATAGGACCCAACGACTACGTGATTGTGAGGTGTCACCTAGAACAGGGGTCAGCAACTTTGGCTTGCTGATGTTTTGGGAACTACATTTCCCTTGTGGCTCAGTCATCCTAATGGATGACTGAGCATCATGGGAAATGTAGTCAGCCTAATGGGGGGGGGCAGATGTATTCGACATTTTCCTGCTGATATTACTGTTGTTGTATGCCCACCAGGGACTTGTTGGTGTAGTTCCTGTTACTGCTCTGCATCTGTAGGTGCTATTTTCATCAGCGATGGCAGGTTTCTGGATGGCAGGATGGCAGGTTTCTGGATGGCAGGATGGCAGGTTTCAGGGTGGCAGGATGGCAGGTTGCTGGATGTCCTTGACTTCTGCTTGTTACATTTTAATAATCAAGGTGGCTAGATTCCTATATTTTAACTCGCATTTTATTTTCCACTTTTATAGTATTTTTATATGAACAGTGGTTTTGATACACTTTACCTCTGGCTTTAGCTAAACCTCCTCTCCAGATTACCTGTAAACCCAGACGTATGTTTCTGGCACCACTTGAACACTGACCCGGAGTGAAATCTATCCACACAAAAGGTTTTCTGGTACAATCGCAGAAATATTTTGGTACTTGTTTCTTAAACATGTCGAAACAATCTCTTCTCTTTATCAAAACAGAATGTTCCAGGTTTGTCCAATTAAAGTTGAGATATATATATATATTTTTTTTTTTTAAATAAAAGGTCTCAAGGATTTTACTTTTAAAATACGCATTTGCTGAAAAACCTGTAGAATTTTTATTAAACACAAAGTACAGAATGAAAGGTGTGTGTGTATATTTAATATCCATTTCTCTGACTCTACTCGTGCCTGGATCAGATCTCGTCATCTTGTAGCTGGAGACGGCTCCCGGCATCCTATTCGCACAGAGCCTGTCTATGGAGCCCAGATTAGCATATGTTATGCAATGCGATTTGGCACAATGGTTGTTAATGATTAGCTTTGCTACTTGCTCGCAGTGTGTTCGCAGCCAATCTGGTCCAGCTGTATGCCGGCTGTTACCATATTGATAATGAGTGTGGATGGCTGTTGCTGCCTTTTATTTCTGCTTGAGTATGGCCTCAGCCATTCTTGTATCTGAAGGGACATTCCTGTTTTTTTTTTTTTTTAACGTTCTTGAATTCATTCAGTATGTTTTTAAAAAAAAAAGTGTTTTTCTACTTCCATTTATTTCTCATTTTAGCACATTTATTCCTCTTTTAAAAGAAACTGCCGTGCACTTCTCCATCCTGAGCGCAGAGGCGGCTCTATAATTAGGCAAAATAGGCGGATGACTAAGACGCTACTCAAACAGGGGCCTCGTGTGATGAAAACTTATGTGGAACGTCAGTGCGTCATGCTACTCGTAGTCCACACAAATAGACTCCACAAACGTCCATCTCCCACATTCGGCCACATAAAGTCCGGGGCCGCCACTGCTTGAACACGTGCGCTTTACTTGCCATGCTGCAGCCCTGCATTCGCTCCTGAACCTACTGTGCCCTGATATGGGTATCGCGCAGGGACTTGGCTGAGAAGTAGAGCGCTTTCATTTAGGTCACGTTGGAAACTTTTTTTTTTCTAAATGCAAAATAAGTATTAGATATATTTTAGAAAAACTTTATTTTAACCTGCTGAATGGTTTTGGGAAACCAAAAATAAACCCCTTTTTTTTTTTCTTTTCCTTTTTCCTTTCTAGGGCCACTACCACAAAAAATGTAATGTTCTTATTTTATGTTGCTGATATCTTACACGTGCTTTGTTTTTCTCATTGTGTGATATTTTGTGTTGTAAACTGCCTCCCCCCCCCCCACTGTGTCTTTCCATCACTTGCTCCTCACTGTGTGGCTTTGGCCACAGAATGGAGTGAATGGGTCAGTCACCGACTCACACCAATGTATTGTGTGGGATATAATCAAGGGACATCACCAGGGGGGTAGATTAGAAGTCTTTTTAAACTCTGTCATATCTTTTATGTCAAGTATACTGGAAAACACAACACACCCCCTTCTGCCTTTATTTAAACATTCCTTCCCCACCTTCATTAACTGTTAAATACGGTGTAAGATAATGTACAGCCACAAAGTAAAACGTTTGTGCAGAGTTTGGTAAATGTTGCATCATGGGAAAAATCCACAAAATGGAAACAGGAGATACAAACCTAATTTTTCCTTTTTACATGCATTTACTTCAAAGGGGGAAAAAAAGCAGCATGTGTTTTATAATGTGTTCTTGTTTGTAATCGGGTGGATTTGATTTAATTCACCTTCAGGAAGGACTCTATACTTTAAAAAAATCATGATTTAAATAGACTCCTATGCTTGCTGGTCGTTGTGATCGTTAATATTGGCGTCCAGGATGAAGACTTCATATCTACAATAATCTGTCGTATTAGTAAAACAGCTCTAGCCGCTATCAGAACTGATTTTTGAGTTAAATGGGTTAATCGCTTGTATTTGGAGAACTAAAATTGTTTTATTCAGTAACGTTATATAGCTGACCTAATGTTTGCTTATTCCCTTTTATGCTGCGGGGCGTACTATGCTGTCCCTGCGGAGGATGGGACTCAAAGCCATGGGGTGGCATAGCACGTCCCGCAGGCGTCTATGGGCTGTGTCAGACCCGTCCACCAGTTATGCATCGTGCATCATTTGCTGCCAGGGGACAGCCTGGCCGACCCCTGTAGCCAAGGATGCGCGCCAGCGGGTTGGTGGAGGGGTCCGCCGCAGCGGCTGTAGACACGCCCTCCAGATGGCCACAATCTCCCCAGCAGTAAGAGGTTAAACATCAATGTTTGTTAATGAAAGTGGTAAAAGAAAAAATATTTTTTAAAAAACAAACTTAAACATCAGCTGGATCCACAAGAAAAAGCTTGCAAACCTTGGGAGAAGTCAGTGTTTCCCAAACCTGTCCTCGGGACCCTCCAACCAGGCCAGATTTTACAGATCACCTTGGGGAAAAGCAGACTGAATCCTGCAATCACTGAGCAGCAAATCATATCCCCTGTGCTGTGCTTCACATATCCTGCAAACCTGGTCTGTTAGAGGGACCCGAGGACAGGTTTGGGAAACTGGTTTAACCTACCTGGCATTACGATTCTGACATCTTGAAGATGTCAATCGTTTTTTTTTTTGTGGCCCCCCCCCCCTTGCGGTATCCCGAGTGTGGATCGGGGATAAATTCCTATGCTGGAAGTGGTAACCCCGAGCAACACTCGGGATGCCGCTGGATACATCACCTGCCCCTGCATTCCCTCGCTGTCCCCAGCTGCGTTCTCCGGCGATCGCGATCCTCATACTTTCAGGGAACCGGGAAATATGAGGTTGTGATCGCCGGAGGAGACTGCAGCGGTCAGCAAGGGAGCACAGGGACAGGTAATGTATCCAGCCCGAGTGTGGCTCGGGGTTAGCGCTTTCACCACTGAAAGTTAACCCCGAGCCACACTTGGGAAAACCATCAGGGGCTTAAGTCATGCAGAAGGTTTTAAATGTATTACTGCTTGCCACTCCCTCCTCAGTTTGAGCCTGGTACAGATGTATTTCTCTCAAAACAACCTTGAAACCTAGCATTTAAGGTAATGTGTTCAGAGTGTGTGTGTTTCTCAGAACAATGGGATTAAGGTCTTTCCTGAACTTTGTTTATTTTATGTTATTTTTTTTTTTTTTTTAAATTCTTTATTTTTGAATGTAACATGTACAACAAGAGACAAGCGGAAGTACATATGGCCTCGCATGGCCAGAACTATTCATCAGTACATCAAGTGAAATCAAAAACATCCCCGATTGGGGGGTCTCAGCTAGGAACAATAAACATTCCCAGTTAGGGGGGGGTCTCCGCGAAACAGAACAAGTCAATATTTTATGTTATTTTTAATGTGGTAAAGTGCATATGATCACAGCCTTGGATAACTTGGAATATTTACTTTTTATTGGTTTAATTTTTTTTTAATCAATAGCCCAGTGCTGCATAACTAGGCTCCACTTCATGCTGGATAACCTTTTTAATTTTAATGTATCTTTAGATTTCCCTCAAAGCATTTCATTAAAGTAAATCCAATTTAATTTTAATCCATCCTGTTTGTAATGTCCCTTTTAATCGTAATTTCTGTCGTAGAAAGGCCATAGAGGGTTTTTACTACAGCAGGGCATCCTATGCATGTTTTGAATGTCCCATGAATCCCTCTGCCCGGCTCATGACCTTAAAATTAATTATGGGAAGCTGGCAGGGGAAGAGGTACATTGTATTCTCTTCCTCCGCAGCAGATTCTGCCATAGAATGAATGCCTCAGCAGTGTTTACTGTAAATGATCAGCAAAACCAGGTCCATTATCCTTAAAGGGAGACTCCAGGGTTAAAATGGGAAGGGTAGGGGAACGGAGGGGTTAAGCATGGACACCCCCTGCCTCTGCAGCGCGCTTTTGTTTTTAACAGTTAAGATCATTTTAAAACTTTCCTTCTTTCCCTCACAGCACTGGCTCTCAGATCCACCAGGGTGACATGCTTTTGGCTTCCTGCAAGCTGCAGCATGTCACGTGACCATGGCCTGGCTGGTCCTCCTGTGAGCATTCTGACAATCCAGTGGTTGGGAGGGAAGTGGGACCTGAGGCTGGGGTCAGACAAGCGTTTTGTTTTGCAGAGTGGAAGGAGCGTCCGTGAGAGTGGACGTTCCTTCCACTCGACGCCCGTCTGGCCACCTCGCTGAGCGCAGTTAGTGCGCTCAGCGCTGCAAGGCTCGGTCCTCCTATGGAAGATCGCGCTTTGCAGCCCAGTCGAACGCACGTTGTAGCGGGGAGACATTCAGAACGTTCGCAGCACGCTTGCTGTAGCGCATGTAATTCGTGCGCACGCTACAGCGTGTGGCCTGCCCCCTCGACACTTCACAACGCTGCGACTGACGCCAGGTGGCACGTCAATACGGGCGCACATAACGCGTCCTCTGTCCCCTGCCTAAATTGGCTTCAGTTTCCTGGCCCAGATTCCTGTGGCTCAGGTCTTTTCTCACTTTTCCCACAATAAAAGCACATTTGGTAACATGAAAACAGATTTTCTTCAAGTTTTATATATTTCTGCACTGGAAAGGCTGAAGTACATGCAGTTGTTTTCTTTTTTTTCTTTACGCATGTTCATGTGCTTGTTTATTTCGCATATGAATTCATAGAGAGCAGCAGCGGCGTCATCGGTTTGTGAAATGTTAACCACAGGCGTCCTCATATGTTGCACAATGACCCAAAAAAGCAGGATTGTGTTTGTCATAGATACCCTAGGCAAAAATACTTTATATATATATTTTATTTCCTTCAAAACCCAGTAGAAATGGAACACAAAAAGAAAAGTTCTGCTTTCCTCTTATTAAATAATAATAAATATAAAGTGCTTAAAACTCCTCCCTTTACTCACATTTATTCTCGCCACAAAACCACCAGGCTAATTCACAGACTTAACACAGACCTCTCGGCCTTCTTCAAAGACGGACATGAAGGAATATATTCGCCAACAGCGCTCATAAATATTTATCCACCTTGTTTTTCTGGCCACACGCTAGTCCGTCATGCAAAGCACAGGGAAGGTGATCGATCACTAGATATAGATATATTTGTGGCACTCTTGTCTTGTCTTTCATAAAATTATTATAACTTTTTTTTTATTAAATGCGCTTATAACAAAAGACTTGATTAAAAACCCCATCGTGACCAGGCGGTTTTACCATTGTCTGTCCGAAAGTGCCTGCTGCTGGTTTTACGTTTCTGCGCTGTTTGTGTTTAGGTCTAATTTTTCTCTTACTTGTTTATTCAACCCACACATATTATATACAGTTTTTCCATTAAATGGACTTTCTAAAGATACCATTATTTCCATTATATTGTATAATTTACTATAAAAAAAAGGGAAAAAAATCACACTTTTTCAAAATTGAATCCCCAAAATCTAAGGCTGTCCGTGGAAAAAGTGCGTTCGAACGAATGGACTTATTTTTTTCCCGGGAATACGCGATAGCGGTCATACGATGCGCATTTTCGTCAGTGATTTTGTACGGATCATCAATAAAACCCTTTTTGCGTCTGGACGTTATGTTGGCCGAACATTAGCAGCGTCTGACGTCTCCTAATCACACACACACGCCGCTAGAGGACACAGCGCACTCTGTACGTCAGTACTAGCGGTTTCACATGCTCTAAAAAATGCGTTTGTTTGCCGCTTGCGCTGCGCGGCGGAACTTTCGTGCGGGCGTACTTCGTATATTGCCAGTCCTTGGATGTCATTTGCTGCTACTGTGGCCGTGATAAAGTGCGGCTGCCCGCGCGTTCGCACTGCGTTTGTCTGACCCCAGCCTTAAACCGCTAAAAAATAACACCAGCTAAATGGTTTCAAAATTTTGTCCTTCAATTAGAAATGCCCAATTTTTATGGTTTTGCTTTTTAACCCCTTCACTGCTGAGCCATTTCACCTCTATGTGCTGAGCTCATTTGGACCATTTTATGCTCATCATGTTTAAATGTGAATTTAAGTCCTATTTTATTATACCCTCCAGACAATTTTTTATTTTTACAAGAAAATAAACATACCCAGGTGAATGTGGTATGCTGTACCTTCGTGCAGGTAAAAGGAAAATTCTCAGCAGGATGGCCTATACACAAATTGGTGTGAACAAGGATTAAAAATTAACTTTTAATAGAGTACTATAAAAAGGATCCACAAATCCTGGTAGTACAAGACGTAAATGTAAGTAATTGGGCTATGGATAAGGCCCCTTGGCTATCAGGCACATACACATTAGCACAGCACCCCACTTTGTAGAGAGTAGTTAATCTGTCACGCAGAAAAGGAAATAACGGGCCTTCGAGGGTCCGTAATATATAGGAAAGACAGAAAGGAAAACTCAAGGGTGTGCTGTGCTTGGTAAAGCAAAAAGAAATCATACAGTAGACAGATCTGTTACAAACTGGGAAACAATGTTTCCAGACCGTCCCTTGATGTATGAGGAAAGGGCAAATGCCAAGCAGGTTATGGCGCCCCCTATACCTGCAATAACAATGCAAAGAGACACAATTTAGAATTCATAGCCAGAGGTCCTGAGTTGCAGCAGCACATTTGAGGATAAGTGCAGAACGGCTACAAAAAATATAAAAACGTTAAAGAATTACTTCAGCCAAATATTTTAAATTCAACGCATTTCCCCGTTGAAGTCGTTTCTGATCCCTTACTTTATCAGGAAGCAAAACCATGGTGGTGGAGAGGCGAGGAGACAACAAACCTAGTCATGTTTGGTATCTTTTGGAAAGGCCGTGATCAGGCCATGATACCAAACATGACCCTCTAGCTGCCACAAATCGGGAGATACAGGGATCCAAAGGATCCACTTGGCAGCTAGGGGGTTAACTGTCCAACTGACAGCATCGCACATATGGCGATGACGTCCACGGCTGGGGGGTGACCCGGAGGCTTGGCTGAAATCCAAGATGTCAGCCACTTCCGGGAGAAAAATCGCGGTTTGGTACCTAAGGGGTTAAAGACAAGACCACTGTAAAGGGCAGACTCTTCCCTCTCCAGCGGTGCCTTTTCTTTTTTTCTTAACTGCAGCTGTTCAGGAGGGAGAGGGCTCCAAGGGAGCCACCGTTTCACTTTCTTCAATGCAGGTGCCGGGGCACACCTGGCAATGACGTCATTGCTACGGCTGGAGCCCATAAAACCATCGGCCTGACTTCAAGGAAGTCAGTCCAGTGCAGTACCCCAGCCAGAGAGGCGAGTATAGGGAGGGATTGGGGTTAAAGGACTATGACCTACATAGTACGTCCTTGGTCCTTAAGGGGAAATTTCCCCAGGACGTAGTGTGTACCTCAGTGGTTCCTAAGGGGTTAAAGGCTCGGCTGAACTGAAGTCTGTTTTATTATATGAATGTTTAATAAAAAAATTGAATTTCATGTTTGACACGAGTGCCATTTTTTTTATTCTAAATACGTTTGGTATTGAGCACTTGGATGGCATATATTGATTAAACGATTCACAACGGGGAGGGGGTGTGAGTGCCAACGGAAGCTACACAATATCTTTGATCTGACTTTGCCAATGTATATGAATCTTTTGAGCCCAGATGATGATTTTGGGAGCTAGTTAAGGGATTTCAAAAGTTAAAGCCAAAAGTTAAATGTTGTTGAACCCGTACATGTCTGTAACATTCACACATAATTGAACAATGATTACAAAAATCACTTTATTGCTTATGCCATGGTGTTCTGTCCTGGAGGGGTCTATAACATGATTAGTGTATTCCTGTGTTTACATGAGGCGGGCAATTTAATTCTCTGGATCTGTAATAGAGCTTCAGGGAGGAGTTGCATCATCCTGGAAAATTAATAATTTTTTTTTATGTAATTATGTAGCAAAAAATCACAATCTGTTGTTGAGTGCAGCGTGGTATGGGGAGAGCCCACGTTCGGCCACCGGGACGGCCTGGTGCAATGACCTGGAGGTCCACCTACCTCCTCATAGGCCACATGAACAGAAACCGTATGCTCCACAGGTAACAATCCCACAAATAATTTTATTAAGAGCTAGGAGCTTCTAGCTCTTAATTAGGGATGAGCCGAACACTCCCCATTTGTTCGGGACCGAACCCGAACCCCCATGCAAGTCAATGGGGCTGAAAATTCGTTTTTTTGGAGTGCCCTCCAAGAGGGCATATATGCTACATATTTGCCATAAAAGGTGTATGGGGGTCCGGGTAGTGCCCTGGGGGACAGGAAACAAGGACAAAAAGTTTTAAAAAAAAACGCTTTTAAAGGGACAGTGAGTTTTCCATGAAATAAGGGTTAAAAATAAAAACGAAAAATTCCTTCAAATATCGTGCCTAGGAGGTCCCCATAACCTGCCTGTGAAGTGGCGGATTTCTAGGATGTATAGAAATATGTAAAAACCAAAAAATGGAATTTCAAATGACGGTAAATGCTTTTCCTTTAATCTATCCATAAACAACTGCTTGGGGCGGCAGTCTGTATGAAAAGAGGAGACATTTTCGGACACGCAGAAAAAGTTTACTGATTTTTTTGACGGTGAAAAGCAGGAGAATGAAAACTTCTAGACCAAAAAGCCGATTTGGAAAGTGAGATAAATGGGAGAATTTTTCTGGTTTGGCTATTTTGACCTAGAATTTTCCATTCTCCTGAGTTTCACCTTTCTCTGAATAACCCTGTCAGGGTTATTCAGAGAGAGGTGAAGAGCAGGAGAATGACTGGAGAATGAAAAATTCTCCCATTTAGGCTAGGGTCAGACTAGCGAATTTTTAACGTGCGTTTAGGCGCACTTAATCACGGCCACACTAGCAGCAAATGACGGCCAATATACGAAGTACGGTCGCACGAAAGTCCGGCTGCGCAACGCAAGTGGAAAATGAACGCGTTTTTTCGAGAACGCAGAACCGCTAGTACGGACGTACAGAGTGCGCTGCGTCCACTAGCGGCGTGTGTGCGTGATTTGGAGACGACAGACCCTGCTCATGTCCGGCCAACCTAACGTCCAGACACCCAAAGTTTCCTGGTTTGGATCCGTAAAAAAAATCATGCACAAAAATGCGTATCGTATGACCGTTTTCGCGCAATCCGTGAAAAAATACGGCAATGCGTTCGGACACACTTTTTGACGGTCGCTGCGAAAAATGCGTTAGTCTGACCCTAGCCTTATCTCACTTTCCAAATCGGCTATTTGGTCCAGATTGTTCTCTTTTCCTGCCATTCTCCTGGTTTTCACCTTTCTCTGAACAACCCTGAGAGAGCGGTGAAAGCCAGGAGAACTGGCAGGAGAAGAGAAAATTCTAGACCAAATAGCCGATTTGGAAAGTGAGATAAATGGGAGAATTTTTATGGTTTGGCTATTTTGACCTAGAATTTTCACTTCAGTTATTCTCCTGCTTTTCACCGCTCTCTGAATAACCCTGTGAATGTTTAATCCCGAGGTGAAAAATAACATTGCTTTAGATTTTTTTCAAACACCAGTTAAATGCAGCATATTAGGATGTTTTAGGGAAATTAATTCTCAAATCTCAATCAGAAGCAGACACCACCCCACCCTCAGTATATTGTACAATGTATCAAATTGATTACCAGACTAAAAACACCTGGTGTTATGCCCATTTGTGAACAGAGGTCATTTAGAGTTGATAATCTTTCCACGTACACATTAGTTTTTAATTCAATATCTAATAAACCGTTGCTTATAATATTCTGCAGTAAAGAGTCTCTTTTATTTCTAGATTTTTTTTTTTAGTATTTTTTTTAAGCATTTTCTATACTTTTTTTCAAAATTTCTTTTTTTTTTTTTTTGAGTCCAAACCGAACACGCCCAAAAAGTTCGAAATTCGCAAACTTTTGAACTGCCAAAGTTCGGGTCGAACTCCGAACTGTCCAAACCCGAACAGCTCATCCCTACTCTTAATACAATCATTCGTGGGATTGTTACCTGTGGAGCATGCTGCTTCTGTTCACAGAATCAATGTTGTGCCACTTTGCCAGGATAATAAGTACAAAAAAACCTGTAAATCTGTATGAATCTATACAGGGTCATACAAGTTTGAATGCTCAGGCAACAAATACAGGGTCAAGTGCGATTCTGAAAGGGAGTAATGAGGGGACGTGAGTATCTAGCCGAGGATTAGACATCGAGGCTAAGAATAGAATGAATAAGGTTTCAAGACCGGCCAGAGGATTAAATGATCTCTCCAGACTGATATACACTCACACAAATATACACATTAGATATGTATTCGTATATGTGTAATTGTGTGTAATATGTGTGTGTGTGTGTGTGTATATATATATATTTATTTATTTATTTATTTATTATTGCAGAGCTCCTGTGCCACATTCCCCATATGCAGCAAGGAATTCTGGGTAGGATATGCAAATGACATCGGTCTCCATTTTCTGCATCCTGGGTCTGTTATTACACAGAACCCTAAAATCAATGCTATGCCACACCGTGGCTTTGTAGCAGAGATAAGGTTTATGCAACTGGTCAAAGAGATATATATAATATTTCTCCGTACTGCCCGGCGCAGCGTTGTGACGAAATGCGCGCGCAACAAGCGTCCGTTATCAAAGCCTCCCCGTCGATGCGCTAGACGCGCATTGACGGGGCTGCAAAGCGCGATCTTCCATAGGAGGTTCGACCCTTGCAGTGCTGAGCGCACTAACTGCACTCAGCGAGGTGGCCAGACGGGCGTCGAGTGGAATGAATGTCCTCTCACGGACGTTCCTTCTGCTCTTTAAATACGCATGTCTGACGCCAGCCTTAATGTCTTAAGAGCAGTCCATTAGTTTAGGAAGGATATGAGATATGACCTGCTACGATGGGATGCAATGTATGATTATACTTTGTAACAGTACATGTTTTGAGTCCATTTTTATAAGCTTTAGGCTGGCTGTCCACGGGCACCGTAGTCGGGAGACCAAGTCGGTTGCCCACCTACGGACAACACCATTGGCCGATCAAGGTCATCCACTGGAAGTATCTGTGGACAACCCAGATCGGCTGTTGGACAGGCTGCCGGGTGGGAAAAAAGAAAAACCCCCGCTACTGAGCCGCTGTGGGGTGAAAAAAAAACTGTCTTTGATGCTGAAACTGAGTTTCAGCATCAAAGACTGCCCCTGTACAGCGTGGCCGGCTCGTAGTGAAAAGGAAAAAACTCGCCGGGGGGGAAATTAACTCCCCTCTCCCTGGTGCTGAAAATGTTTCAGCACCAGGGGGAGCAACGCTACTGCTGGCTCAGAGAAAAAAAAGACGTGAGTGGACAGGAAAAAAATGAGAAGAATTTTTTTCCATTGAATCCTATGGGCTTCTCAAATGGAGGTTTTCCTTTACAATGTATCTTTTCACATTTCCCCTGCACACACCAGTTATACTATACAATGTATCTTTTATACTTTTCCCTGCCGTGGTGCAGCGGATTAACTATACAATGCATCTTTTTCATGTAAGCTTGTACCAGATCGTCCCGGCATCCTTTGATAAAATCAATTGAAATTGAAAGGATCGCACATCTGTTGTAAACGCATAAAATCGTCTGAAATCGTCCGTCAGGGGTCGGATGCAGCGGAAGAGGGCTGATTCACCTGCAGGATTGATCGGTTGGACGACTTCAGACAGTATCGGATGATCGTACCAACGTAGGAACCCGCCTTAAAGGGACAGCCCGCCTTAAAGGGACACTCTAACAAAAAATCACCCCCCTAACCCTTTCTTAATCCTAACCTATCCCTATTCCCTTAATAAATTGTTATTTTTTGTTTTGTTTTTGTAACTGTAATACTTACCCTAAAATCCTCTTGTTTCCAGCGCTGTTTTTTTTTTATACTTCCCTCCCTCCTCTTCCGCTCCCGTCCGTCTTCTATCTGACTTGCCTTCTGGTTTACGTGAGAAGCGCGCATGCGCGCCTCTCACGTAAGCCAGCCAATCGGCAGGCTTCATCCCGGCTCCCTCTGAGGATTAGTGTTGCGCGCAACACTAACCCTCAGAGGGAGCCGCCAGCTTCTGCGGTGAGTTGGAGACGTCCTCGCGCTGAAAGCGCGATGACGTCTCCTCGGCAAAATTTGGCAGAAGTGGGAAATATGATTCCCGCTCTGCTGACTGACAGCTGGGAGGGCGGAGTAAAGTCCTCCGCGTCTCTCAGCTGTTTTCAGCATTTACAGCTGAACCGCTGAGCGGAGGGAGGGGGGACAGAGGGCGGCATACTCCGGGCATCATGACCACCTAAAATAGCTTAGGTGGTCATGTTGCTTAGAGTGTCCCTTTAAGGCTATTTTAAAGTGGAGTGCTGTGAATTTTGTATGTTGTGTTCCGTGGTTTCACAAGTGCCCAAATGCATGTTTGGGTTGAGTGCAGCCACTCTGGCTTTGTGTACAAAAAATAATTTCCCAGTAGGAAAAAGGAAGTGCTCATGCCACTGTACAGAGCACTGGTGAGACCTCACTTGGAGTACTGTGTGCAGTACTGGAGACCGTATCTCCAGAAGGATATAGACATCTTAGAGAGAGTTCAGAGAAGGGCTACTAAAATGGTGTACGGCTTGAAGGAGAAAAGTTACCAGGAAAGGGTTAATGATCTTAACATATACAGCTTGGAAAAAAGACGAGACAGAGGAGATATGATAGAAACATTTAAATACGTAAAGGGAATCCACAAGGTAGAGGAAGGGAGTATATTTAAAAGGAAACAAAGTAGCAAAACAAGAGGACATAGTCTTAGATTAGAGGGGCAAAGGTTTAAAAGTAACATCAGGAAGCATTATTTTACAGAGAGGGTGGTGGATACATGGAACAGTCTTCCAGTAGAAGTGGTAGAGGCCAAAACAGTGATTGAATTTAAGCAAGCATGGGATAGGCATAAGGCTATCCTAAACAAAAGATAAATCCAGGACATACTTGAAAACGAGAGAAATCTCAATGTATCCTTCCTGGTAAAATCCTTTTTATAAATAAAATAAATAAATCCATGTAATTGGGCAGACTAGATGAGCCGAAAGGTTCTTATCTGCCGACATTTTTCTATGTTTCTATAGAAGTGTCTCATTTATATAATCTTAGGAAAAATATACAAAATACAGAGCAATTCATGTTCTGGCCAAGTGCTGGTCCTGTATGTCTATAATCTATATGTATTTGTATTTGTATTGTGTAGGTTTCTCCGTCAATATACTTTTATTTTCCCTGGCTTCCTATGTAAAGGTTAATGGCCCTTCTTCTAGCCTCAGTGTCCTTTGCAAAGGCCAAGGTTTCTGTGCGATAAGAAGTTTCCTTTTCAATTCATACCGCAGTCCTTTCCTCTCTCTCCTCGTTTCCCACGAGACATGTGTTCGAGCTTTGTGATGCGTTTTGCGATTGGAGGGACCGATTGGCTTAAGGAGACATGAGTAAGCGATCAAGGCCAAACACAGATCGACACATTCGTGGTGCCATCGGCCGGCTAACATGGTGCGGCCTGCGAGGCCTTGGCGCTATTAGAAATGTAGCTCCCCATCGGAAGGAGCGAGGTGTGACTAATCTTCATGAGAAGCTACACCCGTAAAATGTAGCGTTTTCCAGCCAAAGATAATAGAACGGTCAAGCATTCCCCGGCTACAAAGGTGATCTAAAGTATTATTCCGAGAATCTGCTGAAGACGAGGACTGTGATTTGTTGTAATAAGGAATCGCTTCTCTTCGACGCGCTGCTTATTCTGAGGCTCGACAAATCCAAACGCCCAGTAGCCATGGGCTCCTAGAATTTGAATTCTGACTTATCGTTTTGAGTTACACAAATTCATACAAAAACCCTGCCCGGCTCCTACATTTAATAGATTGTGTCGAACAGGGGGAAAGTTACTTATGTGTATGATTTATGATCGCGTTCTAATCCGTAACCCACAGACACGAGAAATATGTGTATCGTCATCAGAGAAAGAATCCTTTGTATGGCATTTAAACCCTCCAGCCTTTACTACTGCTGCTACCCGGCTCGATTCGTGATTTTGTAAGCAGACACTCGCCATAATTATTTAATCATGAATGTAAAATATAATGTACACATGGCACGTGGTATCAGAAGCCTCTGCACATCTCACTTTTTACTATTTAACTTTATTTTTCCACTTTGTTCTTGACCCCTTAATGCTGGGGCTCTTGTGGGCAGCAGGCAGGCTTAAATGCTGCGGGGTGGCACAGCACCCCTGCAGCTCTCTGGCCCCACCCTACCCCGACCTGCCTGCTTGCCTCCCTCCTTAGCTACCGGAGTTCAATCAGTCCCCCTGCAGCCATTGATGACGACCGGCACTTGGGGAAGGGAAGCAAGCTGGAGGAGGGCCAGAAAGCCGTGGGCAAGCTATGACTGATGGTTTAAGCCCGCCCACCACCACAACCACCACCCCCCGGGTGGCATAGGACGCCTGGCAGCTTTAAGGGCTTAACCCCTTCACTGCTGAGCCATTTCACGTCTTAAAAAAACACCTTTTTCTTTTTTTATTATTATTATTATTTTTTTCTTTACTCTAAACATGGTAATTTTTGGTATCATTGGAAAGGCCATGCTCTGGCCTTTCTAATGATGCCAAACATGACCCTGCTAGCTGAAAACAGTCGGTAGATATCGGGGTTTAAAGGAACCCCTATCTCCACCCCTAGCTTTCCTTAGGAGTCAATGAGGACGTTCCCCACACGTCCTCAGCAGTGAAAGGGTTAAATGTAGTGATTAGCTATAAACCGTATAGAATGTTTATCATTCTACAATTTTGGAGGGGACACGCACTCACACACACTTTCTGTTTGGGGAGACCATAATGGGACATGTAGATTCAAAATATCTGGGGGTGCCGAGGTTCACAATCACTGTCCTAGTAGGTCTTCCAGGGCCTGGTGGCTGCTCACTTGCGGCCATGTAGTGGAGAGGACAACATGTTCTGCTATTTCCTCTGTGAGCAGTATTACTCTGGGAACAAATAGTTCCATTTATCCTTCCATAGTCTCTGTGCGACCCCCTACTTACATCAGTTCTTTTCACAATGCAGTCCTATGGCATTCCAGCTTCTTGGTGCTCTTAGCTGACCCTGGCCTATGTGCGCCCGTACGGACGTGCCTCCCGGCATCTGTCGCAGCGTTATGACACTTCAGCGGGGCCAGCCACTCGCTGTAGCGCGCACATGAATTGCGCGCACTACAGCGGATGTGCTGCGGACATACTGAAAGCCTCCCCGTCGAGACGCTACAACGAGCGTTCGGGGCTGCAAAACGCAATCCTCCATAGGAGGATTGAGCCTTGCAGTACTGAGCGCACTAACTGCACTCAGCGAGGTGAACAGGGACCAGGTGTGAGAGGGTGGTGGATACATGGAACAGCCTTCCAGTAGAAGTGGTAGAGGCCAAAACAGTAATTGAATTTAAGCAGGCATGGGATAGGCATAAGGCTATCCTAAACAAAAGATAAATCCAGGTAAAGTATCCATGGAATTGGGCAGACTAGATGGGCCGAAAGGTTCTTATCTGCCGACATTTTCTATGGTTCTATGTTTCAGACGGATGTCAGAGTGGAAGGAACGTTCACTCTCACGGTCGTCTGACCCCGGCCTTACTATTACAACTCAAGGCATTTTATAGAGGTCACAGTAGAGCTGGTAACATTGAGGTGAAGGGTTACCGGCTCGCACAGATCTCCCCATGACCTCTCGTTGTTACCGGCCCTGTCGGAATGGGGGGGCCTTAGAACAGAGTGGTTATAAAGTCGACACTACAGAATGTTCAATTACAAACTGTTTTTGGTGGAATTTCAACCTTTTCGTTCAGAGCTGGTAAAGTGGAGGTTAATTTTTTAAATTAAAAAATAATAATAATAAAAAAAAAAACCCAAAGGAAAAGTTCTTTTAAAGAAGTCTTTGGAAATGATTTGCAGTCTGGTGAAATGCTAATAGTGCATTAGTCTCCATTCATAGCTTTAATTACAGATTTTTGAATCGGTTCTAAAATGAGATTTATAGAAATATACGAAAACAGGACTGGAGAAATCTGGGGGCCAGGTAGCCACTTCTTCCAGGAATTTTACCTCCTGGCTTCTAGAGATGTTGTTACTCATTTGTATTACACAAACCTAATCCACAATTTGGTACAAGGATTGCCATAACCTATGGTACGTTGTGTCAGTGTTATTCTACACTTATCTGCATGCAATCCTTTGCTTGGCTCCCAGGTTTTCTTGTTGGCTCCTTCGTTTGATGCACATTTTTTTTCCAAGCCCTGAAACAGGTAGTCTGATATCGGGAAACGGTATAAAGCCTTCGTTCTCTGCGTGTCATCGTGAGGACGCAGCCTTGGATATAAGTGAGACATTGCCTTAAAACTGAAGTTCAACTCCACTCGTGTTGACAGATTTTATGGATCCCCTGTAAAATGTTTTATGAAGGCAAACAAAATTAAAGTGCCTGACCTCTTCACTGGCGGTTTGTGAGTCCACATAGTTTTTCACATTGTAAACTTAAAGATGAGAATATCAGATGTCTGCATATTACGATGTGGTTAAAAGCAATTGTGTGTGTGTTTATTTATTTTTTTCCCCCCTTTTTGTTTCGATTGTTCAATTCGTGAATCGGTTTATATTTTTGAAGATCGCTGGAAATTAACTCTTGAGTAACATTAGAGCAGACCCCAGCAATGTGTTTTTTTTTTTTTTTTTTGGGAGGTGCAGTTAAGGACTGTGTTTAACCCTTTCGCTGCTGAGGCCTTTCCCGCCCCTGTGCTGAGGTCATTTTTTACCTGTTTTGCGCATCATGTTTAAACGTGTTTTGAAGGCTTATTTTAGTATATGACACGGACATATTATATATCGTTCTTTCCGTCAGACTCGGTAGATTCATAATATGTCATTATTATATGTATACGTTATGTCATGTCTGTATATTATAACAAAAAATGCAATAAAATATGTATTTTCAATAATTTACAATGTGTAAAGTGTTTTTTTCCACATTTTAACATGCGAGCAATTGCGGTTATATTTTGTATGGGGTGCGCTTGTTAAAAAAATTAGAGATGGGGTCTCGTTACATTTTTTTTTGGGGAAAATGACACCATTTTTAACGCACCGCATACAAAAATCGTTAATGCAGCATCATTGTTCACATTATAATTGAAATGGGAACAATATTGCTGCATTAACAAACCAAAAAAAATAAAAAAAAAGTGTTTTTTTTTTTTTTAATTTTTTTTTTTTTTATTTATTTATTTTTTTTTACAACTTTTTTACTTTCATGTTTGGTATCGTTGGAACGGCCATGCTCTGGCCGATCCAACCATATCAAAATTTAACCCCTAACTGCCACGGATCGGGAGATAGGGAGTTCATTGGAACTCCCTATCTCCACAGTTCGTGGCAGTTAGGGGTTAACTGTAGGACTGGCGTCATCGTGCTACGCACGATGACGCCAGTCCTCTGGGGGAGTTCCCGGAAGCTTGGCCGACATCCAAGATGTCGGCCAGCTCCCGGGAAGGATCGCGAATCGGCGCTTTTCAGCGCCGATTTGCGATCCAGCTCCCCAGGGGTTAATGCCAGGCATCATTTGGAAGGGCAGGCTGTGCCCTTCCAAATGATGCCTGGGTTAAGCCCCTGTGTGCCGCCGATCGGGAGGGAGAGAGGTCCGAAGGACCTCCCCCCCTCCCTTTCAGGCGCCTCCTCCGCACATGCGGGGGGGGCGCCTGAATTAGGTGTCATCGCGGGGGCGCGATGACACCTAATAATGGCGGCCACTGCTCCGGATGCCGGGCTGACATCCAGGATGTCAGCCCGCACCGGAGGGGCCAGCGATCGGCCGGAACCCGGCCGAACGCTGACCCCAATGCGAGGACGCGCTCAGCGCGTCCTCCGCATACCAGCGGGAATGCTGAGGACGCGCTGAGCGCGTCCTTAGCATTCAAGTGGTTAAAGCAGTGTTTCCCAAACCTGTCCTCGGGACCCTCAACCAGGCCAGATTTTGCAGATCACCTTGGGGGAAAGCAGACTGAATCCTGCAATCACTGACAAGCAAATCATATCACCTGAGCTGTGCTTCACATATCCTGCAAACCTGGCGAGGCGGAGGGTCCTGAGGACAGGTTTGGGAAACACTGGTGTAAAGGAATCCCCCATGCTGGCAATGACTGTTACACACAATGCTTTATCAGTTGACAAAATCCGAGACCAGATAGTTCAAAGATCCCCCTTCTTTAGATTTAAATTCCTTTTTAACTCCGGCTTCTTATTTTCTGGATTTCTAATCAATTTAGAAATGTTGTCTAGTTCTTAAAGGGACACGCTACATAGTGTCAGCACTCCATCATATAGGGATGTAGCAGCTTAGGAGTGTTAACACTGCTGTGAGCTCCCTGTCGTCGTCCCCCCCCCCCCAAGGGGAGGCTCAGAGGGCTAATTCAGTCGTTCAGGTGCAGTGGCTTTGTTCTGACCAGATCCTCGGCTCTGGTTTCAGGGCTTGGAGACCTTTGGGAACTAGCCTTATCCAGTGGTATCCAAGCCTTCCTGCATGGAGAGCCACTGGATTGGCTGGAGCAGGTGGCCCAACTGTAATATGCTGAGCTGGACATGTGTCATTATCTTGCAGAGATCCGTGGGAGTCAAGTGCTGGATTCAAGGTAGATTGTTAAAGGAAACTAAAGGGTTAAAACAGGGGTGGTAAGGTGGCAGGAGGGGTTAATGTTAAGCCCTTCAGTTCCCCACCCCTTGTTCTAATCATTATTATCTATAAAATCCGAGAAGGATTAAAGGAAAGCTCTTAAAATTGAGCCAAAATGTAATATTCACCTTTTTTAATGGGATACTCTAGGGTTAAAATGGAAAGGGGTGGGTGATAGAGGGATTAAACCTTAACCCTTCCTGGTGCCCCCTATTCTCCTTTACCCCTTGAATCCTGTAGAAAACTTTCCCCTTCTTTCCTGCACTTGAATGCATCTGCTCTGTCCAGACACGCCATGCTGCCAGCTTCCTCTCAACAGCGGCATGTCAAAAGACTGGTGTCTAGCGTGTCCCTTTTTTAAAGTAAAAAAGGGGAAAAAATGTTCTGTGTATTCAGGAGACTTGGATTGCGTCATTCACAGGGTTATTCAAGAAGCGCCGAACTTGCCACTGAATGGTGAATTTCACCGTACGGTGCAATTTCGTGGCACTTCGGCTATTCAGAAATTTGTCAATTCAATGACAGTTCCCCACAATTCGGTGACCTTATGCGGCGGCAGTGAAATTGTCCCATAGAGAAGTAATGGTTAATCTATTCATAGAATGTCAAACTGCACCGAACTGTCGGCAAAATGCCCTGATTTTCGTTGGTTCAGTTCGACAGGTTTAAACAGGCGAATCCCATAGGATTCAATGAAAAAATGTTTTTTATTTTATTCAACTGTTTTCAGTTCCAGCAAAAAGACTTATTTCATTTTTTTGGGTATTTTTTCTCTGGAGTTATTTATTTTTTTATGCAAAAATGTTGATTCCCGTCTTTATTAATGGCGTTTTTTATTATTTCAGTTCCGTATCAGCAGTGGTGTATTTAGGTTTTGTGCTGCCCTAGGCCTGACTAAACTCGTGCACCCCCTAATTTAAATTTGAGGCACCCCTTCCTGTCAAGGGCACACCTCTTCCTTGTTAATCCCCACCCTTCCTCTTTAAGCTCCACCTTTTCCTCTCTTTATATTAAAAGTGGATACCAAGTGCCTACTTGTATTATTTGTATACCATTTCAAATGTATCTATTGAGATAAATAAAATTATGAAATGTTTAAATTCAAGCATTTTTACAAAGAACAGCCACACATGTCAAGTATACTGAATCACAGCCGCTCTAATTGGTTGAACAATAAAATCCACAGAAACGTGCACTGCATATGAGTGTATCACAAAGCTGCACAGCAATAAAACCCACAGAAATGGGCACTGTGTATGAGCATATCAGAACTGCACAGCAATAAAACTCACAGTAATGTGCAGTGTGTATGAGCGTATCCCAGAGCTCCAGGGCAATAAAACTCACAGTAATATGCAGTGTGTATCACAGAATCCACAGCAATAAAACTCCCAGCAATGCAATGTGCGGTGTGTATGAGTGCATCAGATTTTTATTCTATTCGATTTTATTCCGTATGCAAACGCCCTGCTCCGCTGCTCGTTGTTTGAGAACACAGCTCAAAGCTGACACACAGAGACAGTGGCACCTCCTAGTAACCCCTAATGACACCCCAATAATCACTGGTACCTGGGGCGGCCCGCCCTCCGCCACTCCCCCAAGTACACTACTGCTCTGTGATATGCTCACACACAAGTTTGGCGAACTGCCAGCAAGTACGGTGCTGTTTGAAGGCAGTGCAAATCCCTATAGAGAAGTAATGGTTAATCTATTCAGAGAACACCAAACAGCAGAGAAATGGCAGTGAAATGCCCTGATGTTCGGTGGTTTCAATCAGCAGGTTTATTCAGGCGAACCCCATAGGTTTCAATGTTAAAAATATTCCCGTTTTTTTATGCAATATCTAATAAACCATTTATTATTTTAATCTGCAGTAAAAAGTCTTTTTATTTTTTTTTTAGTACCTTTTAGTAATTTTTCAGCAAAATTCCCCCCCTTTTTATTAATAGCAGTTTTTCTTTTTTCTGTAACAGAACTTTTTATTATCAATCATAGGACCTTATATGTAAGTTCCAGACATTTTCGTTCAGTAGTTCTTTTGAAAACAGCAGGTCACGGGTTTGCGGTGGCAACATTCAGCGGCCGACTCCATGCACTTTGGGGACCCTGCGGTGAATGGTGAATTCACTGCAGGGTGGGGAAATTTTATTCCCCGAAGTGCAGGGAACTACAGAACACCAAAATGTTGGCGTCATTTCGGTGCTCTGTGAGTAATCCATTTAGGCTAGGGTCAGACTGAGGCAGTGCGAACGCGCGTGCAGCCGCACTTAATCACGGCCGCACTAGCAGCAAATGACGGGCAATGACGGCCAATATACGATGTACGGTCGCACAAAAGTCCGGCTGCGCAACGCAAGTGGAAAATGAACGCATTTTTTCGAGAACGTGAAACCGCAGGTACTGACGTACAGAGTGCGCTGCGTCCGCTAGCGGCGTGTGTGTGTGATTAGGAGACGTCAGACGCTGCTAATGTCCGGCCAACATAACGTCCAGACACAAAAAGGGTTTTATTGATGATCCGTACAAAATCACGGACGAAAATGCGCATAGTATGACCACTATCACGTATTCTGTGACAAAATGCGTCCATTCGTTCGAACGCACTTTTTCACAGACAACATAAAAATGCGTTCGTCTGACCCTAGCCTAAGTGGTGAGGTTTTTTGCTGCCCCCTGGAAAGTGAAAGCCTAGGCCTTGCCTACCCAGGACATGCTTGAAAATTAGTGAAATCTCAATGTATCCTTCCTGGCAAAATAAAAATACTTTGCAAAAGTAAAAAAAAAAAAAAAAAAAATTTTTTTTTTGTGTAGTGGTGGGGCCACCAGTGCGGACCGCCGCCCCCTGGAAAGTGCCGCCCTAGGCCTTGTTGGCCTAGGCCAAAATACAGAACTGCGCATCAGATCTTTTTATTTTCATGCATTATTGTTTTAGTCACCTTTTAAAAAAATAGAGTTCCAGGTTTGGTGTTTTTTTTTTTTTCCCTCTGCTTTTCGGCGGTCTTTGGCGACTCCTTGCTCGGCGCACTTCAGGGCCCCTGCAGTGAATGGTGACTTCACCGCAGGGCCGGTGAACTGAAATCGCAAAAGAGCACTGACATTGTTTTTGAGATCGGAAGGAAGGTCCGTGAGTATGGATGTTCCTTGCATTCTGACGCCCGTCTGGCCACCTTGCTGAGTGCAGTTAGTGCACTCAGCGCTGCAAGGCTTGATCCTCCTATGGAGAATCGTGCTTTGCAGCCCTGTCGCATGCACGCCGTAGCGCTTCGACGGGGAGACTTTCTGAACGGATGCAGCACGCCTGCTGTAGCACATGCAATTCATGCGTGCACTACAGCGTGTGGCCGGCCCAGTTGAAGTGTCACAATGCTGCGCCGTATGCCAGGAGGAGGCACGTCAGTACGGGCACACATAGTGCCATTCATCTGACATGACTCTAAATACATACCATGTCGCTGTTTATCGATGCTTCATGATTAGGCCCATTCGCTTTTTTTTTATTTTTTTTTTAATTTATTTATTTATTTATTTTTTTATTTTTATTTTTTTTATTTCCACCACTCCCATTTTACAAATGGTGATGTTCGAGAATATTTGACAGACTTTTTAACGGCATAAAATGAATGCAATCCTCTGCACCATTGTTTTTACTTTTCCTGATTTTTTTATTCCCCACTTAACCAAAAATGACTATTTTTCTTGGCTGATATTTACTCACACTCTTTCCTGTTTAAGTCTTGCATCAGGGTACGCGTCGTCCACCCCCTGAAAATCCGTGCCGTGTTTCTGCCTAGATTCTTGGTTCAGATCCCATTATTTTTCCATGGAAAAGTGGACAAAATAAGTATTTTGGGATAAATCACGAGACCAAATACTCTGGTAAATTAAATGGAGCGCTCTGGCACGTTGATTGTAACGGCAGACGTAAACGTAAGGCCGGGGGCACACTAGGCGACTTCTTGTGCGCACTAGCGCGCGTTATGACGCACTTACCGGCGCCGGTCGCATCGTTGTGATGCTGCGGATGGAGCCGGTCACATGCTTGCGTGCACTTAGTGTGCACGTAGCTTGCGTGCACCTAGAGATCATCACTGTCGGTGCGCTAGGATGTGCGTCAATGGGGCTGCAAAGCGTGATTCTCCATAGGAGGATCGCGCTTTGCAGCGCTGTGGGGGGGGGGCAGGCGGGCATCGACTGGACGCCGGTGCATTAGCGTTTTCTTTAACGGTTTTTAAAGAAAACGCCTAGTGTGTCCCCGGCCTAAAAGCTCGTCGAGCGCCTGTGCTGTTTTAGCTATTAAAGTCTTTATTTGTTTTTATAGAATTAAATGTTAGCATGTGTGATGAATGCAAGGGAGAGCGCGGTGGGAAACGAGCGCGCGGTTTGGCGCGGCTAGAAAGGTTTTGTAAACGGAAAAAATAAATCTCTTCGGATAAAAGAATAATCCAGGGGCCCACGGGAACGAGACCCTCACAACTTCCGCTCTCTATTACCAATATATATATATTATACACAATATTCCTTCTGTCCTGGGCTGCGTTCGCTCCTTCCATTCAGGAAGCTGCAATATCCAGAACAGATCCGCAGCTTGTCGTGTCATGTGGAGGATTCAGAAGCTATTTTAAGAAGCCTTTTCCTCCGCTGGATAGTGTTCGGCATATGTTTTTATATTTTTTTTTAAGAATGAGTAATGGAGGAAACAGGTATACAAATGCACAAAAAAAATTCTAACTGGGAAAAAAATCCTCTCCCCTGAGGTTACTGGTTTGCCTCATTATTATCATCCTTTATATGGCGCCAACAGTTTCCGCAGCGCTTTACAATAACCAAAGGGAACAAGGTACAGATAAACGGACATAGGATGGAAACAAGAGGTGTAGAGCCCTGTTCATAGGAGCTTATATAGAGGGATTGGGGTTGAGGAAGATGAGTTCTACTGGACGTCAGGATCATTGGTGCCAGTGGTTCGGGAATGGTGGAGGCCCATAGAAGCAGCTTCAATCAAGTGTGAGTAGGTGAGGGAGGGATGATTGGCATCAGTGATACACTAATCTGAAGAGATGGGTTTTAAGGTATTTCTTGAAGATCAGGGGAGAGTTTGATAGGGCGAGGCAAGTCATTCCACAGGACCGGCGTAAGTCTTTAAGTCTTGGAGGCGAGAGTTGGCCTGCTTGAACGGAAGTGTAAATTCCTTACAGCCGATCCTGCCCCCCTCCCATCAGTCTAAAAAGCTATGGGTGTCTTGCCTTGAAATCCTAGCACAGCGTATTCTGCCGATGTTCTGTTATTGTCCTCTTTCGTATGAATGAAGCTGTAAAAGCCTTTTCAGATAAACCTCTGACAGTGCCCAAAAATCTTACCTAATGCTACAATGTGTTCGTTTTAGTAACGAGCAGATCAGCTTCACCTAGTTTAACTGTTCCAAGTATACTTGTATACAGCGCTGTGGAACGTGTTGGCGCTTTATAAAGTATCATTTTTAAAATTCCTGATTAAGACCTAAAAGGAAAGGTGTTTGGTAATAAAACACATTCCTGCATTGCATAAGCCTGCCACAACATCAATGTACCCCATCGCAGAAGGTCCTGTCCCTCATAACCTTAATACCTGCTCTATATGACATTAATCCACATATTTGGGACATACATCCTCCTGGAGCTCTCTGCAGGGCAAGGTTTCAATAGGACCTGAAATAGAGCACATGTGACCGGGAGGGGTGCAAAACCAAGGCAGGCGCTTAGTCCTCAACATGTAACACACAAAACCTGAATGTATCCCTTCCATTGCAGGACCTATTTAGACTTTGCACTGCAGAAAGCTCCAGGAGGATATAAGTGGGTTACTCTCCCATCACAGCAGGTCCTAGCCTTAGGAGTAAATCGACTTTGTGGCCAACTTACAGTGTATGATCAGATTTTGTAACCAAGTCCCAGTTATGTACTCCTAAGTCAGGTGTGTCTGTAAAAGAAAATCGCGTTAAGGCGGAATGCCCTGAATTGGTTATGTATATATTCATTGTGTGGGGTTTTGTCAGTAATGGGACTGTACCGGTGCAGAATGTCTTGCCTGAAACGCCTGGTATCAGACGTATACTGGATATATTTTGGAATGTTTGCATATAATGAGATGTCTTGGTGATGGTACTCATGTCTAAACACAAAATGAACATATACACTTTATACGCACAGCCTGATGGGCATTTTATACAATATTTTTAATGCTTCTGCCCCTTCACTTTAAATCAGGGGTGGAATTTATTTGTTTTGGTATTGTCGGCGTTCCATACAATCTATGGTTATTGGAAGATTTCTGATGAGGGATACTCAAACTTTCATCCCTTTCTTGATTGTGGATACAGAGACTCACTTGGACAAAAATCCAACGAAGTGAGCTGGGTTAGGTCTACAAATACAAATTTATTTATTTTTTCCCTCTAGCTCTTCCTCCGCATGACAGCATGTCTGACTCGCGGTCATCTCTTCAACCCCTACCTCTGGTTCATTGTCTTCTGCAGACAGGCCCTGGCATCCCCCACCCCCCTCGCTCTATGAATTGTTCATTAATTGATTGCATTATGTTTCCTTGTCCAGTATCATTATGTCGTGTGTCCTTTTGTGTGAATTTTTTTTTCTGTATTTGTATACCTAACCCAGCTCACTTTGTTTTGTCCAAGTGAGTCTCTTTCATTCCTTGTTTCTTCTAATACAGAGTATTAATTCTTCTGGGTTTAGGTCTTTTCTCCATTCCCTCCTGGTTCATATCGAATCTAGGTGAGATCATATCCTCTGTTTTGCAAAGTGTATCCACAATTATGAAGCTTCTCATAAAAGTGTGTGTGTGTGTGTGCAGGGAGTGATGGTGGGGTATTTTTCTGGGGGGAGTGATGGTGGGGTATTTTTCTGGGGGGGAGTGATGGTGGGGTTTTTCTGGGGGGGTGATGGTGGGGTATTTTTCTGGGGGGAGTGATGGTGGGGTATTTTTCTGGGGGGAGTGATGGTGGGGTATTTTTCTGGGGGGAGTGATGGGGGGTATTTTTCTGGGGGGGAGTGATGGTGGGGTATTTTTCTGGGGGGGTGATGGTGGGGTATTTTTTTCTGGTGGGGTATTTTTCTGGGGGGAGTGATGGTGGGGTATTTTTCTGGGGGGGAGTGATGGTGGGGTTTTTTCTGGGGGGAGTGATGGTGGGGTATTTTTCTGGGGGGGAGTGATGGGGGGTATTTTTCTGGGGGGGAGTGATGGTGGGGTATTTTTCTGGGGGGAGTGATGGTGGGGTATTTTTCTGGGGGGAGTGATGGTGGGGTATTTTTCTGGGGGGGAGTGATGGTGGGGTATTTTTCTGGGGGGAGTGATGGTGGGGTATTTTTCTGGGGGGAGTGATGGTGGGGTATTTTTCTGGGGGGAGTGATGGTGGGGTATATTTCTGGGGGGAGTGATGGTGGGGTATTTTTCTGGGGGGGAGTGATGTGGGGTATTTTTCTGGGGGGATGATGGTGGGGTATATTTCTGGGGGGGAGTGATGGTGGGGTATATTTCTGGGGGGGAGTGATGGTGGGGTATATTTCTGGGGGGGAGTGATGGTGGGGTATATTACTGGGGGGTAATGGATGAGTGGGGTATATTACAGAGGGGGTGTAGGGAGGGTGGGTGTGTCAGCCAGTGGGGAATGGGTGATGGTGGTCAGGGGTGTTTTCCAGGGGAGGGGGACCTGGCATGGGGATGTGTACAGTGTACTTTGCTTGTCCGAGCGTGCAGCCAGTGAGAGGAACCGCCCCCCCCCTCCTCCTGGTCAGGCTACCTCCAGGGCATAGGGATTGGATGGCACACGTCATGTGGCGTGACATGTGACCCTGGCCGGCCGGCTCCCTTTGATTAGGTCATAGGGAGCATCGGATGGCCGGGGTATTGCAGGCGCCGGGCACAGAACAGCACCGGCGGCGGATAGTGCAAGGGCTGACCTTGCTGACACCTGGCTCGGGGCGGCTGCGCCCCTAGGTGGCGCTGCGCTCTAGGCAGCCGCCTAGCTCGCCTAGCGGGCGCGCCGGCCCTGTGTGTGTGTGTGTGTGTGTGTGTGTTCGAACAGCTCTGTGATCTTCACCTAAGCAAAAAAGCAGAAGTTTAAAGGGACAGTAAGGTCTAAATATGAATGTCTCTTTCATGACCCATCACACCCATCCATGTGTGTTGGCGATTCGGGTGGGCCTCGGTGTGCTTGTACTTCTCCTTAACGGATACTCTGAAAAATAGTTTCCTGTCTGCCCTTAAACAAGGCTCGGGTCAAACGAACGCATTTTTCGCATCGACGTCAAAAAGTGCGTCCAAACACATTGACGTATTTTTTTTACGGTGGACGCGAATGCGTGTTTTCTTTCGGATCATCAATAAAACACTTTTTGCGTCTGGATGTTATGTTGGCTGGACATTAGCAGCGTCTGACCTCTCCTAATCACGCACACACGCCACTATGCCGCCGCCGCGCACTCTGTATGTCAGCACTAGCGGTTCTACGTTCTTTAAAAAATGCGTTTGTTTGCTGCTTGCGTTGCGCGGCCGGACTTTTGTGCAGCCGTACTTCGTATATTGGCCGTCATTGCCCGTCATTTGCTGCTAGTGCGGCTGTGATTAAGTGCGCCTAAACACACGTTAAAAATGCGTTAGTCTGACCCCAGCCTAATTGGGCAGATCCTGCTGACAGCCTCCACCTAATTAATTTTCTTGGTGATTTTTTCCTCCCCCTTTTTGACCCCTGCCGTGCGCAGCTGCTCCTCTTCAGCTCATGGACTCCCGAACCCAGAAGTCCCTGAAACGTTTCTGTGCAACATGCACTCTCGCGCAACTCGTGTAGCGTAGGGACCACAAATTGTGCAACGCTACTAGACTTGCACACTTTACATACGCAGGTTTCATTGTGCCTGCGCAGAACAATGGATCTAAAACCGTAAACTAGCCAGGATGAGTAAAGTGTCCCATTTAAAGGGCCGCTACCACCAAAAAAATGAAATGGCCTTACTGTGTTTATTTTATGTTTCTGATATCTTACATGTGCTTTGTTTTTTGTTAAGAAAATAGTTTACTCTAAATGTGTCACTGGGTGCATCCATTGTGTGATATTTTGTGTTGTAAACTGCACTCCCCCCCCCCCCCCGTGTCTTTCCATCACTTGCTCCTCACTGTGTGGCTTTGGCCATAGAATGGAGTGAATGGATCAGTCACCCGACTCACATCATTGCATTGCGTGGGATATATTCAAAGGACATCACCGGGGTTAAATTAGAAGTCTTTTAAGCTCCATGTCTTATCTCGTTCAGCTGCCGTGTCTTATCTCGTTCAGCTGCCGTGTCTTATCTCGTTCAGCTGCCGTGTCTTATCTCGTTCAGCTGCCATGTCTTATCTCGTTCAGCTGCCATGTCTTATCTCGTTCAGCTGCCATGTCTTATCTCGTTCAGCTGCCATGTCTTATCTCGTTCAGCTGCCATGTCTTATCTCGTTCAGCTGCCATGTCTTATCTCGTTCAGCTGCCATGTCTTATCTCGTTCAGCTGCCATGTCTTATCTCGTTCAGCTGCCATGTCTTATCTCGTTCAGGCTGCCATGTCTTATCTCGTTCAGCTGCCATGTCTTATCTCGTTCAGCTGCCATGTCTTATCTCGTTCAGCTGCCATGTCTTATCTCGTTCAGCTGCCATGTCTTATCTCGTTCAGCTGCCATGTCTTATCTCGTTCAGCTGCCATGTCTTATCTCGTTCAGCTGCCATGTCTTATCTCGTTCAGCTGCCATGTCTTATCTCGTTCAGCTGCCATGTCTTATCTCGTTCAGCTGCCATGTCTTATCTCGTTCAGCTGCCATGTCTTATCTCGTTCAGCTGCCATGTCTTATCTCGTTCAGCTGCCATGTCTTATCTCGTTCAGCTGCCATGTCTCTTATCTCGTTCAGCTGCCATGTCTTATCTCGTTCAGCTGCCATGTCTTATCTCGTTCAGCTGCCATGTCTTATCTCGTTCAGCTGCCATGTCTTATCTCGTTCAGCTGCCATGTCTTATCTCGTTCAGCTGCCATGTCTTATCTCGTTCAGCTGCCATGTCTTATCTCGTTCAGCTGCCATGTCTTATCTCGTTCTTGGGTAGCCTGGAGAATAGACCTCCTGCCACCTTGTCTAAACATTCCCTCCTTAACCTCATTAACTGTTAAATACTGTATAGGATAAAGCACAGCCACAAAGTAAAACTCACCGTTAGATTTTGGTAAATGTTGCATCATGGAAAAAATGCACAAAATGGAAACACGAGATAAAAATCCTAATTTTAGTTTTCCTTTCTACATGCAATTTCTTCAAAGAAAAAAAACTTGTTTTATAAAGGTTTTTTTTCTTTCTTTCATAATGCACAAGTAATCTAGTTCCAGTTTATGGAAGTGACAGTGTCCCTTTTTAATTCTGGGTTGAGTGCAGATAATGGCCCCTATTACACGCTTTGCGCAAATGCGCTCGCGCAGTGTAATTTTTTTGCGCACACAAATTAACTAGTAGTACGCTCCGAGCGCAGTTTTTCAGCCTTCGTCTTTTTACGTTCGCAAATCCGATGCGCAAATGAACGTCGCGTGCAGGAATCGGTGGGCATTCAGAATTAAGGCTGGTGTCAGACGAGCGTAGTGTTCACGTCCGTGATTGCGCCCAAAAAGTACATCCGTGATAGCATGACAGAAAGCCCATAGGAGCCCGTACACGAAGTACGTCCGCACTAAACTGCGGACGCACAACGGCCGCGGCCCACGGACGCAAGGCAGGCAAGAACGTACAACCCCTAGAACGGCCGCACAAAGTGCGCTGCGTCCGCAACGTTTGCATAGCCTTGTGTGTGAGTGATGGAATGTGGTCAGACGGACTGCATTTATACGTCCAGCATTTTTCACGGACAAAATGGTTTTGCTTTTTATTTTATTTTCCCTCCTACATCCGTCAAAATATACGTCTGTGAATAAACTGTGTGGCCACTACTGCGTCCTCCGTACTGACGTACGTCCGTGTGCACAGACGTACAGTCCGTAGAAATCATGCTCGTCTGACCCTAGCCTAAGAACCACCATTTTCTAAAGTTAGGATGTTGCGGCTGTCAAAGTCAATCTGCGTATATGTGCTGCAGCAAAAAAAAATTTGGACAAATTATAAATTTTTGATGTCTGGGTATGTGTAGAATGTGTAACTGTGCTGTATTTTTTTTTTTATTGCAGAGTTATTTTGTTTTGGTCACAACGATCATATTTGCAGTTAACACCAAGTTTTCAAAGACGTTACGAAAATTCGCGCAAACGTCGCTCGTACGACTTTGCGCGAAGATTGTAATACCATCCGCACTAACGCATTTGCGCTCACAATGTTAAGTATAGGATGCGCGCAGGAACTTGGGTTCGTGCAGGGTCACTCGCGTTGGACGCTAATGAGCATCGTTTGCGCGAACGTCGTACTACAACGTTCCGCGCAAATGGTTTTGTCCTCGCGCAAAAGCGCATTTGCGCAAAGCGTGTAATAGGGGCCTATGAGTGTAATCTGGCGGCGCATTGGACTTATTCAGCATCTCTGCAACACAAAGCAGAAACCAGGGGATGGAGGAGCTTGGAGTTGCTGAAACCTTGATCCTTGAGGGTTAGTAAATGTTTTCTGCCTGGGAAGGTATTTTATGTTATGGTTACACAGCCAATGTTTACATTTTTTTTGTACACATTCACATCTCTTAAAGTCAGTTCAAAGACAATAAGTCGGTGCCTCCCGTTTGTGGATTTGGGAGATGCTGGGTAATCTCTGGATTGGCTGAAATGTTTCCAGCCACTTCCTGGTCTTGGCAAGCTGTTCTGCAGCAACTGGTGGTTTACAGCATATTTTTATGCATTTAGGAAGTGCCTGCAGTGTCCGTTTTTAAAGCTTCGATAATTTTAATGATCATTAACGCTGACAGTTTTTTATCAATGACCATTTCAACAAAAAAATGAATACGTTGTTTTGTTTGTGTTTTTTTTTTCCTGCTAGAAATTGAAACAAAACCAAATGATTTATGTGAGCTTTATCTCTTTGCGCAAGTCGTGATACTATCATGGGACAATGGTTGTTTTTGAGTAAAGTGGAGGAGGAAAAACTTCTTTGACAAATTGATTTTATGCATTCTAGAGATTTGGCAGGAAATGCCTCTTTGACAAGTTATTTTACAGACCTTGCCAGGGTGTGTGAGTGTGTGAGTGCGTGTGCTTTTTTAATTATTATCAATAACAGACTGTTATAGACGGGTAGGGAAATTATTAGAGGTAATACAATTTTTTTTGTACAATGGCAAGATATATTAAATGGGGCATCTAACTAAATAAAAATATATATATTTTTTTTCATTCATTCATCCAAGGGTTAATAATGCTTACAGTCCTGTTTCTGAGACTAAAAACAGCATAAATAAATTCCAAGAATCCATGTATTAAATCAAAAGTGGATTTATTCCAGCACCAACAAGGACAACGTTTCGACCAGAACTGGTCTTTGTCAAGTCTAAAGAGTACCTGTGAAAAACATCAATTAAATAGTGTTACAGATTGTCAATCATATAGTTAATTGACAAACAGTGAAGAAATTTGCATTTGTTAAACACCACAGTATAAAACCATTTATGTCTGATTGCTATCCTGGATACAAGATTACTATATCTTTTAACTATTAAATTCATCAACTTTATTAATGACACATTATTAAACATGTTCCAGGTTTCTATATAACAGACAATAGTACAAGCCTATGACACATATATATATATATATATATATATATAAAAATATATATGTGTCATAGGCTTGTACTATTGTCTGTTATATAGAAACCTGGAACATGTTTAATAACAGACAATAGTACAAGCCTATGACATATATATATTTTTATATATATATATATATGTCATAGGCTTGTACTATTGTCTGTTATAAAGTTGATGAATTTAATAGTTAAAAGATATAGTAATCTTGTATCCAGGATAGCAATCAGACATAAATGGTTTTATACTGTGGTGTTTAACAAATGCAAATTTCTTCACTGTTTGTCAATTAACTATATGATTGGCAATCTGTAACACTATTTAATTGATGTTTTTCACAGTTACTCTTTAGACTTGACAAAGACCAGTTCTGGTCGAAACGTCGTCCTTGTTGGTGCTGGAATAAATCCACTTTTGATTTAATACATGGATTCTTGGAATTTATTTATGCGGTTTTGAATTTGGAATCGTGGAGCAAGGATTTCCTTCCTTTTTTACCCATCTTTTCGTGAGTAGCATCTGGGTTTTATTGTCTACTGTTTGAGACTCTTATTATTTATTATTATTGTTGTCTTGCCACGATAGACTCTGAGCTGGGTCTCCTTTGACTAATGGCCTAGCAGTGTAACTCGCAGCGTTGTACTTATCTGGGTCAGCTCACATAGGGCTAATCGCATAGGGAAATGTCGCAGAGTTGCGTTTGACGCAGCTCCCTCTGTGCTTGAATAGCTTTCTGCTTTTGGGTCACCAAAGAATAATCCTCATGGATACCTGTGTAGATTCAGCATTGGTTATGCGCAGTGGGCGGGTCACACAACTAAGGCCACGCCTCCTCTGTGCCACTTGCCCTGTGGGTGAGCATGGTTGTTTCACACAAGCTTATCTTACATGCTACAATCTATATGACCTCCTTTTCATTGTTACACTTGTATGTTGCCGCCATCCAACGCTGATGTAACTGTATGTGGAGAATAAAGTATATAAACAAACAAGTATCGAGCGCCAGCAAGTTCCGTAGCACTGTACAATGGGGTGGTTTAGTTTATATTCTTCCAGGTCTTGCTGATTGGCTCTGTTGTCGAGCATTTATGGACTCGATCAGCTCTAGAAGATCATGATACATTTAAAAGGCACAGATAAAATTCTACTTTACTATAGTGTTTTTTTTTTGTTTTTTTTTTTAATACTTACCCTGACCACAAAGGATGCTTGTTTCACCACGCTTTGATTTATCATTTGAAGACGTGGGAAGCAATTAGAGATGTGCGTTCGTTTTGGAAAAATTCGGAATTTGTAACGAAATTTGATAATTCGTAGTTCGGAAGTACTTCCGAATAACGAATCGACACGATACGCATTTGAAACGGTATATAACGAATTTATTTAGTTTTACACGGTGTCATCATCATAAAAGAAAAATTTGAATAATTATCAACTATCGAATTGATCTTAACTTACAATACAAGTAACAGTAAAGGACTTTATGAAACGAAATTTGTTTCACAGTTTAATTTGACTCAAATACTAAATCTGTGACACAGCTTAAAATTTAACCCTAGCTTTTCTTTTAACAGCAAAATCTGATTAATTGGGGTTTTATTTAGTGATCCAAAATTCAAATTGATATCCACTATCGAATTGATATATGAAATTCGAATCGATTCGAATATTTCAAAACAAAATTTAGTTAAATTCCAAAAACAAAATTATTTAAAAACGAAACTAAACAAAGCATTTCTCAGCCTTGCACATCCATAGAAGCAATATCCAGGTTTATCATTCAATGTGCGTATGTTACGTTTTTATTTTAACAACCCCCCCCCCGCTCCTGAGCACTTGCCTCTGCTTCCCATTTCCCATCCTATTTGAGTGTTTTTCAAAGTAAGCCTTAATATATCCAGTCTGATAAAATGTGCATTCTAGCTACAGTAAACATTTACCCACTGGATATACAATGGGTAGGACTAAAAAAAGATAAAACGAATAAACAAGTTTGATGCACAGAGAACGATGGGAGGAGAGGACCTGCACATGAGCTTGCAATCTATTTTAATGAAGTCCTTTCTTAGAATGTAAGCTCCTGAGCAGGTCCTCTTTTCCTTTCATTGTGTGTCAGACTTGTTTAATGTTTGTTTTTGTTCTACTCGTTGTACAGCGTTGTGAGATATCGTGACGCTTTATATACAGTGCAGTTTATGCATGGATGTTTATCCGCAGACTCTGCTTTATGCTCCTTGGTTTGCAGGGGGAGGGAGTTTCTGCTTTTAGTAATGAAAGTGATGCCAACTGAGAGAGAAGCGCGCATGGGCAGCAGCCGAGCCAGTCCAGAAACCTGATGCAGTTTGGAGGTGGATAGAACATAACGTGGAACAACTGAACACTACAACGAAGTAACGATCAGAAATCTGTAGTAGTAAAGAGGTAAAATACATGGAGACTGTGGCTTCCCGACCTGATGTATCAAGCCCTGGCATATATCATACAATACGGCCAGGTACAGTTCTCCATTGGCTTGAGGACTACTATGTGTTTTTAATTATTTTTTAGTTAAGTCTGTTTTTTAACTATTTAGCTTCTGTGACCTTTGAAACAAAATTGGAAGACCCCTCTCAATCTGCAGGCGACGCTAAGCTTTTGAGCAGAATGAGTATATATTACCATAAACTAAATGAATCTGTGCACGGGGCATAGTTTAAAGCCGTGTTTCCCAAACCTGTCCTCCGGTCCCTCCTAACAGGCCAGGTTTGCACTGCAGGATATCTGAAGCACAGCACAGGTGATATGATTTGCTGCTCAGTGATTGCAGGATTCAGTCTGCATTTCCCCAAGGTGATCTGCAAAATGTGGCCTGGTTAAGTCCCGTGTCAGACGAACGCAGTGATCACGTCCGTGTTGCCGCGCAGTTTAACATCCATCGTAGCCTAGAATCCTGAGCAATAGAGACCCACACACGAAGTGCGTCCCCACCGAACTGCGCACGCACAACGCACGCAGCAAACGGACGCAAGTTAGGCAAGTACGTAAAACCGTTAACACGGACGCGCAGAGTGCGCCACGTCCGCGTAGCATTCTGTGTGCGTGATGAGACGTCCGACGCAGCGCATTTGCGACGTCCAGCACCTTGCCGCACAAAATGCCTGTTCATATCCTTTTTCATATTAATCTTGTTTCCCATATTTCCCTACTTTTCTACGTTCGTCATAAAAAACGGACCGTGTGGTGTCTACAGTATCTTCCGTCAGAACGTCCATCCGTTGTGCACGCACGCAGAGTGCGCTCAGACTGCGTTCGTCTGACATTAGCCTTAGGTTGGGGTCAGACGAGCGTTTTTAAGAGCAGAAGGAGCGTCTGTGAGAGTGGACGTTGCTTCCACTCTGACGCCCGTTTGGCCACGTCGCTGAGTGCAGTTAGTGCGCTGCAAGGCTCGATCCTCCTATGGATCGCGCTTTGCAGCCCCGTCGAACGTGCGTCGTAGCGCTTCGTGGAGGCTTTCTGAACAAATGCAGCATGCCTGCTGTAGTGCGCGCAATATGTGCGTGTGCTACAGCGTGCGTCCGGCCACGTCAAAGCATCACAACGCTGCGACGGGCGACATGGCTCTGAGGACAAGTTTGGGAAACACTGGTTTAAAGGGTATAGCTTTGTTTGCTAGAGG